>OY731399.1:25487002-25882505 GCA_963425845.1 Sphenostylis stenocarpa | reverse complement strand
ATATAAAGAATAAAGAGGGAAAAAATAGTCATATTAATTAAAATTATCCATATTATAAAAATGAAAGAATAAAATTGAATCTTCAGAAAACTTATAAAATATTGAAATCGAGTAAGTTCACACTAAATAATAAATTTCTTCTCCAAATATTCAAAGTAAATGTAAACCTAATTTAATCTGAAAATCACACAACCAGTTTGATAATTCGGTAAACCATTAATTTAGTGATTTAAGATGTAAAGCATCGTTAAGTTAGTTGTTAAAAAAACGGTAATTATTATTTAGTATTCAATTATGTCAAAATTTCTAAATTTAATTCTATTATTAAATTTCATGAAATTATTTTCTTATTAAAAACAAATCTTAAAACTCAATTTAACATTAAATACTGTTTTATTTATTAACAAATTATAATATATATATATATATATATATTTGTAATTTTTTTTATACATTCAAAGACTAAATTATATAATTTTTTAAAATACTAAATTGATAGCTTCTTACGTGTTTATGATTAAAGTTTTCCATTTCTTACATCTTCTAAATTTCTTAGATGTTTAAGGATCAAAATTGTTTATTTAACCATAAAGACAAATTGTAAATTGATTATTAGAAGAGGATCTGATTCCACGTGCTTATAAATTATAACATAATACCCACGCCAAATTAACAGCTAATGGGATACACTTTACACTTTATATAGATTAATTTCCTCTGTTTTTTTGTTGAGTAATGTATAAAAATAAAACAAATAAGTAAGCAAAATGAAAAACTACTACTAAAGAGGAAAATAATTACGTAAAAAAATAAGTAGAGTGAAAAGAAAAAGTAGAAAGCAGCGTTTCCTCAAAATAACAAAGTCAGTGCCACCTCAAGTTTGTTCCCTGCTTTGTTTGGATCAATCCGTCGTTGCAACCGGCAGCCGCACCTCCTCCGTCGCCGGAATCCACCGCACTCTCTCCTGCACCGGTATCGTATAATTCTCTCTCGTTGATACCGTTGTTCCTTTCAATTCCCGCTCCTCAAGCCCTAGCTACTGATAGCCTCATCCGTCCCTCCATCGCCGTGCCCAATGAAAAACTGTCCTCTGCGGCACGCCAGCTAGGGCTTGGGCGGTGCCCTCAATTTTCGAATTCGTTACATTCGATTGGAATCAGAGAGGCAGGGGAGAACGTTTTTTGATTTGGCATCGATTTGTGATTTGACTTTTGTAAAACGAATTCACAACACGAAAAAGAAAGATTGCGATGCTGCCTGAAACTGTTATTGTGGAAAGGAGAATTGGTATTTGCTTGTTTGTGTTGGCAAGAATATACTATAAGGAAGTTCGTTGTCGGATGTTGACTTGCGGTACCATCAGATGATTGGTGTTCTGTTCCGTTTTTATTTTCTTATAGTTAGGTTAGGTAGATGATTGCGACTTAATGCATGTTCCATCTAGGTTATGGTTATGATTATGGTTGTTTGTCTTGACATGGAATGTGAGTACCTATTTTAGCACGTGTCTTCATAGATTTTGATGGATTTCTTACTGGAAACGACTTGCATGCAGGTGAATATTTGATTGGCAATACTTATTAGTCAAATTTTAGAATACAAAGAAGCTTCAATGGCTAAGAAACCAGGACAAAGATCCAGTAAATTATCTGTGTACCTTTACATTCCCAATATAATAGGTGGGTGTTTACTCTCTACGTTTACTTACGTATTGTAGCAACAATGCTCGTTAGAAAAATATTGTAGCAACAATGGTGTGCTCTAATACTTGTGTTGATAAGAATAGTGGGATACAACTCTGATTTAGGACAGATGAACAGACTGAAACAGAATGGATGATGCATGTTAGCAAGTGTTGTTTTAAACAAATGAATGTTTGATATTTTAACTACTGTAACACTATTTATTATTGGATTGTCAGGAGATTTTACTCAACTTCTTGCACATAGTTCTCCGTGAATACACTGTCTTAACTCCTGACTGTGTCCATGGTGATGCAGGATACATCCGGGTTCTTTTAAACTGTTTTGCCTTCTCCCAATGTTTAACAAACAAAATATTGTTCTCTATTCTCTATTTTTTGAGGTGGGATACCATTTTATGGACTTTCTCTGGTTTTGAGTATATTTATCATTTATATTTATGGGATATGGGACATAATTTGGCTGAATCTGTGTTGCCAGCTTTGTATGTGATGCTGTCGATGGCTGGTGTGCCCGCAAGTTCAATCAAGGTATAAACATTTTTTGGTTTCAGATAACAATGTGTTAATCTGTTAAGGTTTTCCTAGTGAATTCATAAATAATGTGAATGCTCAATTAAGGTGATCCTTGCTCATAATGTATCTATGTCCACAATGGTGGCCATTGCATTTGCATACATCACACTAACCGTCAGAAAAAGTGGGTCAACAAATTGAGGGATAACTATGTTTTGACTCCTTGCAGTTTTACTCTTTAGATCTTTTCAACATGCTCTCTGTGCTAATTTTTTGTACTCTTAGCTTCCTTCTGTTTAGTGAGAACAGGTAAAGCTTGGTTTTTTACTGACTATATTTATTGATTATTGAGTCCTTCAAAATCATCTGGAATATCAGTTGAAACTGAGGGAATATCTATATATCAGAGCTACAATTTGCTTAGATATTTCCTTGAGATGCATAGCATTTACAGTATGAATTTGAGGTAATACTGATTTTAGCACAAGCTTAAGCTTGTGTTTGGATAGAGAATTTTATAATTAAAAAAAAAAAATCCAACTACGAAAACTATCACCACATAACACTAGTGATATCAATCAATTAACAACCCCTGCAGAAATAAAAAAAATAAACACTACAGACTTTTAACCGAAATTTTTTGGTTTACATCCATTGAAAAATAGTTCCCCCAACATTGGTTGAAAAAACCTTAACAAAGTCAACTGATAAATAACCTTGACCTATATCTGTAGATAATGCAATAATAGGAAAGTAACTCCTATCAATATCGACTAAAACCCCTGACTTACATCAGTAAAAAAATACTTTCACTAACATAGATAGAAAAACAATGGCTGACATCCATTGAAAAATAGTCCTGTCAATGTTGGTCGAAAAACACCTTGAGTAACTAGTCAAAAAATAACCCTAATCTATGTTTTGATCAACTTTGGTAAAAAAACAATCAATTGATATTAACTGAAAATAATCTCATTCATTACATTAACCTTAAAACACTGCTGTTGTTGGCAAAGAAATCATTGATGTCAGCTGAGAAATAACATTAGTCTATATCGGCAAAAAAATAACATTGGTGATGGAAACTAAAATATAACCATGGTTGACCCATCTAGATCAGTCAAAAAAATTATATCGAGCCAATGACGTCCCAACCTCATCTGAGCTGACTATGTTTGAGGGTTGAAGATGTCTAGATCCTTGTCAAAGAGAGAATGAAAAGAGATGTAGATATTAAAAAGGAGAGAGAGTATGAAGAATTTTAAATTCTTACCTCTTAGGTGAAATTTGAATTCTTTAATTTTAAGTAATCAAATTACTATTTTAAACTCCTAGAATTTCAATTTCTTTTAAAATTCTCTATCCAAACAATATATTTTGTCATAAATCATTTTAGATAATCTATAAAAATGAATTACCCCTATGATTCCTTATCCAAAGACAAAGTAAGGCTAATGCCATATGAAAATACATATTATTCTACTACTTTTCACTTAATTGATTTACTAGTAAGGGTTATTTAATAATAAAGTTAGATGAAAATCTGAAGAGTCGACCAAATTTCATCAATTGCTAACTGCCAGAGTTAAGGATGTTTTGTTTGTTCGCATGATTGTATTCCATTGTTTGTTTGACTTTCACGTTTTTTAGTTAATCACTTGATAGGCCATAATAAAGTATTGAACAAGAAAATAGAGGGATAACTTCGCATATATGCTAATGAGGGTTGGCTTAATTGGTACGATCAAACATCATTTGTGAAAAGGTTTTGGGAGTTGGGACAATTGCCTATCTCCCTAAATTTTCTATTTTTATTTTGAAAAGGCAATTATTCTGTATAATAAACGAATATATTAACCTATCATTTTTTATTTTGTATTGTTATTTTCTGGATTCAGTGTCAACCTTTGGGGCTGTGCTGGACATGGTAACAGACAGGTTATCGTTTGCTCTCTCTCTCTCTCTCTCTCTATATATATATATATATATATATATCATGCATACCAAAGAATTGTGATGATGAATGCTGTTATAACCTCCTTATGTTGCTCAATTCTTGTGAGCTGCTTTGAATTAATGTGACTTCTTCAATACCAGAATTAGCACTGCTTGTCTACTTGTAGTCCTTTCCCAACTGTACAAGTAAGATATTTTCCTTCAAATATACTAGTTACTTTAATTTTGAGCATATAAACCTTACTTTTGGGTTGAACTTGTGTAAAGGCCTGGCCTTACCTTCTTGTCATTGCTTGCTCTAGACATTGCCAGCCACTGGCTGCAAATGTACAGGTAATGCATGTTAACTGTGTGTTTTCTCTCCCTGAATTCTTATTGATGATTCTGCAGTTAGTGGGTTTAATCTTATTGATATCTGGATTTTTTTAAATAAAAACAGTACTTTCTTGACGGGAAAGGCTAGTCATAAAGATGTAAAAGACAGCAGCAACTGGCTTTTCAGGGCATACTATGGAAATAGGATGTTTATGGCTTACTGTTGTGTCTCATGTGAGGTGAGTATAATCTTCTTGATCTTTGTGGAAAAACTTCAATAAAATGGTTTTTATTTGGATTCTTATCCTTTATATTCTATAGGTTCTTTACTTAATCCTGTTTTATCTTGCGGAGAATCAAAGAGAGAAATTGGTGGACGTAAGTGCTCCCTACTGGTGTTAGATTATCTAAGGCATTTCATTTGCTGTGATCATCATAATTTCTTACTTCTTTCCATTTCCAGGTTATATCAAGTAATTTGCAAAAGACATCGTTACTTTCTTTCCTACTGGGTACTACTTTATTTGGATGGGCAG
Organism: Sphenostylis stenocarpa; assembly: GCA_963425845.1. Taxonomy (NCBI): domain Eukaryota; kingdom Viridiplantae; phylum Streptophyta; class Magnoliopsida; order Fabales; family Fabaceae; genus Sphenostylis; species Sphenostylis stenocarpa. Next base: position 25,877,480 of record OY731399.1, on the reverse strand, counting down.
TCAAGCAAATTGTAAATGTTATACAGGTTCGTATGTTTATTCTGCATTTATTTGTGATTAGGTGTTATATATATTTAGATTTTGACCACCCCAGTCAATAGTGAAAAGATGAGGAAGAAAAAAGAAACTAAAAGAAGTAACACATCAGAGAAGTAAAGAAATTCAAAATTCCAATGAAACTAGTGGCACTAAATTATTCATATTTTATTTGGAATGTTCATCCTGGAAGCATCGCAGTACTACAAAATTTTAAAACTTCAAAATCCTGTGTTATTCATTTTTTATTTTTGGTTATCACATGTCAATCCTCTTTCCAAGCAAAAGAAGAAATTCATTTCATGTTGCAAGTCAGTACAAAACTTCATGAACTGTATTTTATTGAGTACAGTTATAAAACTGTATTCTACCAGAGATACATTACTTCAATTTACAGAAGCTTTCCAGTTATGTCTAGGATTTTTGGGCTGTTAAAGAGTGGATTAAGATTCAACACATTCAGTAACTAGCAGGATCTGTGGTTTTGCAATGTACTATTGCTTGAGTTTTGAATATGTTAATTCTTTGGTTTGACTTATTAACTTAATATTATGGCTTGATAATCGGAAGAGCTTTCTTTACATTCTAGCTATAAAGAGAGTCTTGGAATAACAACTGATTCTTCTGTGTTTATCTGATGGTTTTGATAATTTTTTACTTGGTCATTAAATTGATTCCTACATTTATCTGTCCTAATATACTTGTGATTTCAGATGAAAACAGCAGCAGATGCGTGTGTGCTTTATGATATTGACAAAAAACATAAGAACTGATGTTTCTTCCACGACGAGAATCCCTTGTCTTTGTCTTTGAGTTCCTCCAAGTTTTGCGCTCAAAGTTAATGTGAATTGCCATACATCGCAATTGAGCTTGAATTGTTCAGTTTTTATACATGTGTAATGAAAGAAATAGATCATGCTGAACTAAAGAATTTGCCTTTCCATTTAGCAAAAAGATTCTGTAGCACAAGGCTGAGTGCTTTTTTCGTTACCCTCTGTTAATTACAATACGACGCAAGGGAAGATTTGTTCATTACTGAAACTCCAAATCCTTCTATAGGAAAAGGCTGATTGTGAACTTATATTCTCTCCCGGGTGGGATGGGGTGGGGGTCTATAAACTGATGTCTCTGTTAAACCTATTCCCTGCTGAGTCGATGGAGAAATAGATTAAACTGGATATTGCTTGAGTAAAATAACAAAGTACACAAGATTTGACCATGTTTGATAAGACCATTTTTTTGGGGCTTTGCAATTGCATAATGGGTGATGACTGTGTTCTATTTTTTAAACAGCATTTTGTTTCTTACTTGCATCGTTGTATGCAAAAACCATAAGGACACAGGAACAATAGAAATATATTATTTTCAACTTATTTTTCCCTGTTAGACGCGATTATATGAGGTTCGTTACACAGGAAATAATTTTCAACATCATTCTACTATAAAGTTTATTTAGGCATTAGCGCCATACTTTTTATTGTGTGATATATGTATATATATATATATATATATATATATATATATATATATATATATATATATATATATATATATATATAGATCTAGTTATATAGATATCATGAGTTACATCCAAGTTATATGTTTTGTAAGATGTTTGTACATTTGTGAAGAGGTTTTGATCGATAAAAAGAATCTATTTCACTGATATGTCTTTAAGCATTAATCAAGATAATAGAAATCACACTTGAAAAAGGTGGACAATTAACTTGGAAAAGGTGATAATTAACTAGAATAACTAGAACAACGGGTGCAGTAGTGAAACTAATAGACAAAACGGAGAAGTTGACTATATTAAAATTATCTTCTGTGGAAGTTCATTTAATATTCAAAAAACTGTCCAACAAGTGGAAAATATTGGGATAAATCTGAAAAATTTAAATATTCGGATGAGGTAAGCTTTTAAAGTTAGAGGAATAGTTATAAACCTTTATACCATTGCAAGCATGGGATAAAACCTAATAATTTTAAAATATTAGATAATAATTCAAGCACACTTTCAGCTCAGCTATTTTAATGAAATAACTTTTATTATTATCAACTGTTATTAATAAACAATAAATTATTTATTCAGACCTCGATACAAGTAACTATTAGTTTGCGCTCTTCAAACATAAAAAACAATATGAATAATTATTTATTTTAAATATTAATATCTGCTCATTTTAGTTTAGTATTTACATTTTCATACCAATATTTTAATTTTATGCTCTGTTTATTTTCAAGAATTTTTGTACCCATACGACGACGTGCCGGTGTCGAGTTGCATACGTGTCCCCTGTTTATACGGGGTACCAACTCGACCTTCACATCCTGTTCATAACACTCTTATATGATTTAATGAAAGACAAGGGTATATTATTTCTGTAACATTCAACTACTGCATGAGTTCCAAGGCATAACACCCATGCATAAACGGAATAGTGATAAAATCAGTCGATATCTTAAAGTGAAACAGCTCTTGGGCGCTGAAGAATTGAACCTAGCAGAGATATATACATTCACCAGCGTAGTCAAATAATAGACAATCAAAATCACATCTTGCATAAGTAATGACCTTGCTCCAAATAATCAAATTTCTCTCTAACGTCCCTACTTTTTCTTGACAGCAAAACGATGTTCATAAAAAGGTTTCCTGGCTGATTAAAGTGTACTTAATAAAGGCTAAACCCAAAAAACTGGCTAATGATGATGGCAAATCCAAGGGCTATTGCAACAAGAGAAGAAGCCCAAGTGAGTTTCTCAGTTATTCTAGGTACTCTTTCTTTCAGTGCCTCACTACATGAACCAATAAATACCGTATAGCTCCCCATTGCAACAACAGTTCCAAATAAGAACATGATGAGAAATGCAGCACCAGCCACGCGCGAAGGCAGAGCAAGGGCAGGCAACACCATCATAAGCGCGTCTGGTTGCAGTCCATGAACTATTCCAGTGGCAAAAGTAGCGAAACCAATCTTCTTCTTTCCAACTACAGGATTGCTATCACGCGATTCATAGACGCTGACATCACATTCACCATTTTCTAAGGCAACACATGGAGTAGCCACTTCTGATGCTTCCTTAATCCCCATAGCACCAATTACTAGCAGGGTAAGCCCAACCACTCTAGTGCCCCAAGTTCGGATAACTTCAATGTGCAGGCGATCCTTTAGGAGCAAAAATATTAAGCCAAAGATAACTTGACCAGCATCATGCCCACAACCCCAAAGGGCTCCAACAGCAGCACTCTCCATTCGTGTTCGGCCTATTGACAATGGAGCCAAAGCTGCAAGGTGATCAGGCCCTGATAGTGTGTGCAAGCAACCAGCAAAGAAACCAGTCCAAGCACTGCTTAGAAGCTCAGTGCGGATAAGTTTTCCACCAACTGCGGCGGCCGCAGGGCCACCAGTCTTAGCAGCATTTTGAAATGTCGCAAAAGCCGCCGGTGCAAAAGCTGGCTGGATTAAGAGCAAAACCAGAGCAGAGAGTATTGCAAATGTCCGAGCTGTTAATGCCTGAAAAAACATAGCAGATGATTCTTTTAAGCTTCGCTAGAATGTTCAAACATCTAAAAAGGCAATAACTATGTGGATCGAGTCATATATAACTAAAGTCTTCAATAATAAAACTTATAACCAAAATATGCCACGATATTAACAATAAAAATAAGAAGCAGCCATGTCAAAAACTAACTATTTCAACAGTGTGCAACCTTTCAGTGATACATTACAATATATCCCAATTTCAACTCGGTTATACCCAATTCAACAAGTATGTTAATGATCATGTTTTACCAGCAAAACACGTGATTAAAATGCTAGGTTTGGTCATGATTCAATTCAAAGCCAGAAACAAAGAGTATTACCAAAACTGAGCTATGAATGAAAAAGTAAGCAACAAAACTGCTATATAAAGAGTACATAAGAAACACAACAATCCCCGTTAAGATTATAACTCATTTGTGCAAAAATTCCTCATTTGTTGGTAATGTCCCAATTTCTAAGGCAAGTAATTTGTCACTTAGCATAATACGGAAAATACACAGATTCCGTATGGACGGTTAGATGATTTTGGTTAAAATCACGAGGAGAATATTCCAGCAGATACAGTTTATGTACAGAACATCATCGAGTTAAAAATGAGCACTATATAAGACACCAACAGCACGAAATGCACACAAGATCTAAGCAGCAAGCATAACATCAGAAAGCACATACCTTTGGTTTCTGGAAATTATTCCCAGTGGTGATCTGATTGAGGGGTTGGGATTGGGGTGTGGAGGTTTCAGAACGAACGAGTTGAGAGGTGATAAGGGGTGATAGGGTTTTGGGAGCAGGAGACGACAAGGGAGATGATGGGTTTTTATTGTTGCAAGAAATTGAGGTGATGAAGGAAGAAGACGTTGGGGAAAAAAGATTGAACCTTGGTGAGTGAAATCGTGTAAAGGGCTTGAGATTGGTGTGAAGAGGAGAAGAGGATAGAAGCCTATCCATGGGCATGGCTTCTACAGGAAATGAGAAGAGAAGGGAAGAGAGTAGAGATTGTTTGATTGGATAAAGTCTTTGCTGTGCACCAAAGTTGAAGTTTGACACCTCTTTAGTAGAGACCAAATGAAGGTGTTTTTTTTTCTTTCTTTTTTTGAGAATTTGTTATGTTTTTTCTAGAATTTGTTATGTTATTTTTTTAAAAATAAAATATTTGTTGTTTAAACAAAATGAATCCAAACTTTCTCGATATATACGTTGGGATAAATAAATTCGTGAGTTAAAAAAAATCAAAATATATTATAAAAACTTAAATATACTTTTACTTATTTATTTTAATTTATGTTATTTTTGTTTTGAATCCCTACTTATGTAACACATTTTTATGACATTGGTTATAATAACCCTCGTTGAAATCAAACCTTGTTTAGTCACATTAATAATTTTTAGCAATTTTTAATAATAAGGTCTAACAATGAAAACAAGTTATAGCAACATTTTTAAAATAAATTTGTATAAGGAGCAAACTAAAAAGAATATGAAAATTATAAAAGACTGAATATATTTTTAAAAATAAAACAATTATTTTATTTTTTAGGAAACAGAAAATTTTAGTTTAGTATGTACTTAATATAAACTTGAGTTTTTTAAGATGAATACACATTTAAATACATTTAAACATTAAGCTAAAAATAGCGATTCATTTTATGTACCTAATATATTAAATATATATTCCACTATATAATGAACCCATAAATACAAGGAATAAATATTTATAACAATGTTATAGTAAAAAAATGATGTAAAATTAAAATAATTTTTAATTAAAATATATAATAAACTAAAAACATGTTTTAACTATTGTATATTTTAAAATTTTAAATAATTTCTGAAATTATATTGGATAATATAGCAACACAAAGTGATATGTAAAATAAAATAAAATATAATTGTAAATGCGAAATAGAGAAAAATATAATTTAATTTTACATATGAAAGCTAAAACTAAGGTAAATTTAAAATTTTACTTTTTTCAACATCTGGTGATGATAAATGTTAATTATTCATTTTAATTGATATATTTGTAGCTTTTAGTTATTAAATGATTATTAATATTTTATTGTTATTTATTTGTTAATATTTATTCGTTAATTATTTTTTAATATACATTTGTAAAAATATCCTCAAATTTAGGAAAAACAATATTTACTCTATACTTCCTTAGTTATATATTTTTGGAATAAAAGAAATTTGAGGATGATTCATAACCAGATGCTAAATTTATGGGAATTGAGGGTGTTATGTGAATCACAATCACTATCTCAATTTAAAAATTTGTTATTTTCTTTTACGCAAATTGTTCCCGATATCAAGGCCATGTGATTATGTTTCTGTTTGATTTTTAAGTTTACATTTCCTCTTAATATTCTCAATGTTTGCTTGCTACATGTTTCGGGGATTAGCTTTCAAATTTTTAACTAAAAATTACTAGGTCATGTTATAAGAAAAATGGCAAAATTAATATTATAAAAATCACCAGTGACGCGTGTAAATAATTTATCTTTATTTTATTAGTAATTTTTCTATATAAGAATTTTTTTTCAACTCATTTTTTTTACTAAAAAATAAAGAAATCATTGTAGTATCGTTTAATTTATTAAATGATATTTTTTAAAGTAAAAGAATGTAAAATTATAATATATGATATAATATTTGGTTTATTTAGATTGGTTAACCTAACTAATTTCAATTTATGTTATAATTATTATGTCAATAAATTTTTATATAATATATACAATTTGTACTTAGTGAACTTCTTTATCTTAATACTCTTTAGATACTTGTTTTTAAACTATTTCTACTAATAGTGGTATCAAGAGTTTCAAGATCCGGAAAGAAAAAGAATGACGATGGAATGAATTGGGTTACATGACAACATATTAGTGCTTGATAGCAAGAACCAAAATGAGTACAATAGTTAATGTATGAAGATGAAAACCATTTTTTGGTTTTCAAGAAGTTTTGGACGTAACTCTAAATGGATATGAGGGATTATTGGAGAACCCCATCGAGGAGTAGATTGCGAATTTTTGAGAAGAAAATTGCAAAGCTATGTTTTATATTCATCAAGCAACTTTGAGAATATTTTGTTGATAAACTCGGCAAAAGAAGCGTGGGATGTACTAGTGCATAATTACACAAGCGGAGAGAGGTTGAAGGTGGTACGACTTCAAACCTTGTGTTGTCGGTATCAGTTGTTGTAAATGTGAACGCAAGAAATCATCTAAGAATACTTTGCAATATTGTTGTCGATCACAAACTTGATGAAATCTTATGGTAAAAGCTTGAAAGAAAGAACAATGGTGGAGAAGGTGTTGAGAATCCTCAATGCTAGGTTCAACATAATTTTTGTAGTTATCGAGAGTCTAAGGATCTCGATTTGTTGAAAAGTGATGAACTACAAGAATCATTAGAGGTTCATGGATAATGGTTACGTGAGAGAGCAGAAGAAAAATCCAACACAGAATAAACATTGTTGACGAAATAAAACCAGAAGAATGAAGAAAATTGAGAAAAATCAAACAAGAGAGGTCAATATAAAGGAAGAGGTAGAAACAATGGTGGACGAGACTCAGAAGGGAAACAAGTTCTTCACAATTGAGAGGTGGCAGAGGCAAAACTCACAATGGAAAGGTGGTCGATCATGATCTGGCGCGATCAAGAAGAATGTACAGTGTTATTATTAAAAGTATGACCATTTTGTTGCAAACTATTAGAGCAAAAAAGAAGAAGAAGAAGCCAATCTTGTATAAAAGGAAGACTCGAAGGATGAACTATTATTAATGGTGACCATGATGAAATTAGTGGAGACTTTTGGTGAATATTGATATTTGGATACTGGTTATTCGAATCACATGTCATTTTAGAAGAGTTGGTTCATCGATCTGGATGAGAGTGTTAGATCGAAGGTAAAATTTGCAGATAATTCAATAATAAACTATGAAGGGAAATGTAAATCATAATCAGAAGAAGACATGACAAATCTACATTAATTTCGCATGTACTTCATGTTCCAGCCATAAAACACAATCTGCTAAGAATGAGACAACTACTTCAGAGAGGGTATTTGTTCTATTTGAGATCAAGGGAATAAATATTGAGAATCTTTGATAAACATGAGACACCAATTTTGAAGGTACATCTGACCAAGAATAGAGTTTTTTGAGTTGATATTTTAGTATTGAATAATTTATATTTTACAGCAATAGTCTCGAATGACAATTGGTTGTGACATTTGAGGTTTGGTCGTCTTGACTTCGATAGTTTAAACCAAATTGTAGAGAAGGAGATGATGATTGGTTTGCCTCAAATCCAAAAGTGTAAAGATATATGTGAAAGTTGCGTGACAAGTAAACAAGTTAGAAATCCCTTTGATATGAATCTCAATAGCACAAGAGATGATTTAGGATCTTTAGGGTTAGAACCTTGTAAAAAATTTAGGAATTTAGTGATAAGGTGGAAGGAAAGAATCACTCTTCCCAAGGAAGACAACTCACAAAGGATGTGAAAATCCTTTGATACAGCCTAAAGGTTCTTGAATCACTCAAGAATTTAGGAGAATCACTCTCACTAAGAGAAAAGAGATAAACTCTAATATTTCTGAATAAAATTCCACTTGTTATTTTTGATAAAGATGATTCAGCCTATATAGAAGTTTTGCCATCAGAATTACAAAGATTCAATAAAGGAAAATAAATGCTAATAATGATTCATTAACTTAGGAATTGAAAACTACTTAATGGAGACAAATAAAGACTAATAATGATCCATTAACCTAAGAATTAATACTACTTAATGACTGATTGTAACTGAAATTGTGGCAACCAAAAGTCAATAAGTTATACACCCTTTTGGTCTCCCAAAGACTGATAACTAAATTTCCAATTAGGCCCTTATTACAACCTGCAATAAAACCAAACTAAAGCCCATTAATTAATTAATCCAAAACACAATTTGGTCAACCAACAATACTTGTTGAAAAGTTTCATTTGCTTCCCTTGCTCTAGCCCTTATCATAGGTCATGTCCACATCATTCTCTCCCTCTTGAAAAAGATTTGTCCTCAAATCGAATTCATCATCTACATAAAAAAGAGATAATTCTGACAAATTGAATGTAGAACTAACATTATACTCACTTTTTATGGCTAAATAGCTCTCCCTCAGTTCAAGTGTTTCACTCTTATTTTGATCGCTCTTTTTCTTCTCAAGTGTTTCACTAACACTTTTTTTTTTCTCTCTTTTCTTGAAGAAAATTTTCTCTCATTTTCTTTTTATCCTTACACACTTCTTGTGGACTCAAAGGTTTGAGCACAATCTTTTTGTCTTGGTGCATGAAAGAGATATTGTTGGTGAACTCGTCATGATTGACTCTTTTATCAAATTGTCATGGTCTCCCCAAAAGTAAGTGAGTGACCTCCGTAGGAACAACATCACAAAGTACCTTATCATTGTATTTTTCAATGGAAATGTTCACTTCAACTTGCTTCCTCATTTGCACCTCTCCATTCTTACTAAGTCATTGAAGTTTATAAGACCTAGGATGTGGTTTCGTACGTAAATTTAGCTTTGACAATAATCTAGCACTAGCCATATTGGTGCAACTATCTCCATCTATGATCATCATGCACACCTTGTCATTGATTAAACATCTAGTGTAGAAAATAGTTTTTCTTTGGCTTTCTTCCATAGGCTTCAATTACCCATCAAGTAATCGCCTATTCATTAATAAATCTCCCTTTGGAATCTCCTCCTCCTCTATGTCCTCACTCTCATCTCCCTCTTCAACCTCAGATTCACTTATATATTCTCCCTCTCTAAGAACCATAAATCTTTTGTTAATGCACTCATAAGCATAGTGTCCTAGGCCTTGACATTTGAAACACTTCACATCTTTACTTCTTTTAGAGGGTTGTTCTTCAGACTTTGAATGAGTCTTTGTAAGAATGGGTGTGAAACTACTAGAAGTAACAACCTCATCTTTCTTACCTTTGTCCTTCCAACTTGAAGTTCCAAAGTTGGTAAAACTCTTCTCAGCCACTTTTTTTCTTTTGAGTTGTTGTTCCACTCGAATTGCTTTATGAAGTAAATCTTCCATATCAACAAACTCATGCAACTCAACAATATCACGTATATCAATATTCAAACTACTAATAAATCGGGTCATAGTACCTCTTCATCTTCTTCAATCTTTGCTTGAATCATGAGCATGTTCATTTCCTTGAAATACTCCTCAACCCCCTTGTTCCCTTGAGTAAGTTTTTGGAGTTTAAATTTCAAGTCCCTTGAATAACTAGCCGTAGTGGCGGATCTTCTTGGGAGCTGAGGGGGTCGTGACCCCCAAAGTTTTGTAACTCCCATGTAATTTATGATTTTGGCCCCCCCAAAAATTAATGAACATTTAATATATTTACTTATATATTTACAATTTTATCTTCTCGAGTCCCTCCTTAGTTTTGTAACTCTCATATAATTTATGATCTTGTCCCCTCAAACTTAATGATCATTTAATATATTTAAGTATATATCTACAATTTTATTCTTTCACCCTTTTATCTTCTTTCTTCCTTTTATATTTATTTATTATTTATTAATAATATATTATTTGGCCCCCCCAAGATCAATGGTCAAGATCCGCCACTGACTAGCCGACACATATCGCTTTCTCATGATCCTTTTCATCTCAGTCCATGTATCAATCATTGGCTATTCATTTCTACCTTTCTCCTTTTGTAGTTTGTTCCTTCCGTAGTTGCAAGTCTCACCTTTTCGGTCTCCTCATAATTGATGCATGAGAAAATATACTCTATTTTCATCTCTCACTCCAAATATGCCTCCGGATCACTTTTTCCTTTGAATAGAGGAATGTTAAGCTTGACTCCTTTAAGCCTACTTGGTCTTGCTACTCCATCATTCCTTCTCCTATTTCTCCTTTCTTTTTCATCTTCAGGATCTTTATTCTCCAACCGGTTCAATCTTTAATGGAGCTCATTGTTATGTCGTATTATTAATCCTTCCAAATGTTGTACCAATGCTCTCATTTGAAATAGACTAATTCATGCTTCTTGATTATAATTTTCCTCTTCAGCTATCAATTTGATGTTCAAACCCTTAAACTGCGGCTCTGAATATCAACTGATATGAATCTCAATAGCACAAGAGATTATTTAAGATCTTTAGAGTTAGAACCTTGTAAAAAATTTAGGAATTTAGTGATAAGGTGGAAGGAAAGAATCACTATTCCCAAGGAAGACAACTCACAAAGGATGTGAAAATCCTTTGATACAGTCCAAAGGTTCTTGAATCACTCAAGAATTTAGGAGAATAACTCTCGCTAAGATAAAAGAGATAAACTCTAATATTTCTGAATAAAATTCCACTTGTTATTTTTTATAAAAATGGTTCAGCCTATATAAAAGCTTTGTCATCAGAATTACAAAGATTCAATAAAGGAAAATAAATGTTAATAATGATTCATTAACCTAGGAATTAAAAACTACTTAATGGAGACAAATAAAGACTAATAATGATCCATTAACATAGGAATTGATACTACTTAATGACTGATTGTAACTGAAATTGTGGCTACCAAAAGTCAATCAGTTATACACCCTCTTGGTCTCCCAAAGATTGATAACTAAATTTCCAATTGGGCTCTTATTACAACTTGCAATAAAACCAAACTAAAGTCCATTAATTAATTAATCCAAAACACAATTTGGTCAACCAACAATACTTGTTGAAGAGCTTCATTTGCTTTACTTGCTCTAGCCCTTATCATAGGTCATGTTCACATCATCCTTTAAGATGCGGATCGAGATCAGAAGCAAGAATGTATTGGAAGTGATCTACATTGATACGTGTAAACCCTTCGATGTTCCTTCACTAGGTGGTAATAGGTGTTTTGTGACATTTATCGATGATTTTAACAAGAATATTTTAAGTGTACTTGCTCGAAAAGAAGTAAGGGGTGTTTAGTCATTTCATTAATTTTAAATTGATGATCGAGAAATAGTGTGATCAAGTTATTAAAGTTTTAAGTTCGAATGGTGTTGGAGAATATAACAATGGTGAGTTTGTATCATTTTGCAAGATTTGCCACATTTATTTTGGGGAGAAGTGTTATCGACATTTGCATACATCTTAAATCAATGTCTAACGAAGAGAGTGAAGGAGAAAACACCAGAGGATGTATGACTTTGGAGAAAGTCAAATATAAAACACTTGATAATATTTGACTTTATATTTGACTTGATTGCTTGGAGACATGTTCCAGATGAGAGGAGGAAGAAGCTCGGTGGTAGAAGGTAAAAGTTGATTTTGGTAGGATATCATGCAATTGGTGCGTATAAATTGTATGATCCTATTAAGAAAAATATCATCATCACTAAAGATGTTGTTGTAGATGTGAAAGATTGTTGAAAATGATGTTCGATTATGGAAAATCAAAGTGTTAGATTCAATGACTCAAGTGATACAGAAATCAAAAGCAAAGATTAATCAATTTCTAGTATCAGAAGAGGTGAAAATCGATCAATATAAAAAATCAAAGAAGACAGAAATCGATCAATTTCTGAAATCGAAGGGAGGAGAAATCGACCAATTAGATCGATTAAGACACCAATGAGACTCATGTGATCAATACTGATGATACTATCACAATAACTGAAATATGATTGAAGAAACAAAAGACGAGAATGATCTTGTACACCTAGCACTGTATGATGACGTCGAGCCTCAACTAGTTTGCTTTGTAGAAATAACCGAGGATCCCAAGTGGATCGAAGCCATGAAAAAGAAGTTGTTGGCAATTGAGAAAAATAAAATATGAGAATTAACTGATATCCCAGAGAATCAAAGACCAATTGGAATAAAATGGGTGTACAAGATGAAGTTAAAATCAAATGGAGCAGTTGCAAGATATAAAACCAAACTTGTAGCGAAAGACTTTTTACAAAGAGAAGATTTGAAATATAAGAACTGTATGCACCTGTTATTAAGATGGAGACGATAAGAATAGTTATAACTTTTGATAGTTATAAAGGGTGGAAGATGTATCAAATGGATGTAAAATCTGCATTTTTGAATGATGAATTAGAGGAAGAAATTTATGTTACACAATCATTAGGGTTTGTGATTACTGGAAAAGAGCATAAAGTTCTTAGATTAAAGAAGACAGTATATGTCTTTAAACATGCCCTAAGAGCCTGGAACACTAAAAGCGATGGCTGTCTTCAACAAAAAGGATTCTTGAAGTGTGAAGTCGAGTATGAAATTTAGTCAAAGATTGGAAGAGATGGTGCGTTAATTATTTGCTTATATGTCAATTATTTGTTGATTACAGGCAATAAAATTACTTTGATCGATAATTTTAAAAGGAGGATGCAACACCAGTTTGAGATGACTAGTCTAGGGAAGTTGTCATATTTTCTGGGAATGGAATTCATTGAAGGAAAAAAAAAAGTGTTTTGATTAACCAAAGTAAATATACTAAAGAAGTCCTCAAGAAGTTTAGTACAAGTGAGTGTAATGCGACGATTACACCAGATGAGAAAATTTAAAGCTTGACAAAGATGAATATGTGAAGCTTGTAAATGTTACAGTGTATAGACAAATGGTTAGGTTGTTGAGTAGACCAAATATTTGTTTTGGTGTTAGGTTGTTGAGTAGATTTACGAAAAAACCCAAAACATCTATTAAAATGACGATTAATTTTGGTATTTTATTACCAAATGCTACACATAAAAATGAGGAAGAGTTGGTTGAATATTCTGATTATGACTGGGCTAGAGATAAAGTTGATTTTAGAAGCACACCGGGTTATATATTCCTATTAAAAAAATTACCGATTTCATGGTGCTTGAAGTTACAACATGTTGTGACACTCTCCTCTTGTGAAGTTGAGTACATGATTGATGCTTATATAGCTTGTCAAACATTATGAATTGAGAGTTTGGTGAATTAAGTCCTTGAAAGATTATGACATTGAAGATTGATAATAAGTCAATCATAAATTTAGTGAAAAATTTAATTCATTATGGGAGAAGTAAACATATTGGATTGAGATTTTAATTCATCAAAGATGAAATAAGGAAGACTTGAACACTGTGGCACGAAGAAGCAGTTGACGAACATCCCGACAAAACCTTTGAAATAATCAAAGTTTCAAAGAATTGAGAAAAAAATTAATATTAAATTAATTACTGAATTAAAGGATTGTGTTAGATAATAATTCAACAATTATGATGAAATGTTTGATTTAGTTAGGTTGGTTAGCCTAACTAACTTCTATTCTTGTTATAAATACTATGTCAATATGTTTGTATCTAGTGTACCTCTTTATCTTGATACTCTCTCGATACTTACTTTTAGACCCCTTTCCGCTAATATAATTGTCTAACCTTATATTGATTTTGGTAACCACAATTTCACTATCATAATTTTGGATAAAAAAATAAATATCAAATGAATTAAATTTTTAAATTTAATTGTGAATTGTATTATTTTGTAAAATCGGGTGATAACATTGTTGATAATAATAAAATCATATATAAAACTTGTGTTTGGATATGATTTTCAACAAATTTAAATACACTTCATTTTAGATTTTTTAATGTATAAAGTAATTTATTTTGATTAAATAATTTAATATTATTAAATTTCAAACTTTTGGTTGTTTAGATAAAAGATTTTAATTGTTATTAAATATAAAATTTATCATTTATGAATTAGGACTAACTCATTCATATGGATTGAGAGATTATGATCGTCTTAATGGACTTAACTAGGATAAGTAAGTAAGGTTAAACCTAATTGAGATAAATTGTGTTGGAAGTTAGATCACTAGTGCAGAATATGGCTTTTACGTCACCCAATTGTCGTCGCATGCACGTATATTCGACGTAAATAAAACGCGGTGGCAATTTTGTAAATATGGGACAAAAAATTTACGTCGCACACCCCAACAGGAGACGTAAAAAGTCATCTTTACGTCGCACCTGGGAGGCGCGACGTAAAGATGGCTTTTACGTCGCGTCGCGGGGACGCGACGTAAAAGCCTTAGCTTTTTACGTCGCGCCCCCTGTACGCGACGTAAAGGCCATCTTTTACGTCGCGCCTCCCGAGTGTGACGTAAAGATGACTTTTTACGTCGCTTACTACACTAGCGCGACGTAAAAAGTCTATTTTATTTCCCTCCAGACCCACTTCCTCGTCTCGCGCAACCGGGGTTTTTGAGAACGACGACGAGAACAACGACAACGGCCTACCTCTGCACACCATTTGCGAGCGGTTTACGATGAAAAACATCTACATTGTCGTGTCATTTGACGAACTTCATCTTTCTCCCAGATTGGATTCGAGTTTGAAATCGGTTTTCGTCTACACTCGAGGTTAGTGTTCATTGTCATTGCTATATGTTTACATTGAATCCAGTGATTGTTTTTGGGGATCTCAATCACGTTATAGTATGAATGTCTCCACTTGGATTGTTATTGGAATGCAGTTATTTGTTTATTTGTTTGAGTGCATTCGGTTTACACACTCCATTGTTGTTGGAACGTGCTTTGTTGTTTGTATATTAATTTTTTTTTACATATAATTTTTAAATCTTTAGGAGTGACGAAACTTTATAACATAATATGAATCGAAGTTGGATGAATGCACGTCGTATTAGTGAAGAGTACGAAAAGGGAGTTGAGGAATTTCGAAATTTGCTAGTGAAAATGGAAAAGCTATGAAAGGGACATATTATTGTCCATGTGTTCGTTGTTTGAATCAAATTCGTCATAAACTTGAGGATATACGTGATCACTTGTTTGTTTATGGTATTATTAAGAGTTATACAATATGGACATGGCATGGAGAAATATTAGACATCCCAATCGTGTCAACTACGGACAATTTTGATGAAGGGATGGATGATAATCTAGAGGATATGATACGTGATATTGGTGAAGAACATTTTATGAAAGCACATCTATATGATTCTTTGAAATCTGATTTTGCGCAACAATTGTACATAGGATGTAGTTTTACAAGATTATCAGCAACTTTAAAATTGTTTACTTTAAAAGCAAGAAATGGATGGATCGATAAAAGTTTCACCGAATTATTGGAGTTGTTGAAGGAGATGCTTCCTGAAGATAATACATTACCTATTCGTAACTATGAGGCAAAGAAGATATTATGTCCAATGGGTTTAGAGTACAAGAAAATACATGCATGTCCTAATGATTGTATATTGTACATTGTACAAGAAAATAATATATGACTTTTTTCACTTAGAATCGATATGCTGGAACTAATGTTCTAAGTGGAAAACCTAGAACGAAGACATTGCAGTTCATTTATCCTAAGGTTAGAAACTTATTTATATAAGTGAATACCATAATTATTGTTTATATTTCAATTTTGAAAATAATATTATGTTTTTTTCATCATTTCAGGTGTAATAAGCAAGCCGACTCGTTTGAATGTGGTTCTTATGTAATGTATTGGATGAGAGCCATAGTTTGTGCGGGTTTAATTGATTCTTGGACTGGAGGTAATTACTTTTAACATTAGTTAAGTTTATTTAACTTTATTCATGTTGCATGCTTACAAGAGTCAAATTCATGTTTCGGGTATTTCAAGATCCATCTCCATTACCGAATCCGAGATTACTGAAATTAGAGAACAATGGGCAAAATTTTTTGTTCTACAATTCTAGTACATTATTTTTTATGTTCTTGTTCATATTATATTGTGTGTATTATGTAGTTTAGTTTAGTTTGTATAGGTAGCTTAGTTTGTATAGGTAGCTTAGTTTGTAATAGATTTTTTAGTTTGTATGTTTGTATTATTTTGTTTTATTATGTAGTTTGAATTATATAATATTATATTTTTAATTTACTAGCAAAAGAAAACTGCTCTGGACTGTCCTGGTTGTAATTTTTGCGGGTTTTAGTTGTAAAACAGAGTAAATAAACCCAATTTAAAAAAAAACGAGTAAATTTACGTCGCATATTGGTATATACGACGTAAATTTACGTCGCATATACCAATATGCGACGTAAATTTACGTCGCATATACCATATGCGACGTGTAAATTACGTCGCATATTGGTATATGCGACGTAAATTTACGTCGTATATACTCAATATGCGACGTAAATTTACGTCGTATATACTTGTATGCGGCGTAAATTTTCTGTTTTTTTTTTTAAATTGAAAAGGTTTTTACGTCTGTTTATTGTATATGCCACGCAAAATTACGTCGTATCTTCATAACTGACGTAAATCTACGTCGGGTAAAAGGGTCCGACGTAAATTTACGTCTCCCGCTTTTACGTCGGACTTAAATACGACGTAAAAAGCCCTAAATACCTGACGTAAAAGCCCCTTTTTGCACTAGTGGATCAAATTGGACAAGTTGGATAAAATTGAGTTAGGTTGAGTAAATTATGTTGAGATAAGACGAGTGGTGTTGGGATGAGTCAAACTTGTTAAGACAAGTTGAGTCGAATTGAGTTAAATGGATATAAATAAATTAAGTTTAAGTTGTAGTCAAATAGGATGAATTAAATATGAGACAAACTAGGTTAATACAAAATAAGACAAAAGTTTGAAAGGATTAATCAAAATGAGTTGGTACAAACTAAGATGAGCTATGTTAGGTTTGAGTTGGTTATATTTACTTTAAGTAGTTGAGTTGAGTTTGATAAAAAAAAATAAAAAATTAAATCACGTTAAAACAAGTTAAATAATGAGTCAAACCATATTAAATTAGGTTGAGATGATTTAAACCAAATCAAAATTTAATAGATAAAATTGAGAATTATCAAGTTAAATATAGTGAAATCACGTTAGATATACTTAAATGAATTGGATTAGATCAAACTAATTTGTAACCGATTAAATATTTAGATAAACAAAATTATACTCTTTTATAACAAATAATTTTAAAATGAATAGAGGATAACAAATAATTTTAAAATAAATAGAGGATAAGTTAAGTTGAACAAAAACTAGAATAAATTAAAGATATCAAATTCATATCGAATGAAAGAAAAAAATATAAAAAAATACATATTTTAAAAAAGAAAAAATATAAAAATTCAATTTTTGTTTTGTTTTTTAGATATAATTTTTAATTATTTAATTTTAAGTAATTATTTTTATAAATTTCTATTTTTTTAATTTTTATCCAAACAAATAATTTTATTACGAAATATTTCAAATTTTATGTTAAAATAAAATAACTTTTATAATTGTTATATCCAAACTAATTAAAGTTATAATACTAATAAAAATAATATAATTAATTATAACCTTCTTATAAATAATAAACATAAAAAGTGATAATAATAATAATACATGTTTATATTGTCATAATTTTTTTTATTCGGTAAAAAAATATTATTTCTTAAGAAAATGCATGTGTTATGAAAAAGAATACAGTAGAAGTTACCGCGTAAACAACAGTGGTTTCTATTATAGAGGGGGAAGGGAGGGCAGGAAAATGTGTCGTAACGGAAAAACAAAAATGCGCCACGTCAGCAAGGAATAGGATGAGCAAGAAGTCGTGTCTCTGGTTGCTCAAAACAAGCTGCTACCATCCTCTCCTCTCCTATCTGCTAATGTTGTTAAATGCTAATCCACTCCATCTCTCTCTCCTCATCCATGGAAGTTAACCTCTCTCTCAACCACCACCGCGCCCTCTCTCTAGCCTCCCGCACTCCCTCCCTCTCCACTCTCCGCACGCACTTCCTCGCCTCCACTCACACTCTCCGTCCCCCTCCAACGCCCCCCTCCCTTCGCTCCCGCAACAAACGCTCCACCCGCCATAACTTAGGTCTCCTCCGCTTCCACTCCCCGCGCTTCGTCTTCAAGGCCTCCCTCCATTCCCACTCCGTCATCGTCGTCGTCATCGTCGTCACTTTATCCGCCGTTTCCTGGCTCCACTTCACTCTCACCAAGAAAAAAAACAAGTCTCTTAACCAGGTCACTCCACACCTCTCTCTTAACTAATTTTTAACTGTACAATATTCGAATTTTACTGATTGCTTGCTTTAATTTTTTTAATTTTTTGAGCTAGTTTTTTCAATTTTCAATTTCATTAGCGGACTCTTCCCCTTAGATTGTTTTCTACCAATTTGTTTTTTCGCATTTAGGAGATTCTTCACTCCACAGCTTGGATTAATGCATTTAGTGTTCTGGATAGAGTGTTACTGCTAGTGAAGCTATGTAACTCGTGAATTGATTGAATATGCTCTATTTCTATAAATACCACCTTCCTGACTTTTTCGCTAGTACAGACACGGGGGCATGCGAATTTCGCGTTATCGCCGCAGGGAACTAATGTTGGGAGCCGGGTCATTGATGACGACATTCTTGGTTTTACGGAATTTCAAAGGGATAACAAGCTGACTGAGATTGGGAAGTTGAAGGATCAGCATGGGGAAGACTACCGCGTCTTTGAGGAAAACGAGATCCACCTCCCGTTTTTGAAATCTTCAGTGGTGCAAGAAGTGGCCCTCGCGACTGAGACTTCAGAGTCATCTTCTTCTGTTCTTGACTCTGGTGTGAATAATAATGATAGTAATAATAGTTCCAAGGTATTGGATGAGTCTTTTTTATCCGTGGCTTTCTCACCAAGTTCATTACCACCTCTGGAGTTTGCTGAGGAAATGGCTATACAAGTGGAAGAAAGTCAAGGTAAAGTTGACTCTGATCCTAAGTTGCCTTTAAATAACGTTGGTTCTGAGCATACTGCTTTTTCTGTTCGCCTAAACAACTCACTGGCAACTGTTGGTGGACATACTACAGAAAAAATTGAACTTGGTGCCATCAACGGTGATGCCCTTTTTGGTGAGTCAGTTAGAGAAGGGTTATACATGTTTTATGAGGTTAACAAGTCTGCAACTGGATCTATGGCACCGCTGAGTAGTTTAAAGTCATTATCTCCCCGTGCTTCTTTTATGAATAAAAAAAGATCTCCCTCAGTGATGGGAAATGCCACGCTGAAAGCAACAGGATTATCTACAAATACTCCTCTACAAAATGCAGGTAATTAAATGAAAGAAAATGTATAGTGCCCCATACCAATGATGATATTTTTGGTCAAATCCTTGCATAATATCATGATGAACAATAAAGTATTTAAAGAAAACTTTAATGTAAACCATGTTTTATTGATTCAGAACATGTAAAAGGAGCTGTTGAAATTTTCGGTCATAAAGATGGCTACCCTCCACAACATGTGAGTAAAAACTTGAGGAGAGGAAGAAGCTCTTCAAGAGACAGGGAAAGGAACAACATGAATCACAATAATGACATAGTTTTGCTCCGGAATGCTCACTCAATAAAGATGCATATTGATCTGAAAAATGATCAAATCATGGTGTATGATGGTCAGAAAAATGATCCTTCAGAACATCTAAGCAAATATAATAATTTGCTAAAAGTCGGGAGGTAATTTGCTAACTTACTCTGTCTCCAATGAACACTGAAAACCGAATCTAGTTGATTTATGAGAATACTAGTTGGAATTTAAACCTGAAACAAGTTTGCTTTGAATGAAACCGTGAGGTGAAACTCCTCCCTTCGCTTCTTTCTTATTTGTTATCTATATCATGAACATGATGCCCATCTGAACTACTTTTAATCTCGAGGAGCTTATACTGAAGTACATTGATTTTGTTAGGCTACATGAATGTGTAGAATTGCTTAAACATATGGAAACAGAGGGTTTATTAGACATGACTAAGGTACATGCGTCTTTCTGGCTTATACTTGATATGCTGTTCTTCAATTTGTGTTTCTCTTCCATAACTATTTACTGCTTATAGGTTTATCATGCCAAGTTTTTTAACACCTGCAAGAAAAGAAAGGCTGTTAAAGAGGCTTTTGATTACATTAGGCTCATTCCAAATCCAACGCTGAGTACATTTAATATGCTTATGTCGGTGTGCGCAAGCTCCCAAGATTCAGAAAGTAAATTTTGTGGTTACCCTCTAAAAGTTCTTCGTCATCTTTTCAGTCCATGACATTTCTATTGTTTATTTTTCAGGGGCTTTCCAAGTTTTGCAGCTTCTTAAGGATGCTCAACTAGAACCTGATTGCAAACTTTATACCACTCTGATATTAACTTGTGCAAAGAGTGGGAAAGTTGATCTAATGTTTGAAGTACACTATCTCTCTTCAACTCACCATAGCATGATTCTAAATTTGGAATCCATTAAAACTGTTAATCTGTATGCTTAGGTTTTTCACAAGATGGTTAATGCTGGAGTGGAACCTAACGTTCATACCTATGGAGCACTTATTGATGGTTGTGCTAGAGCTGGGCAAGTAGCTAAAGCATTTGGTGCTTATGGAATTATGAGGTCAAAGGTACAATTATTGCAAATGTATTTTTTAACTATAATCGCATTGGTATCAGTTGAGTTCCTCACTGTTTTTAATTGTACATGCTGATGTGATGTTTTATGCAGTAGAATGTGAAGCCAGATCGTGTTGTATTCAATGCACTTATAGCTGCTTGTGCCCAATCAGGAGCTGTAGATCGTGCTTTTGATGTGTTAGCAGAAATGGCAGCAGAAATACAGCCCATCGACCCAGATCACGTAACTATCGGTGCATTGCTGAAGGCATGCACTAAAGCCGGTCAGGTGCGGTTTCTCTCTTCCCCAGTCACTCTGTTTTGTTATACTTTACTATAAATCTATTTATTGTTTGACAATTTTTTTTTTTTTTAGGTTGAACGAGCACAAGAAGTGTACAGGATGGTACAAAAATATAACATAAAGGGATGCCCAGAAGTTTACACCATTGCCATTAATTCTTGTAGCCAAACTGGGGATTTGGAATTTGCTCTGGCTGTATATAATGACATGACGCAGAAAGGGATCCTCCCAGATGAGGTACTTTTATAAAAAAAAAAAAAAATTCTTGATGATATGGATTATTAAAGTCTTTAGTTTTAGCATATTATAAAACATAATAAATAACAATTTTATTTATGTGGTGGTTTCTTGAATTAATTCTTGTATCTAGTGTTGTTTGCTTACAGAAGTTGACTCATCATGCAGATATTTCTGAGTGCACTGATAGATGTTGCTGGTCATGCTAAAAACCTGGATGCTGCCTTTGATGTCCTACAAGAAGCCCATAAAGGAGGAATACAGATTGGAATAATGCCATATAGCTCATTGATGGGTGCCTGTAGTAATGTATGTCTGGTCAATTAATGAGATTTAAGTTGAAAAGAAAAAAAAAACGAGACTGGCAGGAACGAAAATGAAGCATCATTAATAAAATCCAGGGCAACTTTTTAGTCATGAAAGTCAAAATTTGGATAATGGATTTTGTTAGTATTCATAATAAAACCTAAGGGAACTAAAATGAATTGAAAGTCTGTTCATGGACAGTAGACTGCATTTGAATTACGTATTAGAAATGGATGATAAAAGATGTTTTATGTTTTAAATAAAGTCATTAATTTAAAAAACTCAATTCATTTGATGACTGATTTTAGGATTTCTACTAGGGAAAGTAATGAAGTCAAAATTACCATGTTTTTCTGGCATTCTAGTTATTGATTTAATAAAGAAATATATATGGATGTAGAATGTTTTCTTCACTGTAGTATATAAGGATTTTGTGCTCTAGTTGATGATCCTGAATCTAGAAACTAATAATAATGAAATACAAGTATGACCTAAGACAAGTACTGTTATGTTTCTTTTCCATATAAGTTGTTTTTTTTTTTTTTTTCAAATCTCTTTCCGCCTGTATTGAATTCACTAACTAACTGGTGGCAAATACTTGTTCCAGGCAAGAAATTGGCAGAAAGCATTGGAGCTATATGAATATCTTAAATCTCTTAAATTGACATTGACAGTTTCAACAATTAATGCTTTGCTCACTGCACTTTGTAAGTTTGACTTTTTTCTTTGGTCCTTTTGTTGATTATTATCATACCTCTGCACTAAATTTTTTATGAAGAAGATGTTCAATATCTTGAAAAAGTAAATTCCTTTAAAAAAATACTGCAAATTTGAAGGTGTGTGAATTCAGGTGAGTTTAAGTTAATAGGTTTAGTAAACATATCCGAAGATAGAGAGATAAGAGAGACCAAAGGAGACTCAGTTGCATGACCAGACAACTAACATTTCTTTGAAAACTTAATCTTCATTCATTCTCGGGAAAATGACCGTAAGTTATTGCTTGACAAGGGACTTGTCGAAGTTAGGGTACCATGGTCAACTAGAGAAGCCAAGGAAAAGGGCGCTATGATTTAATTAAATCTTTGACTAGTCCCAAGTAATATTCTGTCACTTTACACGACACAAATAAATGCCCAAACTTAAAAACTTTGATTGCTAAGTGCTAAAATAACCCTAGAATCTTACCTAGGACAACTTAAGTAGCTTGTGAGTGACCAAATCACTAACTGAACCTATAACCAAATTGCTATTATATGATATAACTACTAAGATATGATAAGGACAGTGTAAATTAAGATAAATGCCAAATGATTTGACTTTGTTTAACGTTGCTTTTCCTAAAGCATTTCTTGTAAATGACATGGTTGACACCCCTCTCTTACTTTGTTTTGCTTCAATTATGGCTACTTAGCTGTTTCCCCAATCTGTGCAGTTACATTATTTAAGGTTAGCTGATTAATGGGAAAAATGGAGTTTAAACATTCTAAGAGTTCTGTACAGGTGATGGAGATCAATTTCAAAAGGCTTTGGAGGTTTTTTCTGAAATGAAAGGATTAGGATTGTGCCCAAACAGTATCACATTCTCGATACTTATAGTGGCAAGTGAGAAGTAAGTGGTCATAGAGGATTTTGTCATCAAATTAATGTTGTTAGGTTCTTTCTCAACCAATTTCCTATTTTCGATTCCCTGATAGAAAGGATGATATGGAGGCAGCTCAAATGCTCCTTTATCAAGCCAAAAAAGATGGTGTAGCGACTAACCTCATCATATCTCGATGCATAATTGGTAAGTCTCATTTGATTTTTTTTAGCTTATATTCTCACCCTATATTCCGTAGCTTAATTGAACCTTTTCTTTGATATGGGTTTGAAATTCACCTGTTTCTTGCATGACTAATATTTATACTTTTGCCTTGCTCGTTAGGAGCTATATTGTTAAAGAACTATTGTCACATTGCAAATGCATTGAAAATTGATGTATAATTTTCCTTTTTGCGTTTTTTCTTGTGTGTTATCACCTATAAAGCCCAAATACGTAATTCAACCCGGGTACAATATGAACCATGTAAATGATTTGAAAATTTCTTAAAAGTTCAACATTGATTAGAATTAGTAATATGAATTAAAAACAAAACATATTTTGCATAAGTTCACTATTTTTTTAAGAGACATATCCTTTCTATTAATATGTAATCACATAAGTGGATAGTGATCATAATGTTAAAAAAAATTACTTGTGTATTCCCAAAGACCGTATCAAAATATATTCTTTCCCTAATGACCTTATTATAAAATTTCATATTTTCTGGCACCTTTTCGAACATCTCAGAAAGCATCGGTAGTTCTGTTCAAGAGAAGTCATTATTATATAATTATTAGTCCTAGTGAAAATAAGTTTTGGCTCCATAAATTTGCTTTCTTTCCAATATTTATTTAAGGATATAAAAGAATAAAATAGACACGTATTAGTGCTATGTAATTTAATCCTATTCAAAGCATCAATGTTGAATTGCAAATGTCTTAATTATTATTTTCTAAAAATTAAAAAGTAGGAAAATGCTCATTATATGTATTGGTATTTGTTCAGTTAGTTATTTGTGTGCAATCGCATAGGAAGTATTTCTAAGGTTGTTTCATATTGAAAATACAGAAATCATTATGAAATCTTATTCCTCCCCTAAATTATATATATAAACAAAAGCGTTAGGCTCATGATATATTTTGAATTTTATTTATGGGATTAGTTCTTAATTTGCTGGGAACTTCAACCAAAAGGTTATGTATTTTGGTTATCTTATGGCCCAAATCTATTCATATATGATGCCTTAGAGTTCTATGGTTTGTAAATCCTGATAGCGCTTCGATTTCTTTGAAAGGCATGTGCCAGCGGAGATTTGAGAAGGCTTGCATTGTTGGTGAGCCTGTTTTATCTTTTCGCTCAGGACGGCCACAAGTTGATAATAAATGGTATATGTTACTTAATTTTTACAACTCTTTTAAGACATAATTCTTTATTTAACTATTTATTCATGCATAGACATTCTTTTTCATATTTATTTTTTCAATTTATGCATGTCATAGTGGTGCTTTTCATAGTGAAACTATTGCATTTCTACAAGATTTTGTTGGAAATGATCCTCTTTTTATTCATTCTTCCCAATTGAATCTGCCAAAGGAAAAACTAAAAACACGAGGGAAGTCTGTAAATCTTTGTTCCCGGTTTTTCTTATGACCATTAATTTTCTCAGGCTTCTCTTCTAGATTATTTTCTTCGTGGAAGTTTTTAATACTGTTTTTACTCTAAAGGACATCACTGGCCTTAATGGTGTATCGTGAAACAATTGAAGCTGGTCAAAAACCTACAATTGAAATATTGTCACATATTCTGGGATGCCTGCAACTCCCTTATGATGCATCTCTGAAAAATAGACTTGCTGAGAACTTAGGAGTAAGTGCAGAACCTTCAAGAAGTTCAAACCTCTGTTCATTAATGGATGGATTTGGTGAATACGATCCTCGTGCTTTTTCAATACTTGAGGTCAGTATGGAGCTGAAACTAGTTCTATTCAATATCTTGCGTCTTACTGTTTTAAGGGAAACTGGATCATCACATGATGCTGTAATAATTATGTAGGAATCTGCTTCATATGGAGTTGTTCCATCTGTATCGTTTAAAGTGAACCCCATTGTTATTGATGCTAAAGAATTACATTCTTCTATTGTTGAGGTGAGCTAATCTAACTCCTACATTGATTATTTATGTTGCATAAAAGTTTGCATTTTAACTGTGAAAGGCTAGAGAAACAGAGAACTTTATGTGTATGATTCATTAACTCAACTGTATTTGGGAATTACAATAATTGAATTTCTATTTATAGGAATCAGGTTGGGTGTAAGTAACATACCCAAGCCTGTCCATAGTTTATGAAAGCCGACATATTTGGTATATTCTCACTAAATTCCAAGGTTAACTAACAAGTTTAAAATTAACATATTTTGTATCAGAAAAAAGTGCATGTAGAGTAGGTATACCGATTGGGACCTCATGACATACACAAGCCTGAGGTGTAGTTTATGAAAGCCGACATAATCTTATTAACTGACAAGAATTTCAGAAAAGAAGTGCTTCAGTGTCGTTGGACATATAATTAGCACATGACATAAACAGAAGGGAATATTTTTACCTACATCAAAGTATTTTTTATTAATCTTGTATTTTGAGAGTAATTTTTATTAGCACATGATATATGTTTCATAAACATATACATATACGATCAATTATGATACCAATTTGCAATTTTTGCTCCAAATTTGAATGATGAGTAGCTCTTGCTTCCCTGCTTCTTCGCTGTTTATGTCTCTTTCATACTCGGTACTTTTGTGTACAAACTGAAACATTTGCAAATTTGATACACAAACACATGCAGAAGGTAAACATTTGAGTTACTGTAATTGTTAAATCCATATCCCTGAATCCATGCCAATGTTTACAGGTGTATCTCATAACAGTTTTGAAAGGTCTCAAGCATAGACTAGCAGCAGGTAATATCAACATTATTTAATAAAACAGTGCTACCTTTTACTTGTACTTTTCATTCATAGAAAGATTTTATCCTCGTATTCTTGTCTGAGATCAATTGAAATTTTAAAAATGAGTTAATTTGTTAAATTGACTTTATTTATATGAAACATATTCTACTCTATTGACTATTAATTCTGATATCTGGATAAGGAAATGATTTTTCCAACAATATAAGGACTTGTTTTCTGGAACTCTGCAGCAGCAAATATTGTGAACAAAACCTTGTTATTATGACATTTTGCCAGATCAATCTCTCGGTGATCCATTTTGAAATTTTCAATTGGTGATGATCTATGTCTACAAACTGCAGTGTTTCTTTTATCATACAATTTCTGGACTCTCTTTTTTCTTTCTTTAATCATCGTTTAAATTTGTAAAAGAAAAAATTTGTTTAAATAAACTTTATTAATAATTATCAGATATGTATTTACAAGTTTACTAAACCAACAGAAGGCTTGTGGTAGAAATACTAGATTATAATGTACTGACTTCTTTGGTTGGGGATTCTCATGAAAATATTCCTTTCAGGTGCAAGATTGCCCAATATAATCATTTTATTGCCTGTAGAGAAAACAGAAGTCGTGTCTCTAAAGGGGAAGAAGATCATTAACCTTGCAGGAAGGTAAGGTCGTCAATTACAAATGTGTACGTTATCAACATGCTTTTAACCATATAGTTGCCCCACATATATGCAGCAATCCATTGCACAGACGTACAATATGAACTAGAATTCCAAATTTTTGAGTTAGTTAGAGGAACACATTTTTAAATGCAGAAAGCCTAAATATATTTTTGGTTTCTAAATCAAATATGGAAATCTTATCGTACTTAACTTACATGTTCTGTTGGTATTTTGGTGCTATTTTCCAATGAAAACACATAATGAGTGTTTGTTATTACATGTGTTTATTATAATATTATCATTGATGACCCACCCATTATATTTGTACATCGGCATATTTTTTGTCTTCATTTGTAATTTTAGTGATGGTGATTGTAGTGAGCCATTTAACTGTTTGACACATCCACATGTTAGTAACAAGATGTGTATGCAAAATTGAATATCTTAAATGGTCAGTGGTCAAATGGAACGAGCAAGTCAAATTAAGTTTCTTAAATTTTTGTTTTAGTTTTTAGCAGGTGACTGACTACCCCTGCTAAGGTATAGATGCTTGCAGATCATAAGAATATATTTGCAGTTTGCTTCGTGTTTTAAGGAGATTGTTGTCGTGAGTTACATGTCACTGAAAAATTGGAAGCTGTTGTTATGTGATTTTATTCGATCTTTTAGTTGGAGATTTTTCTCTTGTACAAGGTGTCTAGAAAATATTGTTCAATAAATTTGTGTAACAAATATGCAATATTTTTGGCTTCAGAGCTGGGCAAGCAGTTGGAGCGTTATTGAGGAGGCTTCGGATTCCTCACCTTGGTAATGAATCGAATGGTAAGCTTAGAATTAATGGTCTGTCTTTGAAAAAATGGTTTCAGCCGAAACTTGCATCTCCATTTAGCGGAAAACCAGGTGATTGGAGTTCCTCCATATCACGACTAGGCAAAAGTATTAGCCATCAGCAACGAAACATCCGAATGGGCAATCTGTCTTTGGACTAAGACAAGTGTCATGCATTAATTATCAGCCCAAGACAAGCACCTGGTTTTTGCCTAATACTTTCTTCCTGCCCCCTCTTCACCAAACCGTCTTAACGTTTTTTCAATATATAAGTTGAAAGCTCCTTCATCCTAATGGTATAATAGAAGAGTAATTTAGACCCAAGAATGCAGATAATGCCTTCTTGAGTGCTGAGGCCATTGAATGCTAGGAGCAGGGACAGTGTAGGACATCTCGACAAGTTCATTTTGGTGACCGAGGTCATACCCGCGATAGAATATAAGTGGCAGTTCTTCACCTGCAGCTATGTCATGGCCTTTGCAACGCGGATTATATATATATGTATGATGATAGAGATGCAGATATTTCATGTATGTATGTCTTATTGCATGTATTTTTTTGTCTAGAACTCTCCAGTTGTAAACTAAAAAGAAGCAAATTGAAAAAATAATAAGATGATTTTGATGTTTACCAGTTCTTCCATTATTTTTATCATCCTGTATAAAAATACCAATTAACATGATCTTAGACAAATATTTATATGCTTGGCTTACATTGAGAAATTGATTGAGGATAGAAAATAAAATTTTAGGTTGAAGTAATTTTATCTAGTTTTCACATTGATTCAAAAAGTTTATACTCAATTTTATGATTAACTTATTTTGAGAATAAATTTAAAATATACCATTCGACTTCATTCAAAATTGATATAATACTCTTCAAACAATTTTTTAGAAATTTGTACTATTGTTACTACTTTTTTTAAATTCGTATATTCACAAAAAAATGTTTTCTTTTCTATTTTCTTTTTTATTTACAGGAATATGATTGCATGAAATATCTACGGTTGTTCACTCCAATTAATATATTATATATTTTGGATGATATGAAGGCACCTATCCTGATTTTTTTCATATACAAAATCACTATTAAAATTCTTGACCACTCAAATAATATAGAATGTGAGTTCATTACCACATTTGACTTGCTGGTCTATAATATTAGTTTATTACTACTGTTTTGATTTTTCATCTTTTAAATCTAAGAGAAAAAAAAATGTAAGCCTGTCAGCCGACAGGTTAGGGACGAATCTATATATATATATATTTGGAACATTTTGAAAAAAAAAAATTACAAGAATATAAGTTGAGCCAATTGATGTGTTTATTTATAAAATCAAACAAACTTATTCTCATTCATTTAAATGAATCTCTAACATTATGTATATGAAGTAATATTTGTTGAGAAAAATAACTCTTTGAGATGTTAGTCTCAAACGATAAATAACTCCAAAAAAGAGTCGAATTTGACATTTTAATTTAATTTATTAAAAAATTCATAAAACTTCAAATTTAACTACTTTAGTCTATCCATATCTTTATTTTTTTTTCTATTTATTTATCACTTATTTCAAAGTGTTTTCATCAATGAAATATTTTTATTATGTTTTTATACACATACATACACTAAACAATATCTTTCTTAATTAAGTCAAATTACGATATACTTTTGTATAAAATAAGAAGAGAGGAAGTAAAAGTATGAATAAATAATGCATATATATTCCCAGTATAGCCGATACTGTTATTTAACCATATAAAACATCATATATGGTAAACTTGTTTTTATAATATTTTTTTTAAAGTATCAAAAATGATTTTTAATTAGTTGAGAGTTTATAAATTAACCTTTTAGAAAACAAGTAAACTGAAGTATCTAAACAAAAAATGATTTCGTAATTTTTGAGATAAAATTAAAATTTGCTATATATATATATATATATATATATATATATATATTAGATAGTTTTTATCAATATATAAATAGAAAAATTTTGAGTTTAATTTTTATACTGTATAAAAAGTTATTATTAATCAATAGAAATTATTATTAATGTTACTTTTAAGATAATTATTAAAATATCAGTAAACATATTCTATATGACAATTTATAATTAAATACCATTGTTAAAATACTGTCACTTATATACTATTTCCTCGGGGAAGTTAATTATTTAAGTATGATCCTCTCCAACTCTCCTATCGCCTATTTATCACTTTTTAATTCTTCTTTTTTTCTCCATAATTTACCCATCTTTTCTTTATTTTTTTTTCTACTAGATAAACACTCAAAATATCTAATAACTCGAATAATTAATTCAACTTCTTTACCATAACAAAGTACAAAGGTTACAAACAATAAATAAATTGGGGTGAGGTTTGCGAGGAAGTAGAAGTTACAATTGCCATGGCTACCAATTTGGATTCTCCAAATAAGTTTGAACATAATAATATCATTATTATTATTATACAAATTAAGAAATAGAAGATATAATTTGTAGTCGTCAAAATGAGTGAGTTATAGAAGGAAAAACCCAGATGCAGCAGTGAGAATGGTTTGTTTCAGAAGGCACGCATTTGAGAGGTGAGATTGATGAAAGCATCTTGGTTGCATGGAATGGTGAGGCCTCCCATGGGATGGTTGAACCCAAACTCTTCTTCTGCTCGGTTTAGCAGATCAACAAACAGAGGGTGCTTCAAATATGATATTGGAACCACAAACCTCTTCTTCACCACGTCTCCAACGTACACTGCCACGTGACCCTTTGGAACATTATTCGGCTTCAACCACGTCTGTTTTGCATTAACCATAAACGGTAAACGAATACCCATCTCAGAAAAATGAAGTTTTTGTCTTTGTTTTGTTTGTGTTTGTGTTGTGTTGTGTGAATATGGTTTGCTTTAGAAAGTGCAGAGTAGGGTGGTGTATATATAGCAGGAACATGGAGAGAAAATCCGTACGTATCCAACTCATGGTTGATGATGGCAAGCGTGAGGGTCCCAATTCATAATAACATTGAAGAAAGAGTCACATGGTTTTGTTGAAGTAGAAGCTGAAATCCACATCAAAGTGTTGTTACTATTTGGTTTTGGTTTATGAGCCAGCTAAGTTCCATTGGAGAAGTTCATTCAGCATTGTGTTGTGATGAGTATATTTAGTCTGCAAAATAGAGTGCCGTACGCTGAAAACGATAATTGTCTATCCATGTCGTTACTTGACTCCACGAAGATTCGTTATGTTACGGAGAACTCTTGTTTAATAAATAATTTATACTCATTCACTCACCTCAACCACTTCTCTTTTTCAAACCCTATTCAACTCAAGACAATTAAATAACACATACCATGTACTTTAAATATTTTTCAAACCCTATTCTATACCTTCACTCGTTATCCATCCATTCTCTTTCAATACCCTAAAATATTCATTTGCTAACCTATCATTCCATTTTTCATCTTCTAACCTAAATTCTGATCAAACCACCTTCATGTTGAATTACGTGGAGTTCGACGTAAGAAAAATTCTCATTATTTTTGTTTTTACCTGGTTTCAAAAGCTTGAGTAGATATAAAATCAAAAGAGAATCCTTGTAAAAGGGTCAATGATGCTTAAGTTTGTATGTAAAAAATATATATATCGATGAGGGAAATAAATAATTTTTTATAGTACGTACTAATTATAATTGTTCAAGAGTTAAACGATATTTTTTTTTGTTTATCGGGTGTTCTAGATATTTCGGTGATTCCACTATATTTATCTAAATATTTCGATTAGTGATTCAAGATATTTATTTGGATATCTCAAATAGTTTGAAGTTTTTATATAAATATTTATATATGTCGGATAATTTGGATTATATATCTAAACAATTTGGATATATATGAAATATTTATGGATTCAATTTTAAGGTAATTTTTTTTATTGAAAATAAGATTTTGTAGTACATATAAATCAAATAATAACATTCATTTTTCGTTATAATTTGTAAAATGAAAAAGAAAAAAAGAAAAAAAAGGACGGGTTAGGGATGTGAGAGTTGATCAGTGAACCGACAAGATTCGGAAATAAAGGGTGATTAAGAAACATGGAAGTTTAAGAATCTCATCAAATACACTTTACAAACTGCAAAAGCATTAACACTTTTTTTTTTTTTTTTCTAATTTTTTGTTTGGTTTAAGATTAATTTGTTTGTTCCGATGAGATGTTTTGCAGTTAGTTTTAATTGCCGAGTAGCCATTAAACCTATTCATGTGGTCCCACTCTCTTGGATAACGCGGCAAAGGTTCAATCATACGTATTCTATTACGTTATTATACGATCAAAATAAATTAATTAATATACTTTTAATTATAAAAAAAATATTATTATTAATTTGACTATGTTATTGATAATAAATTATTTACAATTTGTATAAGCACTTAATCTCTGTGACTGATAATATTTAGTAATTTTTCATCAATGTTATAATTTAAGTCTAGTTGAAGAAAAGAAAAATTTATAATAAAAAAAATATAAATTTGAGTAGAAAATATTATCATTTAAAAATGTATTACATTTTTCAATACATAATTAGACGTTTATAATTAGAAATGACACTATCATATTTATTGGTGAAAATTTATATTAACAAGGAAAGATAAGGAGAATGAAAGTTCCAGAATCTAATTAAATGGCAAATGCTTTGTTTTTTGTTCGTTGATTTGCGTGCCCCACCCATAGATATGTTGTTAGGCTATTACAAAGATAAAACAACATAGCATATAAGCCTATTAGCCTATAATATTAGTATATGTGTTTAATTATGACACCACATAAACACAACAATTATGACACCAACAACAAGTAGATTCAAAGTATCACTAAAAATACATTTTGTTTGAGAAGTTTGGTTCCTCGCGAAAAGAGAAAAAACAATAATAAGAGTATGTTCGACAAATCAAATCGAAAATACAATTGTAATTTCAATTCAACTTTGTCAAATCAAGATTGATTTGAAATCGCAATCCTTGTATTTAGGTTGTGAAAAGAGATAGGATGTGCCATGAATTTGAAGTTAAACTTCAAACACATTTTAATTCCTCCAATTAATGGAAATAATTATATAGTTTTGAGGAGGAAGTTAATCTAAAATTATGAAGTTACATAATGACAATGTAAGGGATAAAGACAAGTGAAAGTTAAAAAATAATAATATAATAGAATGTTGTGGAAAGTTAAATTAAGGAGATAGGTGATAAGAGAGTATTTAGAGAATGCAAATTACATTGGATTTTTGTGAGAGTCGGTGCGTGACTCAGGATCATGTAAAGATTTGTTGCATGCACCACAATCTTCAAAAGAAAATATGACACTGAAAAAAGATTTGGACAGTGGTACACAACATTAACTATGCAAATTGTACTTTGATACGTTGGTGTTCATCAATCATAATATTAGATTTATAATGGCTGTTCACAAAGATATGAATCTTTGTTGTATGGCCCTAACTCTATGGGATCAACTCTTTAATTTATTAAACCTTAACCTCTCCACACATGTGGGTCCCTTCAATGTTTGTGTTATAGCGGTGTTTGTTGTTTTGTTTTGTGGTGGGTTTGTTTTTCTGGCCCATTTGTTGAAAGAGGGTTGGGCTCCAAGATTGCATTCCATGGGTGGCCTGTTTTGGACAAAGGTTTTATAGAATGAGGAGAGCAAAAATAAATGAAGTAGACATTTATTTTCTGCACCCATGTTTTTTTTTTTTTTTTTTTTTTTTTTTAAAGACAATATTATTTACGTGAATTTTTATGGAACTAGTAGTATTGGATTTAGACAAGTTTTGGATGGGTGAAAATATGATTATGAAAATTAGGATTTTCTTTTATAAGAATAAAATAAAGAGAAGGGAGAATAAAGAGTAGAAAAAAAAATGAAAAGAATATTTATCTGTTTGAAGAAAAAAATGATATGCAAAAGAAACAAAAATTGTCATTTAAAATTTTTATAATTAAAATAAGTAATTTTATTAAAATTATTCATATATTTATTTTATTGAGAGGTGATTTTTTTTTCTTAAAAAAAATGAAACTTAATGAAAAATAACATCTATTTTATTATTTATTTTAATATCCAACAAGAAAATTTTTGAAATAGTGAATATAAAAATATAATTTTTTTTTAATTTTCAAATTAAATAATTTGAAACCAGTAGTATTTTTTTCCCATGAAGGGACACTTGTTGTTGATATAGGTTACTCATAATGCTTCTTTTAGAGTCTTAAAACAGATTATAATTCTTTTTGTGTCACCAAATCTTATATTAGTTAACAAACATTTTTTACTTCATTGAAAATAATAATAAAAAAACACAATGTCTTCGTATAAAAATAATTTATAAAAAAATATATAAGAAATAATTTAAAATACAAAAATAAATATTTTTTTTATAAAATTAATTTAAATTTAGATATAATAATTAATATATAAGTTATAGTATATATACTAATAAAATAATATTATTTTTATTTAAATAATAATAATAATAATAATTTTATAAAATGAACTGATGATAAACTACCACACTTAAGATTATTTAGATCATAAATTAAATTTATGTATAAGTTTTTTAATTTAAAATTTTAAAATTTATGGTTTAGGATTTATATAGAAATTAGGATTTTCTTTTAAAAACAATAAAAATAAAAAGAGAGAAAGAAAAATAAAATAAACTGAAAAATATTATTCGTATGAAGAAAATTTTGTCATTTAAAATTTTTATGATTAAAATAAATAAAGATATAATTATAAATTTTATGTATATATTTATTTTGGAGAGATGCTATTTTTTTTTCAAAAAATAAATATGTGGGACAATGAAAAGCAACATCTTTCTTTATTAATTCTAATAAGAAAAATGTCTTATTCTTACTTTATTTATCTACACTCCTCATTTTTTTTGTATTCAACATCTTCCATTCAGATAATATATTATCTTTTAAATATAATTGTTTTTGTAATATAATCTATTACTTTTGTTTTCGACCACTTTTAGTGTCGATAAATAATAATAATAATAAGCACTCTTTTAAAAAATATAATTTTTTTTATTCTTTCTATTTGTTTATAATCAAACAACTTTGATTGATTTTATTCTTATTTTATCATTCTTTCTTTTTATTTATTTTTCTCTCTACCAAATGGAGTATTAGAGAAAATTCCATTGACATCTTTTACTGTTTTGTTATTTTTTATTTATTTCTGATTTTTTTTATGTTCCACTCTTAGTGTTTTTTATTTATACGAATAGAACACTAAAGAAAATCATATTTATATTTTTTGTGGTTAAAAAATTATAATATATAATATACTAAAAAAATAAAAGAAAATATTATTATTTGTAAAAACTAAAAATTTATATGATAACAATTTTTAAGTAACTTTAATATTATTATATCTGCAGTAACTCTTGATTGTCTTTAAAGTTGTTATTTTCCATTTATAACAGTTTATAAATTGAATTCATTAAATTTATTTTTGAGCTTATCCTGAAAATAGTGATTTGGAACTTTGGCAACTCAAATCTAACATAGACGGTGAACCTAATAATAGCATAATTTAGGTTAGTTTGTGCCAAAAAAACCCACATTAAACACACCAGACATGAAATTAAGTTCCAACGTTGATGTTTACCCATAACAAGTAGATACAACTATTGATCAATAACATGCTCACCAAATTGAAGATAATTTCAGAGACAATTCAAATTGGGTTCAGCGTATGACTATACTATGCCGTCTGATTTGGCCCAATAATGTTGATATTATGAAAGACAATTGATTGGGCAAAGGTTGTAGAGTTCTTGTCTTTGTCCAATGTAGATCCCTCTGCAGATGAGGATGCATATAAATGGGACATATTTTCCAGTGATAAGTGCACGCAATGCTTCGATTCGTCGCTCATTCTTAATTTTAACATTATCACTCTCGATTCTGGTCTGTTCCATGCTTTCCTTGCCTTGTTTTGGTCTGTGGAAACAATCTTATGTGTCATTAATTACTCTGTCATCTTCTCTGGTTTTGTATCCCTTCAAAACTCTGGTTTTTACTTCACTTTTTTATTTATCTTATGAATAATTGTGGTTCGTTAGAAGGAAAATACTTATTGTTCCTAGTAGAAACAGGTTTCAGTCTCTGCTATAATAGTATAGGGTTAATTAATTATCATATGTACGTATTAAAAGGTTAGTCTCTCACACTTTTATTCTTGAAAGTTATTTTGGTGCATTAAAAGAAAAAAGTATATATAAATTTCTTTTATCTTAATTTTTTAACAAATATAAAACTTATAGATATATCATTTGTAGTTAAAAATTAAGAAATATAAAATAGTTTGAGATTTTCTTTTCGATTCATCAAAAACACCCTTAAACACAAAATTATAAAAGATTAGAGTTTAAAATAGGTAATACTGAAAGACTAATTAAAGGTTTTAATTGTAAATTTAAGCTCTTGTGGGATTTTTATTTTTAAAAACCAATTAAATTTGGTGGTGTTCTTGTTAATTTTCTTCCATTTGAAACTTTCAAATTCTCATTGTCCATCTAAATTTATGAGATTTATGATGGATTTCGGATAGAGAATGTTTAAACTCAGAAATTCACAAATTTAATGAGATTTTGAATGAAATAGAGTAGTGTGTTTGGATAGACATGAATACTGTGTTATTCCATAAACACAATGATGCACCTGTGTACCAAAAAATATCTTATTTATCATCACCTTATCCTACTAATAAAAAATATTTAAAACTAAAATAGAAAAATAAGACAATCAATTTAAATAAATTGTTTATGATTATTATTTTATAATGTAAAATAATTCTACAATTTCATCTAATCATAAATTAAAGTACGATTTTAAAAATAATTACCATAAAAATGAACATGTTTATTATATATTAATGGAGCTATGATGAAGGAGTTTTCTTTTAATAATTTTAAAATAATACTAATTGAAAAAGTTGCGGTCAATTTTTAAAGTTCAATTTAATAGCATCATTTTTTTCCTTTGTAAAAAGAATTAAAATTTTCTCAAAAATTGATTTTATTCCTTGTAAAATATGAATTTTCATTACAATACTTAATTCATCTTGATTATATTGATTCTTTTGAGTAATATTTAAAATATTTTTAAATTTCTCTTTTATCACTCAACTTATATTTTATCATACTAATATATAAGTTTACAATCATATGATGATAATCATTACTAGTAATATAAAAAATTTAGCGTATATTACTTTTAACCCTTCAAATAATTTGATAGGTGTTTCAACTTAGCCAACAACACATATGCAGTAGAATTAATGAAGGTAACGTCAGATATTTAAATAAATAAAAAATTAATTTACTACACTCCCAATTTGAAAAAAAAAAATAATTGGGTATTTAAAACAAACTTCAATAAAATATCTGTCATTTTAAAATAATTGCTTTGTTAACTGTATATATACTGATGTTATTGTTCTCCTATTGACTGTGTATGGATGTTATTGCTGATATGTTTTTGGTGAAGAATGAGGGTAATGGTGTTACAGTTGATGCTTATGTGGTCTAATGACCTGAGTAAAAAGCTAGAGAAGCTTAATCTTATAACAACAGAGTGAAAGAGCAGATTACAGAGTATAATAGATAACCGATGTATCTTAAATTCTAATTGTTGATTGAACCTCCCTTCGAACTGTTATATTGCTTCTATTCAATTGATGAAAATCCCCTTTGGAGACCATGCTCATCGAAGGTTGCATTGAAATTTTCAGAGCAATATTTGGAAACATAAATTTGCTTGAACACAATTGTGAAAAATGTATGTACAAAATTTGAAGACATCTCTTGGGATGCAATTGGATTAAGAAGAATCTCCAGAACAAAATGAATGGAACTGGATATTATTGCTCCTATCTGTCTATCTATCAACTAGGAAAATCAAAAGAACCAATGTCCAATGGGTCAATTTGATGAAACCATTGCTGGTTTTTGAACAACTAATCAATTAAGAGAAGAAGTTAGAGTGATGAAGTAATGTTCAGTGCAAGGAATAGTGAGACCACCCATTGGGTGGTTGAATCCGAATTCTTCTTCAGCCCAATCCAGCAAGTCTCTGAACAAAGGGTGGCTTAGGTAAGATATTGGAATCACAAACCTCTTATAGTTCTCTCCAACGTAAACTGCCAAATGCCCTTTTGGAACATCAGCAACAGCTGAAGCCATTTTGATTCTTTGTGAAAGAGTTCTCTGAAGTTTCTGCTTGGCATTAGCTATCCCCACAAATCTGTTACCAGTCTTCATGATGGAGAAAGCTAGATATGAACCAAAGGGTAAAGATATTAAGTGATGGAATGTAAGACTTGGTTCGAATTGCTATCACAAGAAAATGAACACATGTATATATAGGGGTGAAGCCATGCACTAACTAAAATAGCTTGTTAACATGATATGAGGAATGTTCAGAAACATGTCAGGTGAAGGTCTTGGGGTAGCTTCACATGAGTGTGCCTAATCTGGACCAGAACATGAGG
Source organism: Sphenostylis stenocarpa (assembly GCA_963425845.1). NCBI lineage: Eukaryota > Viridiplantae > Streptophyta > Magnoliopsida > Fabales > Fabaceae > Sphenostylis > Sphenostylis stenocarpa. The sequence goes on along the minus strand of OY731399.1, from coordinate 25,839,106 downwards.
ACCCACTAAATTTTGGAGCCAGAAAATAAGTGTGGTACTAGTTAAAAGTTGTACTACTTGTTGATTATTGTTTCATGCTTTGAACGAATAATGTCTTGGCCCTTTTTCTTCTAGGCACGTTCTTGACATGAAATGCCAACATGAATTGGAAAATATGTTGAACTGGTCATACCTATTAAAAGGAGCTTTGAATTTAGACTGGTGCTCTTTACTGGCAATTTCTTGTCATCACCAGACAGCTTCTATTGTGATAAGCTGATATTAGATAGGCCTATGCACTTGCTTCACATCATTTTTAGGCTTAGGTTAAGTTAATCCTTTATTTAATTTGGTCCAAATTGACTTAATCTCATACGTTTAATACTAATTTAAAAATCCCATCCTAAATAGTAGATGCAATGTCAAATCTATATAATGAAATACCATCATCCGATTCTCACCTACCTGATATGTTGGACTAATTCAAGCAGAGAAACTTTGTTTCTAAACAAGATCAGGCTCAATTCAATGACCCTTAGTAGAGTTTGATGTTCAATATTTCTTATTTTTAACAAATTTCACTAATCACTTTTACTGCGATATCTTCTAATCCATTTCTTTTTCCTTTACAAGCTTAAATATGCATGACATGAAAGCTTACTTGAAATATTACTGAGTAGTTGATAATGCAATTTTACATTAACAGTGCAAAAAATTAGCTCTTCATAAATTATAGAAGCATATCATATTTGCCGACATTATTTAGAATTGTAATCAATGAGTTCAATAATTAATGGGTGAGCACTACGTCATTATTCAAAACAAAAAGCCAAATAAAAAGTCTGAATTATTTGGTAGAAGGTTGGTTCGTGCATTAGACCTGCTACATTTGTTCTTTTGCTAAACGAAGGATGATAACTTGGTTTACACAGTTTCATAAACTGCAACAATCACTCCTCTCCTATTCTCAAAATACAAATCTATCAGTTTATCTCCTTTTAGTTTACTTTCATCTCCATCGTGAATCACAGGGAAAATAACTTAAATGACAATCACACATGCACCCCATCACATCAAACACAACACAACTTTCATAGTCAAACTTTGCATTTGTTTCGTGTAGTAAACTAGAGTAAAAGGCAAAATAGGAGTGAAGTGCTTGATCTGTAATTTGATCAGACCAACAGATTGTCAAGTACATTAAACAATGCACATTTCACCTATTCACTCTCCGTTGCATTCATAAAGCATTCCAATAATAGAGCCACTCGATAGAAAACTGAAAACGTCCATGTGATCGCATAAAAGTTGTTTTCAACACCGCATGTGAAATACTCCCACTATTGGACTACTGGACCCGATTTTTGGAAGGTCAAATACTTCAGCATTGTTATGTAACCAAAGTTCACTCATGGCTAATTATAAAAAGTTACTTAATCTGTTTACAAACCTCTCTTTTAAAGTTTAGTGACCACCCATTATAATTCTATTAGCACTCATTTAGCCCTCCCATAATCTTGTAAACAAAAGTTTCCATCTTGTTTTGTGATTACACCAAAACTTGATTTTTGTGTGTAGTATCTCTGGAAAAATAGATTAACTGAAATATGATTTTTTATTATATCAATACAAAAAGATGATATAAAATATATACAGGAGACCTAAGCTATTTTAGAAAATATAATAACTCTATTTTATGCTAGGATCCCTTGATTTATGGGATTGTTTCTAATTATTCAAATCTGTACAGATTACAAAGAAATATACAAATTTCCTGATTTATTCTTTCCTAAAATACTATTTGATTTCCCACACTCCCCCTCAAGCTGGTGAATAGATGTTTTCCATTCCCAGCTTGGATACAATCTTCTCAAAATTATGGCAGCCCAGTCCCTTGGTAAGAATGTATGCAATTTGGTCTTGAGAGGACACATATGGAGTGCATATCAAGCCACTATCAAGCTTTTTTTTGATGAAGTGTCTGTCTACTTCAATATGCTTTGTTCTATCATGCTGCACTGGGTTGTGGGTTATACTGATTGCTGACTTATTATCACAATAGAGCTTCATAGGTTCTTCCCAATTTATCCTCAAGTCTTCTAAGATGATTTTAAGCCATAGCAACTCACATAACATAAACTTGTCCTCCTTTCCTTGAGGAGCCTCCTTTGTGTCCCCCTTCTCGATCTCGGTTTAAAGGCTTCCCATGTAACTTCCAACACTTCTCTCGGGTATGACGAGGTTTATTGCAGTAGGTACACCAGAGACCATCACCTTTATTCTCCACATTTGCTGATCCTTTCTTCTGTTCGGTTACCATGGCCAAAGTCTGATCTCCTTTATGGTCCAGTGCTGAGTTCTCTACTGCTGGACTCTCTAACATGAGACCCCTTCTACTTTCTTCACTTCTCCCAATAGCCACCACTTCATTGAGGCATGGTACCTTTTTCTTCCCCAATATTTGAATCCTAACTTGATCAAATTCAGGATTCAAACCAACAAGGAAATCATAAACTTTGTCTTGTTCGATATACTCCTTGAGAAGTGCTGAATCTTCAGTACATTTGGCTTTTATGACTCTATAATGGTCTAGCTCCATCCACAATGATTTCAGCTGATTGGCATATTCTGTAACAGTCTTGTTCCCTTGTTTTGTTGCCAAAGTTTTCACCTTTACTTCATATACTTGAGCAGCATCTTTGGCTTTAGAGTAGATTTGCTCTACAGCATCCCAAATATCTTTTGCCGAATTAAGGAACATGCAGGTGTCGCTGATTTCTGGAATCATTGAATTCCACAGCCACGCCATGATCATTGAATCTTCTTCATCCCATGTAGTAAACTTGGGATCCTCCTGCTTAGGTCCAGACTCCATCAGGTGACTCAACTTCCCCTTTCCCTTCAACACTGTACGAACAAGTTGGGCCCACTTCAAATAAGTTCTTCCATTTAGTCTATATGCATAATGAATATTTTGCAGTACTCCAGATTGCTGGGATTGGGTATTCCCTGTTTCTGGGTTTGGATTCACAACTTCCTCTTCCCTTGACATCATAGCAAGGAGGTGTGATGCAACAGCAATGCAGGCTGTCGTCTTAGGATTAAGAAAAATGCAGCAGTAATGCAGGCTGCCGTCTTAGGGTTAAGAAAAATGTAGCAGCAATGCAGACTGCCGTCTTAGGGTTAAGAAAAATGCAGCAGCAATGCAGGCTGTCGTCTTAGGATTAAGAAAAATGCAGCAGCAATGTAGGCTGCCGTCTTAGGGTTAAGAAAAATGCAGCAGCAATGCAGGCTGTCGTCTTAGGGTTAAGAAATATGCAGCAGCAATGCAGGTTGTCGTCTTAGGGTTAAGAAAAATGCAGCAGCAATGCAGGCTGCCGTCTTAGGGTTAAGAAATATGCAGCAGCAATGTAGGCTGTCGTCTTAGGGTTTATCGCGCGCAGACATAGCTTCCTAGATCGGAAGCTCTGATACCATCTGGAAAAATAGATTAACTGAAATATGATTTTTTATTATATCAATACAAAGAGATGATATAAGATATATACATGAGACCTAAGCTATTTTAGGAAATATAATAACTCTATTTTATGCTAGGATCCCTTGATATATGGGATTGTTCCTAATTATTCAAATCTGTACAGATTACAAGGAAATATACAAATTTCCTGATTTATTCTTTCCTAAAATACTATTTGATTTCCCACATTATCTTTTGCTAGCTATATAATTTTCCTACAAAATAGAAAGTTGTAGTAAATAAAGTTCTTTAATTTTCTCCATCTGGCACAAAATTAGGCTGGCAAGTATTGACGGGCCAACCCCATATCTGCATTGTGCCACTGCCAACAATAGGAGGCCAAATTTGAAGTCCAAAATCAAGACTTAGAAGGGTTCAAATTCGTACACATTTCCTTAACTCCAAGTGGATGTATATGTTGCTATTGTGATACTGCTAATTTAACTCAAATACATTCTTTTCATGTGATGTGGATAATGTGCTAGCTCTAGTTAAAAAGTAATCTCAATCAAGAAAGATATCAATTGCCAATTTGAGAGACATTTGAACTTTCTGTTGTACATTGAATAATGCTAAACTGTTTTACATGCAAACATATAATTCTCTCACTGTTTGTCAATTTATTTAATGCTTCCAGTTGGAAGTAATGATCTTAAAATGAAGCAGATTAAGATGCAAACGTACATGATAAGCTTGATTGTCCATGCCATGCTTTGCATTCATGATTTGTCTCAACCACTTCACACTTCTACATGTGGAGCAACGAATTTTCCGTGTATTATTGCCTCAACTTTATATTTTTTTGAAAGGAAAATTTCAAGTGTATGACAACAACGTAAATGCATGCCTTAAATGTTTCTAGTATATGGTATTAGTTGAATATTCAATATGAACCAAACATGGTCTCTTCGTCAATCATTTTGTATCCAATAGTTTTCTAAAACCTTCTCTTCTTTATGCATGGATAGAGATAGTCATGGTTGCAGTCACAAACAAGTCAAGTCCTTTGCATTTTGGAAGGATCGAATTCTTCTTACACAAGTCTTCTTCAAATCATTCTCTTGATCTGCAATGGTTTCTGTTTGCCTTGATGTCCCAAAGGGCTATCTAGCAGTTTAAGTAGGAAAAAACCAATCGAAGTGGTTTATGACTCCTATATCATATTTGAACCAACCTTCAATTCAAAGACCTGCTGAGTGAAGTTGAACAAGAATTTGGATTTGACAATACAACGGATGGCCTCAACAATCCCTTGTAGAGATGATATCTTATAGGTTGAAAAGGTCATAAAGGAGAAGATTGAAATGTAGATGGTCAATGACAAATTCAACCTTGTAGAACTAAATGATCAATTTTAATACGACACAGTAGGACATTTGTAAACTTTAACAATCTTGTTTTGTTTTCCTTCCTAGAGAATTGGAAAGATTCAAACTCAGAAACTTATAGACTTAGTTGCGCGTTTCTCATTTTGGTTCTGTTTCTTTCATAAACTCTCCCATGATCTTTTCATTTCAAGTTGTTAGATATATCCGAGATCATAGTTTTACTAGTGCATAAATCTGGTGAATGATCACTTCAGGAGTTCTGTGTTGATGATCTGCATGTGGTCTTGATGCTTGCTTCTTTATATTGATATGTTTGAGAACACAGGAATCCACCTTTCTTTTTCTTGAATTTTTAGAATGATTATTCAGATTCACGATCAAAACCCATCTTTTTGATCGGATAAGTTGGACAAAATTGTTATTTATTTTAGTGACGGTCCATAATACATAAATCTAAATCCTAAACCTCTGTATTGCATATGTTTACATAGGTATTTAAACCATAGCTCATCACATTAGGTAGATAATGTGAGACTTCAAACACATTATAATTGGGCCTTAGAAGTTTTCATGGAGTTTTGCAACCACTTATTTGTAAGCATCCAAACTTTGGGAGAACCAAATATTTAAACTCCATTGAGTATTCCATCTTACATAAAAAACCGAGGAGGAGGAAAAAGAAAAGTACAGTTACATTCATTGGTAAACAGGGCGTTTGTCAAACCTTCAAAATTTCGAACAGTTCATGCAATCAACTGCATATAGTAGGCACAATCAACTTAATATATATTTATCTTCCAAAATATTTATCTAGTTGGAGTCACTGCTTTTTAAATAAAAGATATCACCAAGTTTTCAATTTTACTGTCATAAACAGAAATAAGTAGGAAAAGAAGAAATATATAGGCCATGGGTAATAATAGAACTGTTAGCTGATCTATTTCCACCAAAATGGTCAGTATCTTCTATTACTTTTGTGAAATTCAGGGTCAATACATAGTTGTGATAATCCATGTATTGCTGGCCAAGGAACAACCGAAAAAATCCGAGATGGTGCTGCTTGATCAGGAAACTGGAAGAATCAGTGAACCTTGGGAAATGGGAATGATTTTCCAGTGAAGATAGAAGAGGAAGGAACACCAAATTAACTCAAGATTATTCTGTGATGCTGCAAGAAGGAACTAAATGAGCCCAAGTTATAGAAAAATATAACAAGTGGCTAAAGCTTTTTCAGAACAAATGTGTTATGCGTTCCATGTTAAAAACATACAATGAAATATGCAATAAGGATGCTGTAACCAACAATGTCTATTATCAAGTTTGGCCAATATCCCCAAAACATTAACTGCATTTAATCCCTTCCAAAAGATGATAGGTTGACTGATCCATGTCAACTGAAATTTGATAATGATACTATTGTATTTGTACGTATCAGAATTGATTGACACTGGACAAAAGAAAATAATTGTTTTGGCAATATCTTGTGTTAACATTCTCATACAAGTCAAAATTTCCAACTTCAGTTAGATTATACAGGGAAAAATGCAACAACAAAAGTTCAAAATAAAAGAAAGTTCCTTCTGTACAAATTTGACTCAAATCTATCCGATCTATATTATAACATGATTTACAGCTCTTTCAAGAGAGAAGTGAGGTTTAGAAACTCATCCTCTTTACACGGAATTTTAAGACCACCAGCTGGATGATCATATCCAAACTCTTCTTCTGCTCGACTTAGTAATTGTTGAAAAGAAGGTTGATTTAAGAATGATACAGGAATCACATACCGCCTCATCTTATCTCCAACATAGACTGCAAGATAGCCTTTTGGGACTTCAAGTCGCTTGCGAGTTGCTTTGGCTGCAGAAAATGATGTCTGTCTAATAATACCCGGCATGCGGAAACCCATTGTTATTTTTGCTTCACAAATAAATAATATTTGGAGTAATGTCAAGAGGCTTGTATGAGAAAATTCTGTCGCTTCAGGATGTAAATGAGTCGTGTTGCTTGAGCACAAAAAATAGTGTATATATAGTCGCTGATAGGCCCTCTGCAACTGCAATCCAATTCCACCATGAGTGTTTTTTCACAGCGCTATTGAGGGACAAGGGATCACATGGTGGTGTCTTAGAGATTTCTTTCAAGGATTATGATGCCATACCCCACCATCTGCGATAATGGGCAACAGTTTTACCCACTTGAACTCAAATACATCAGCAATGGAGAAATCTAATGCTTGTGCATTCATATAGCTGTATCTATTTCAATGGTAGACATGCTTCAGACATCACCCATGTTTCTATGAAGAGGATATGTATATATATACAAGTGGCAATAAACAACCTGTAAACCCTGTGACTTGACCACAGCTGATTGGTAGCTCTGAAACAGTGTTTGGAGATGAGAAGAGAACCAACATTGAATACATGATCACGAGGCACTGAGGACCACATTTTTTGTATACATCAAATTCTAGGCAACAAGTATGTAATTTGCATAAATAAAGATTGTGGCTCCTGCCACCGCAAAGAAGTGTCAACATGATCAATTAGTTTTTCTTCTTCAGATATGCATATGTTTTATTTTAAGTGGGGTAATCTGTTCCAGATGGTGGATCTTGAGTTATGTTATCTACTACAACATGTTCCGTTGAATGAGTAGAAAGTCCTCTACGACAACGCCATATGCCTGGTCTCTAATCTGGTCCCATAACTCCAACTCAGTCCTTTTTCACCAATAATCCAAGTAGCCCATGGTTTCTTGCATATCCTTTATATATATACTTGTTGCTACAAGAATTTAGGACCAACACAAATCATTCACATACTGAAGCATTCAAAATTCAAAAGATTATTTTTGAAGTCTTTTCTTGGTCCATTCTCTACTCCAGTCTCTAACAAACTCAATATAAAAATGGGTTTTCATTTACCTCATATCAGAAGGGCATTATTTGCTGCAAATCACGCACCTTCAAAAGTGGTGGATGTAGCAAAGGGCTATTTTGCGGTCTATGTTGGAGAGAAAATGAAGCGGATTGTGATTCCTGTATCATACCTCAACCAACCTTCATTCCGAGAATTGTTGAGTCAAGTTGAGGAAGAGTTTGGATATAATCATCCCATGGGTGGCCTAACAATTCCTTGCAGCGAAAAAGCCTTCCAACATATAACTTCTTGCTTGAATGGGATATAAGTCTCACACTTTAGAAGACTGAGATAGATTAGTGCAGACATTTTGTACAGTAGAATAGAATTAACTATCAGAATGAAGAATTAAGAGTATTCTCTCTTTTCTTGCATTATAACAATGAACTCAATTATTCAAATAGCTTCTTTGTGTTTTCTGTCCATTAGTTACAATGTTCAATTGTTAATTTTCCCCTTACAAAGCATCAGTAAGGCTGCTTGATCTAGGAAAAACTACACTTGGCTGTGCTAATAAATATCAAAGCTGGAACAGAACAGGGGATTACTTGTCAGGGCAGAGCAAGAGTATATTTCATAGGAGTTAGAAACATAGAGTAAGATAATATACTCAGGCAGAAGTTAAAATAATCTTCTTATTGAGCAGAAGTATTTATCCTGTTTTTTTTTTTTTTTCCTTTTAAGATTATACATTTGAAATTAAGATTTTTGAGGAGCATTGGCTACATGCATCAAGGTATTTACAGACACTGAAAGTTTAGCCATGCCTTAAATTCTCCAAAATTCAATGATCAGTTTTTCTCTCTCAGATTAGAGAGCCACTTGTAAAGTGCACTACAATTTTGGATTTCTCATTCTAAATAGTGCAATATCCAAGTGGAAATTGAAGAAACCGAAAAAAATCTATGTTTACTAGCCTATAGGTTATTTGACTAATCTCTTTAAAGATTGCCTTGAATCCTAGTAGCCTATAGGTTATTTCTCATATTAAGAAAGTGGGAAAACTCAAACTTTTGGTTGGCTTGGTTCTATCAACTGGATATTCATCTAGTCAGAGCAACTGAGAAAATCAATAATTTAATTTTAGATTTGGTATCTTTTCGCTACAAGTAATAGTCTACACAACATTTCAAGTTTTGTGTTGCAGGGACTATATAATGGATGCTCCTTTTGCATTATTTTTGTTATGTGGAGGGTGAAACAGATCTACAAACCCACTCCACAGTAGACATTTATTTTACTGTATTAGTCATCAGAAAGAATATTAAGTTGAAGTACTTGAGCCTGTCTGGAACATAAGAAGTAGGCCATTATATTGGTTATGCAATTATTTGCTTATTGGCTGTAAAGTCTCTTTCTGAAGTGCAACCAGGTTGGCATGAATTCTCAAATCTCAAATAATCCTTCACCAAAATCATGTAGACAATATCATGTGACACCTCTTTAGCCTTTGTCTTTCACTAGACCCCAGCAAGCATCAAATTGCCCACCAACCATTGAGTTCATTAGAGAACTGTTTTCACACACACACTCGTATCCATCTATATATACTCATAATCACATTCTCAAGCAATACGAGTCACTCACTAAGTAAGAATTCAAACATTTCATTAACACACAAGCTCTTGCATTCTTTGGTATTGTTCTCTGTGAAATTCATCTCAAAAGCAATGGGCTTCCGCATACCTGGTATTAGAAGATCATCTTTTGCCGAGTCCAAAGCAGCTTCCAAGGCTGTGGAGGTCCCCAAAGGCTATCTAGCAGTCTATGTTGGAGAGAAAATGAAGCGGTTTTTGATTCCTATTTCATACTTGAATCAACCTTTATTTCAAGAATTGTTGAGCCAAGCTGAGGAAGAATTCGGGTATGACCATCCAATGGGTGGTCTCACAATTCCTTGCAGGGAAGCTGCTTTCTTAGACCTCACTTCTCGTTTGAATAGACTATAAATCACACTGAAGGAAACTGACATAGATTAGTTGAGACAAAGTGTACAGAAGACAATTTTGTTTATTTATTTACTATCCTTCTTTTGTAATTGGAAAATGGCACCTACTTGAGAAAGTTATTAACAGAAATGTCATATTTCTTTTTCGTCAATTTTCAATGAATTTTACATATACACTTTCTCTGACAAATTTTATTTATACAAACAGCCCTGTCATGCATATTATCTTAAATGGAGAACTATTTATAATTTGATAGAACACTGGATAATGATTTAGTAACTCAATGATCTTGTGTTTGAACTATTTATATTTAAATAGAACACTGGTATACAATTGCCAGCAGAAGACATTTAAAAATTACTTTTTATTAAATTTTTAATTTTAAAATATATTTTTAGAATATTTCCTTTTAAATAAATTAAGTTATTTATTAACTTAATAATTTAATATTTAAATAATATATATTTATTTAACATAATAATTAAATAATAAACATATTATTATTATTATCATTATCATTATTAATATTAATATTATTTAATAATTTTGATATAATGGATAGTGTTGGATTTTTGGATTAAATACAAAATTCAATCCGACTCATAGGTCAAGTTTTACTCATCTTACATGATATCTAACTCAAAACCCAATCAACTTTCCAATTCTTAACCGCATCATATGCACCAAAATAATGTAACGATACACGAGTTGGTGATGCAAACAACATGTTTTAGGATCACAAGTGATGAACCTAACTAGCAATTGCAAATAGAGTGCAGCAACAACCCCAACAGAAGACATGGAACTGGGGCATAGATTACTAATAAACCCTAAAAGTGAAAAATTCACATAAATACATATCAATTTTAATACATGTATAGTTAAATTATACTGAACACTAAAATTAAATTCATTCAAATATTCCTCTAAAAAATATTGTGGGGACGTATAAAAGCTAGTAAGTGTAAGTGTACGGTAACAGAGTATGCAACAAGAAGTAAATGCTTCAAACACAGTGAGTGTGCATATGTTTCAATTCCTCAACATAATCAACGGAACTAATAATTTTGTTCCTAAACACATCATCCACTTTTGCATGAAAGCAACCGGAAACAAATTAATAAATCTCTACAAAATTGTTTGTTTGTTTGAACTAGATACTATCATGCGTGTCTTTGTTGAGAAGTATTCAAGTGAGAACCGACATGATATTCAGGAAGACATCTTCTCTGCAAGGAATTGTAAGGCCACCCATTGGATGGTGGTACCCATATTCTTCTTCTGCTTTTGTCAGCAAGTCCTGAAATGAAGGTTGGTTCAAGCATCCAATAGGAATTACAAACCGCTTCTTTTTCTCTCCCACATACACCGCAAGATATCCTTTTGGAACTTCAGCACTCTTCGAAACTCCTTGTCTTGCTCTTCTAACACCAAGCAAACCAAAACCCATGGTTTCTATTTCTTGTTTGTTATAAAATGATCTCCAAGACTTGTATGACAAACAAGTGTTTCAAGTTTGATTCTATGATATATTTGAGAGAGCAATGTGGGGGTATATATATGGCGCTTGTGTGGATCACCTTGCTTCCCAAATTGAATGGTTTAAGGGCTATTTGGGTCTGGTGAGAAACAAGGGATCATGAACCATGTGGTGTTGTCTTACATGTCTTTATCAAAAATGAAGATTTTTAAGTAAATGACCTACTTTATAGAAGAGTGGTCAACACAGTTATTGCTTGAAGTTGGAAGAGAATTGTACAACAAAGAACCTAATTATTGATTAAACTATTTAATGCCCTGCTCAAGACATGTACCGGACATCTCACATTTTCTCTTCCTCACACGTATGTTTCATTGTTGACAAATATCTGCACCTTTGCAGTCTACTGAAAACTTGAAGTCAGTGATTGCACTTGTACAATGCAATTTTTTGTCATAACAGCTTGCATGACAAATCCTTGCCAACAGCACGGAAGGTACTTGAGATTGCACTCTCCATCAGGACCTCACAGTTTACTACGGAACAAGTACAAAGCAACATACAATTTAATTGGTGACTTAGACATTGTTTGTTGCATTGGTATATTCCTTTCGTGACATTGTTTTGTATTTGGATCAAGTATTGGAATAATGGAATATACCTTCATTTTCACTCCAAAAACTTGACCGCCAGTAATCTTCAGAGTGAGAATATCACTATTATTAACTTCTACTTTTACTCCTAAAAGTAAATATTGCCACATGCCTTAAGATGGATTTCATTCCATGTATAGTTCATTTTAAATGTAAAACTGAAAACACGAGATGACAAAAGTTCTTTACCTTTAATAAAAGGGTGAAGCCTAAAGCTAAGAAATTATGACATTTATACTATATTCTGTCTGTAACTTCTAAGCCATTTGTCTTGGCTTTCACTGAATCTTAAACCCATCAACTCTTTCTTTTCAAATTCTATCATCTTTAAATGAAAATATTTATAGGTGTCATGACAAATTGCCAGTTGGAATAAATGTTTTGACAATGGGTCATGACAGAAGGCAGACACCGAGCTTAATTTATGTGGAACCTGTACTCATACAGCTCATTGATTGAGAAGCAGCATAAATACATGTCTTATGTGACACTGTTGAACGACATATTTCAATAATCCAGAAACAGATTTTATGTTTATTTTTTAAAATGTGTTATATTTCTTGTATCATTTTTCTTAATTCTAAAAAGATCAGATAAAAAACAAGTGAATAACAATGAAACATGCATGCTGAGGAAAAAACTTACAGAAACGATCTAGGATCATTTAAAAAAATCAAAGGAAAAACATGAATGTTACATTAAATATATATAATGAAAAAAAAAATGTATGATACCATTTTTCTTTAGAGGTTTAGTAAATTACTCTACTTCTGGGATCCATGTGCAAGGTTGTCGACTGAAGTACAATAGTAAATTCAAAATAGTCACAATCAGGTTTAGCAAAACTAATCTATATCGCCACTATAACTACTTAATACACTAGTGCAAAATTGGCAGAAATACCGCAAAAGATCAGTTAGAGGAGGCAGATGCAAAATTGTCGTCATGCTAGTGTTGTATTGTATTTTAATTCATTCACATAGATAAAAAGTACGAAGAATGTAAATTCAGAATAAATCTTTAGTAAGTTATCATTGAGATGTCATGAATTTTTTTACATCATCTGGGATAACATAAAAATGAAAAAAACAATGCCTGCTGTACAATGTTTGTCTCAACCACAACTGCTCTATACGTTACTCCTCTGCAGAACAATATGAACTAAGGCACGTTCAAGCGAGAAGCTATATCTAAGAACACATCTTCCATGCAGGGAATTGTGAGACCTCCCATAGGATGATTATAGCCGAACTCATCTTCAGCTTGTTTTAGCAATTCTTGAAATAAAGGCTGGTTCAAGAATGATATGGGAATCATGAACCTCTTCATTTTCTCCCCAACATAGACTGCAAGATAGCCTTTCGGGACTTCCACAACTTTGCTAGCTGCTTGGCTTGTAAATGATGGCCATCTTCCAAGTAATCGAAAACCCATTGTTTTTGCTTCTACACAGAAGAATAATCTCAGGGGACTAGTAAAAGTTTTCAATGAATTTGAATTCTGCTGATTCAGTATAAGAATGACTTGTGATGCTCAATGACATATATACACACAGATAGATAGATAGATAGATAGATAGATAGATAACTCAAGTCTTTCGCTCTTGAATTGGATGGTGAATGTACTATTTGATAGGGCCAAGTGAGAGACAGGGCTCACTAAGGTTCACATGATATGTCTTTGATTTGCTACCATCAGATTTTACTTGAGATCTAGTAAACTCTGCCTACGGAAAAGTCCTAGGATAGGTTACCATCAGACATGCCCTAGACATTAAATATTGTGTTCATGGTTTCTATCAGCCAACTGGCAGATATTGGTACTCTATAGACCTAAAATCTATGAGTTATTAAATCACATCGGTTGAAGACAAGAGATGTACTGCTTTTAATGATTTTGCCCTAACTAATGCTACTTGTACCTTGAGTATCTGGCATATGGCCGTACAAATGACCCATCCACCATGTTATGTTCTCAGTAGATTGTAACCTGACAGAATTTGTGGTAGTCTAGGAGTTACTTGTAAATATCTGAGTGTCATAAAAATATAATATTTAAATTTGTTGATTTACTCAATTTTCTGAAGTCCAACCAGATAAAAATACAGTTGATAGAGCAAAACTGAAGCTTGTGAGCTTTGCTGAGGTCTTAAAATATTAAGAACATTGGAAACCTATTGAGTTGAGCCAAAGGTATAATCCCTTATTAGGTTAACAAATTTTACATTCCTGGGAGAGCACTGAATTTTTCACTTTTCTTTTTATTTTGATAGTTTTCACTTTAGCCACTGAGCTTGCTGTGATGAGTGAATTTATAGAGAAACTGAATTTATAATGCATGGTTTATGGCTAAATATTTCGATGAAGAAATAAGAGCAGCTACAGGTGTATCTATAAAATAAGCCCAAAGTCTTATGGATATGAAATTTTGTTAGCTAGATGTTATCATAGAAATAGATAGGAACAATAGAGTGAAAAAACCTGTATACTGATAACAAGTTATCAGAAACTATAAAGCGGTATATTATTAATTTTTTGTCATGTTTCAAATGAGAAATACAATTGTGTATTTATACACAATCTCAAGATATTCCCAAAATCAAATAAAAATTACCCAAGATATCATTAATATCAAAATATTCTAACTAACTCCTAATTATCTTCTCATTATCTTTTTATTCCAACAAACTCCAAAACTAATTATTCAGTTTTATTCAACAAAACCCAACATATACCAGGTTCACTATTATCTGCTTTGGCTGGCAGTTTGGAAGTGGCAAGATCTTGTGTATGCTTGGGGGCATTAATTTTAACAATACATGTGTGTATAAAACTTAAAAATCTTTATATCCAGTCCTAAATAAATTGATGCTTCGCTTTGGCTTTAGCAAAATACTATTAGCTCGGCTCAGACTGTGGAGCACACGGGCGATTATGCTTTGAGATTCATTATAAAAATCAAGGCTTAATTAAGTTGCACATAACTGGACATTTGTTGTAATTGATAAACAACAATACTTAGCAAATGAATTCATTGTCATTACAAAAAAACCCGCAATCTTTACATGATAAAAAGATGCCTCTTGTATAAAATGTCTCCACTAATCTATGTCAGTGTCCTACAGTGTGAGATTTATTGCCCATTCAAGCGAGAAGCCATCTGTTGGAAGACATCTTCACTGCAAGGAATCGTGAGGCCACCCATGGGATGATCATATCCAAACTCTTCCTCAGCTTGACTCAGTAAGTCTTGAAATGAAGGTTGGTTCAAGTATGATATGGGAATCACAAACCGTTTCTGTTTCTCTCCAACATACACTGCAAGATAGCCCTTCGGGACTTCTACAGATTTTGAAGCTGCTTGGCTAGATGTAACTGATGCCCGTCGAATAGTTGGTAAACGGAAACCCATTTTTTATGCTTGTTTGAAGGAAGAAGGTCAATATCAAATTTACAGAGAATGAAACCCAAATGTTGACACTTGAGGATGCCAATGGCTTGTGTTGTTTGTGAAGGCAAATGGTAGTATATATATAGTTCTAAAGATTCCCTAGAAACTAAATTCACAGAAAAAGGCTGCTAAAGGGTGGAGGGCATACACATGAGATATCATGTGGTGTTGTCTTTAATGTCTCTGTCATGGACAAAGTTATGTAGAGTGTGTAGCCCCCACCACCTATCAAACAGTGGCAAACATAAAACCTCCACGTCTAACTTGTTACCAAATGAGACGTGTCTAAAGTGAAACCAAACGTTTGTTAATGCATTAATCGGTATTCCATAATTTTGTAAACATGCTTTGGGCATGTTTTCTTAAGGTTGAATGCAGCCTAATTTTGAAGTACAGCACAGGTGGTAAGTAATTTCTGGCAGATGAATTATAAGGCTACAGACTGCGAGAGATCATAGACATGTTTGATATCACACGTCTGTTTTATTTCAAGTGGATTTGCTCCAGAATGTGCGACCACTATGATCAATTATAACATTTTGCATTCACCCCTGAGAAATTCCTCCAAGGCAACACCATATGCCCATGTCTCCCTGTTGGTTCCCTAATTCTTATCTCATAGCCAGCCGCCCTCAATAATAGACATGGACAACAATTTCTTACAAATTCTTTCATCTATATATACTCACGACTGTAAGCATTTAGAACAACAAAAATCATTCACATCAGAAAGCATTTGAAATTCAAAATCTCATATCTTATTTACGAGATCTTTTCACAACATTCTATTCCTAAGTCTCTGCACACACAACAATGGGTTTTCGTTTACCTAGTATCAGAAAAGCATCTGCAAACCAAGTTTCTTCAAAAGTTGTGGATGTGCCAAAGGGCTACCTAGCGGTGTATATTGGAGAGAAGATGAAGCGGTTCCTGATACCTGTATCGTACTTGAACCAACCTTCATTTCAAGATTTGTTGAGTCAAGCTGAGGAAGAATTTGGGTACGATCATCCGATGGGTGGTCTCACAATTCCTTGCAGAGAAGACGTGTTCCTAGATACTATTTCTAGCTTGAATAGGTGTTAGTCCTCGAAGATAAAGCCGACAGGATGTAGACTAAACTTGACAATTTTTTTGTAGCATAATTTCTTGAAAACATTCTCCCCGTTTTTGTTATCATACTCCAAAGTGTAAAATAATGCTAATCTAAATGAGAAGTTCCGAAGATTTTTCTCACATTTTCTCTGTATTTATCAATATGATGACAAATTATTATTGAATAAGAAATTAGCTAAAAATATGTTGTCTCTGACATGAGTTAAACAATACTTTATGATAAACAATTTTTCATTTGTGAGTCAAGCAGCAACACCATCTTCCATGATCATGCTGGTTTTACGGGGTGATATGGTACTCATGAGTTCATTAATTGAATATTCTTCAAACCTTGAATATTTTAATACATTACCCATCTTTTTTTGGATGTAAAACTAAGTATCTTACTCCTGGAATGGGAGATTAAGTTACTGCCCCAGTTCTAAATTTGGGCAAGCAATTGCCCTACTTTTTTATTCGGAAATGAAAATGGAGTAAAAAGTGAGGTATTGTCCCAATGAAGATTTAAGGGAGTGGAATCAGATGATAATGGATGGGATGAAGTAATTTCTCCGTTTTTTCTTTCTTCTGCAATTTTGTTTAACAATTCAAACAAGAATCTATATATATAGATAAACGAAACCTTACATCAAATGCATATGAAATCTCTATAAAAAGGGATGTTATCCATTGAAATAAATAGGAAGAACAAAACTTCATTTCAAGTCCATTACAACTGTCTTGGCAGGGGAAAAATTCTAATTGCTGGGAGAAGTGAACATTGAAATGGATAAACAGAAAAACTTAGGATTTGAATTCATTGTCATTACTCCAAAATTTGGTAATATTAGTTAAAAGTTAGAGAAGATGGCTATTGTACAAAATGTATCTAATAATAATGTAGGTCAGTCTCCTAAAGTGAGATTTATTGTCCCTTGAGGCAAGAAATTGTATGTTGGAACACATCTTCACTGCAAGGAATTGTGAGACCGCCCATGGGATGATCATATCCAAACTCTTCTTTAGCTTGACTCAGCAAGTCTTGGAATAAAGGTTGGTTCAAGTATGAGATGGGAATCACAAACCGCTTTGGCTTCTCTCCAACATACACGGCAAAAAACCCCTTTGGTATGTCTTCAGATTTTGAAGTTGCTTGTCTTACTGTGAATGATGCCCGTCGGATAGTAGGTAAACGGAAACCCATTTTTTGTACTTGTTTGAAAGAAGAAGAACAATCTCAAATTTACAGAGAATGAACACAAATTTTGATGCTTGAGGATCCAATGGCTTGTGTTGTTTTTGAAGGTAAAGGACCCCGTGTATATATAGCTTTTATAAATTTCTCAAGAAACCCAATTCCCAGTACAGATAAGATACCGCGTGGTGCTGTCTTCAGTACTTCTATCAAGCATGAAGTAGGGTTCATGTGTGCAACCCACCTTGTTGAACAATAGCAACATTAAAGCCTCCAACATGTACCCAATTAGACGTGCCTAAGTGAAAGCGTAAGTCTGTTCATGAATTAATTGGTATTCCATTTTTTTACAAACATGTTTTGGACATGTTTTTTTCATGTTACCTAATGTTGAAGTACAGCTGGATGATAATTTCTGGAAGATCAAATTATAAGGCAATGGATAGCGAGAGATCATAGACCATTATATTCCTGAGGTTTGAGATCATACGTGTACTCTATTTCAAGTGGATGAGAATTTCTGGAAGATCAAATCTCAAAGAAACAATTCCAAGGCAATACCATATGCCCTTGCTTTCCTGTCGGTCCCATGACTCTTATCTAAAAGCCTCCACCCTCAATCATTCAAGTAGCCGATGATAATCTACAAAACTTTCCATCTATATATATATTCATGGCTGCAAGCATTTAGGACAACAAAAATAACTCACATCCTAAAGCATTTGAACTTCAGAAACTAGCATCTTATTTACAAGTCTCTTTTTTCTCAACTTTCTGTTCCTAAGTATCACACATACAACATGGGTTTTCGTTTACCTGGTATCAGAAAAACATCCCATGCTACAATCCAAGCATCTTCGAAAGCTGTGGACGTGCCAAAGGGCTACCTTGTAGTCTATGTTGGAGAGAAATTGAAGCGGTTCATGATCCCTGTATCATACTTGAACAAACCTTCCTTTCAAGATTTGTTGAGTCGAGCTGAGGAAGAATTTGGGTATGACCATCCAATGGGTGGTCTCACAATTCCTTGTGGAGAAGATGTGTTCTTAGATATCACTTCTAGCTTCAATAGGAGCTAATTGCATGAAGATGAAACTGACTTAGATGTAGACTATACTTGACACATTTTTGTATCATAGTTTCTTAACTTGAAAATATTCCCTCTCTCCATTTGTGGAATCTTAAATTGTGAAAGAAATTTCATCTGAATGAAAAGTTTGGGAACATTAACTTTTTTCTCATTTTCTCCTCTTATTATCAATATATATCTTAAGGCTAATAAGCTGAAATATTCCGTTCAGAGTCTAATTATAGAATGGGAAATTGTTTTCTTGATCTGACAAAGGAAACAGGAAACAATTCATTTATATAATTGGACTTCTCCCATATGTAGCAGAAAAAGATAAAGATGCATGTAACTATCTGTAAAAAAAGTTAGGATAAAAGAACTAAATTAAATAAGAAATTAGCTAAATATGTTTATATAAATTAAATGACCAGGTACAAGATTTCATCCATATAGCTGAACAAGAAAAATGATTAAACATTACCCGATGAATAAAAAACACAAGCATATGAATGGGACAGTAATTTATATCTGCATATTTTGCCACATCCACTTGCACTTCGTGTTCATTGGGTTCTATCCTCGTGTAGCTTCACCAGATACATCTATTCACCCGTAATGTCCCATTTCTTTATGATGAACGAATTTTCACCAGAGTCAAGCAGCAGTCCCATCTTCACATGGCCAATTCAAATAGTGTAATTTTTAAAAGATCGGTTAAATCATATATCGACATATAATTGGAACTAGATTAAGATCGATGCTTGCATGGTTCTTTAACTATATATATATATATATATTTTTTTTTTTTTTTTTGCACAAATCACACAAATTTTGACCTTATTTCCTCCTTTACTCTCTAACGTCCAATTAGATTGACTAGCCTTTATCTTTTTTCTGTCTTGCTTGAACAAAGCACGTGATACTTCAACCTAGAATACAAATATTATAGACTTGTTGAGTCAGGCTGAGGAAGAGTTTGGATATCATCATTCAATGAGTGGCATCACAATCCCTGGTCACATGAAAATGACCTGACATGAGAACAAATTTCATCCATAAAATTCTTAGATCAACTTATGGAGGAGGCCCCATTTCTTTATGATAAAAGATTCTTCATTTCTGTGTGTCAAGCATCATCACCGTCTTCACATGGTCAAGTTTGTTGGTTTTACGGCCACAATATGTGATATGCTAGAGATGGGTTCGCTAATTGAATACGGTACCCTTAAACCAAAGAATACGGTACCCTTCATCCCCAATACTTTTAGCCATAGCCACCTTGCTGAAAAAGAAAGAAATTGCAGAAAGGGAAAAAGAAAGTAGAGCAACAGGAGAAAAGGTAAAACTTTTATGTAGCAAAATTAAATAACCTATTTTAAATAGGTTTTAAGAATACAACATAAAAGAAATTAATCCCCAGAGAAGCAGTGGTTACTGATAAAAACAGCAACCGAAGAATTAAACGGTTTCAATATCCTCCCTCAAGTTCGATGATGCATGTTCATTATTCTAAGCTTGGAAAGGATCGATATGAAGGAGGATGAATAGTGAAGTCCTTTGGTGAAGATATCAACGAGATGGTCGTTTAAGCGAAGCAAGTGGAAGGGATGTGCCCATAACTTCTCTCCAACCACGTGGCCGCTCGTAAAAAATAGAATTTTGTACCAGTGTAAAGAAGACTTTTTTATTAGATCCAAGCCACATATAAGATAAGTAGAACTATTTATATTAATTGTTAAATAATTGATATAGTAACTATTATTATGTTGATTTTTAACATAATCATCATAGAAAGTCTCAAAGTTAAATTTTTTTTTTATATAGTCATATTTCTTACAAATATTTTATTAAACTATTTTAATGTAACAACAAATTTTGAAAATTAAACACAACTATTATTTACATATGGAAAATAATTAAACATAAAATATAAATAATTTTACTTAAGTTAGATGAAATTATTCACACAAAAAAATTCATAATAATAATTGCAATCTAACATATATTAAAACACTTTATTAAATTCAATCATAAAATAAAAACTAATGTAAAAAAATGAGACAATACTTTCATATATTATATTATATTTATTGTAAATGAGGAAGAAGGAAGATTGGAAGAAGTGGTAATGCAAGCACGAGGAAAACAAAAGTAGATAAATGTGATTAGGAGACAATGAACAAAAAAAGAAGAAGTTGAGTGGAGTTCTTTTGTATGAAAGAGAAAAAATGAAAAATGAGGAAGATAAAGGGGATAAAATGAATGTTGAAAATATAAATATTGACACTTTTTATAACGGTTCAATTTTGAACCGTCATAATAAATATTGTTATATCAATTCAATTTTGAACTATTTTAGTAAATACTTATTATAATGATTCAATTTTTAACTAACATAAATAATGATTTATATTTAAAATTGACAAAAGTCACTTTCTATATTGGTTAAAAATGGAACCGTTATAATAAGTACTTACAATGACGGTTCAATTTTTAATCAACATAAAAAGTGACTCATTTAAAATTGACAAAGTCACTTTTTATGTCGGTTCAATTGAACCGACATAAAAAGTATTCAAGTTTATAATTTACAAAGTCATTTACTATGACGGTTTAAAATTGAATCAACATAGAATGTACTTACTATCACGGTTCAATTTTAAACTCATATAGAAAGTACATTTTATATCAATGCAAAGTTGAACTGTCATAAAAATTAAGTTTTATTTACAAAATTATCACCGTCTAATTTATTATAAAGGGTGAATTAGAATCGTTATAATAAATCGTCATAAAATCTTATTTTTGTATTAGTGTGAGCAATATGTCTTACTGATTGGTTGTACAATAAAGGACAAATAGAATGGTAGGATGAATTTGAAAATCCTATAGAATATAGTCGAGCCACTGGAGCTCACATGTAGTGGTAGCAAGGACAAAGAAGAGGATCTAAAAATTGTGTTTTGTTTCTTTGATTTCTAGGAAATCAAAGA
This sequence comes from Sphenostylis stenocarpa, assembly GCA_963425845.1. Classification (NCBI taxonomy): domain Eukaryota; kingdom Viridiplantae; phylum Streptophyta; class Magnoliopsida; order Fabales; family Fabaceae; genus Sphenostylis; species Sphenostylis stenocarpa. Next base: position 25,817,471 of record OY731399.1, on the reverse strand, counting down.
AGAGCCAAGGAAGATGTAAAAACATGTGGTGGAACGTCTTGTATTGGGACAAGTTACCCAATCAGAATCACTAAAATTTCAACTAGATTTCTGACTTAGAACTGAAAAATAGACCTTATGCGAGATTGACTTTGTTATATCTTAAGATGTGTTGAGCAATCAGTTGATGATGAACAATAGGTGCCTGCACAAATTGATTAAGTAAGTGAACAACAAAACAAATGAAAAATTCTAGTATTAGTTAAATGCAAAAGTTTTCCTATTAGTCTGCGAAATGAATTTGCTTCTTGCAAAAGATCATTTGATTCAAAAAGAGTTTTAGTGTTACTCATGATAGGGGTCAGACACGGCTTACTGTTCAACATTCCAATCTCACTCAAGATATCTAGAGAGTATTTCCCTTGGCATAACTGAATCCCTTGTTATGATCTAGCAACCTCAAACCCAAAGAAATATTTTAATTCTCCAAGACCTTTGATCCTAAAAGTATTGTGCAAAAAATTTTTAACTCTTTGAATTTCAATTAATGAGTCTCCTGCTAAAATAATGCCATCAATGTAGACTAGCAAAAAAGTAAAAACATTAGCCTTTTTATTAATAAAAATAGAATGGTCAAACTTGGATTGAATAAAACCAATAGAAGTGAGAGATAAGGATAACTTGGCAAATCATTGCCTGTTGGCCTGCTTAAAACCATTTAGGGACTTAGTGAGCCTACAAACCTAATTAGTTTTGACGATATTCAAGCCAAGGGGAGGCAACATATAGACCTCCTCATTAAGATCACTATGTAAGAAGGCATTATTCACATCTAATTGGTGTAAAAAACAATTTTTAACAGTTGCAAAGGCTAAAACAAGTCTACTAGAGTTGAGTTTAGCAATAGGTGAAAAAGTATCTAGAAAATCAATTCCCTCGAATTGAGTCCACCCTTTAGCAACTAATCGAGTTTTATATCTTTCAATAGATCAATCAGCCTTATGTTTGATTTTATATACCCATTTACATTTTATGGGTTTTTTTCCTTTAGGAAAACCAATTAAATACCAGGTTTTGTTATCTTGAAAAGCCTTTATTTCCTTGTTCATAGCCTTAATCCACTCATATTGCATCCTAGCTTCATTATAAGTTTGAGGTTCTTTACTATAAGATATGGCAAGGGTGTAGTTCATGTGATTTTTAGATAGTGAATCATAGGATAAAACAGAGGTAATAGGATAAACAATTTCATATATAGTTTTATTATTTTTTAAAAGAAAAGAACTAGAACTGTTAACCTGATAATCTCTTAGGTATTCTAGAGGTTTTCTATCTTTGTTAGATCGTCTGATATCCTTTGCATTTTCTTTATTTTTACTTTTATATTGTTCTCCTTCTCCTCTTTTGTCATGTTTATCCACATGATTATCAGAATCCTCTCTATTATGAGTGATGTCGTTAACATCATGATTATCTCTATAAGTGTAACTTCTGCATGTATTGTTCCTTGTGTGTTCTCTAACAATATCATTATAGTAGTCAAAAGACTCAAGAATGAAATCAAAATCATTTAAAACATTGTTAGAATCATAATCAGCAGTGGGAATTTTGTAAGAATTTTTTTTTCATAAAAGACAACATTTTATTTTTGAAAATCTCCCGAGTTTTAATATTCAAAAGAACATATCCTTTTATCCCTATTTTGTAACCAAGAAAAATACATTTTCTGGATCTAGGTTCAAGCTTTGTCCTATTACTTTCAAGAGTAGAAGCAAAACGTAAAGAACCAAAAACTTTCAGATGAAGACATTCAGGTGATTTTTTGTAAAGCAATTCAAAAGGGGATTTTCCATAAGTGACAATAGAAGGTAGTCTATTTATCAAATAAATGGCATAGGTAACAGCATAACACCAATAAGCATTAGGCAAATTACTTTGGAAAACAAACTTTTAGTCACATTAATGTGTTGATGTTTCATTTCTCAATATATTGTTGAGGAGTTCCCACACAACTTTTTTATGAATAATACCATAACTATTATAAAAAATAGTGCATTCAAACTCTTGCTCGTTATTAGACCTAATGATCTTTATATTTTGGCCTCATTGATTTTTTACATGAACAACAAAATTCTCCTAAAGAGTTCTAGTTTCACTTTTAGTGCACATTAGAAAAAAACCAAGTGTGTTTAGTGTAATCATCTACCACAGTAAAGAAATACCTATGACCATGAATGTAAGGGATGGAAATGGGACCCCATATATCAACATGTATCCTATCAGAAGAAGTGTTACTTTTTCGAAAAGGGAGCAATTAGAAAAATGAAAGATATCACATGAATAGTGAACAGTAACAAAAGAGTCATTAGGGAGTATGGCGTGAATAGGTTTTATTCTATAGAAGGTAACAAAATTATTTTTAATAAAGGTCACATGATCAATGGTCCCAGTCTCAAGAATCCAAGAATTTTTACCTTGCTTAGTTTCTAGCATGGGAACTCCATTATTGTTGTTTTGGATGTGGTTTATCTTATGACTAGTATTTGTTGGAAATTTTAAGGGTTTTGTGTATATGTATTTCTGATATATCATGTGGGTATGTTTCTATTCATGTACTCTATGTATATATAGAGTAAAAATATTACAAAATATTAAATATTCATAATATCTCAATCATAACTGCCTAAATCAAAATAATAACCTAATGTCTTTTTACCTTCTCTCTTAAAAGATAATAAAATCTCTTAATACCTAATTTAAATAAAAGATAATGAAGTAATATTTTTAACATTCCTCCTTACTTTAATATCTATTTATTTGAATTTGATATATATTTTTTTCTTTTGCTTATAATTTTTCCTCCTTTTTTGTGTTATACTTCTTGTTATCTTCTTTCTTGTATGAGATCACATTTCCATTCTTCACTTTCTTCATCAACATATTTCTTCCTTTATCAACTTCATCTCCTTTGTTTCTTTCAAACTTAATGGTAGTACTGTTGACTCTTTGATAGCCGTTGAAAATGGTTTCTTCATCTACATCTTTATTTTCCTCCTTAACATCAAATTCTTTCAAGAAATCTTCTTCATGCTTTTTCTTTGACTTTTCTTTTATATCTTCATTTGTAATTATCTCTTCTTTCATCAAAGCTAAAATGAAAATTTTTCCTTTCATGTGAACTTTGAATATTTCCAAGTTATTTGTATCTTTAATCACACAAAGTTTGTGTTCAAAAGACACCTTATAATTTTTCTCCAATAATTGAGCAACACTTAACAAATTATGATTTATATCAGGAACATATAAAACATCAATAATCAATTTGATACCCGAATGACTTTTAACTGCAATTGTTCCTGTACCTTTCACATTCATTTCTTCTCCATTACCAATTCTCACTTTAGAAATATGTGATTCGTTGAACTCTTTGAAAAATTTTCAATCATGAGTCATGTGGTTTGTACAACCACTGTCTATTAGTCAACCTGTGGATTTGTTAATTATAGAGCATGTTGATGCAAGCAGAAGTACCTCTTCTTCTCTATCCTCTATAACTTGAACGACTTCCTCTGGTTGTGATTTGCATATCTTTTCTATATGTCCCAATTGACCACATTTGTGAAATTTCACATCAGGTCTCCACCAACACTTGTTGGGTGTGTGATTATTTTTCTTGCAATAAGGACAAACAAAAAATACTCGTGATTTTGTACCTTTGTTGTTCTTGGCTTGGACAGAACCTCCATCATGATATAGTAAAGAACCTTCACTAGCAGCATGATCTCCTCTCATCCATCTTCGTTGCTCTTGTGTTTGTAAAGCATGTAGCACTTCTGTCAAAGTAATATTAGACAAATATTTTGTATTTTCCAATGAAACAATTGATGCTTCATATCTCTCTGGCATAGTTACTAGAATTTTTTCAACTATTCTAGAATCAGAAAATTCTTTGCCTAACAATTTTATTTTGTTAGCAATACCTAACAATTTGTTTGAGTATTCATTAATTGTTTGAGACTCTTGCATCTTTTGTATCTCAAATTCCCTTATCAAGTTTAGAACTTTTATACTTCGAATTTTCTCATCTCCTTCATATTGATCTTTCAAATAATCCCAAATTTCTTTGGGTGACTTTAGCGTCATGATTCTGGTGAGGATCATTTGTGAAACACCAGCAAACAGACATGTTTTAGCTTTTGCCTTTCTCATTTTTCTTTCTCTGTGAGATTTCATTTGAGCTATAGTGGGATTTTCAGGTAGTGGATCAACATTATAATCTTCTTCTACAGCTTCCCATACATTCAATCCTTCAAGATATAGGATTGGATTCTCATAGCTCATAAGTCATAATTTTTGTCACCAAAAACTGGAATAGTGACTTGTGAAAAAAAAAAATTCTCCTTTCATTGTGTCGAACCAAAGCTCTGATACCAATTTGTTGGAAATTTTAAGGATTTTGTGTATATGTATTTTTGATATATCATGTGGGTATGTTTCTATTCATGTACTCTATGTATATATAGAGTAAAAATATTACAAAATATTAAATATTCATAATATCTCAATCATAACTGCTTGAATCAAAATAATAACGTAATGTTTTTTTACCTCTCTCTTAAAATATAATAAAATCTCTTAATATCTAATTTAAATAAAAGATAATAAAGTAATATTTTTAACAGTATCGTGTGTTATCCAAAAGCTTTAAAAGCTTTTGCATTTGTGCCGAGGTGAACTGATTGCTCTCTTCTCTGATAACTTGACTATTAGGCTAAAACTGTTGAGAGTCATACTTTACATTTAAATTGCACACTTGTTGATTTCCTTTATCTTGAGTGTCATTCTGCTGGTTACCCTTTTCTTGATTGTTGTTGTAGAAATCTGTCTTCTGTTTATACCATGGGGTACCATGCTTACTGTAACATTCTTCATTTGAAGTCCATTATAACTGCCGTGGCATGGATAAAATCTCATGTAAGATTGGAATCGTCCCATATAAGTTGATGCTTTTCGTCGACCATAGCAAAACACTATTACTCTGCCCTACCCTGGCCTGACTGCGAAGATCTTGGTTTATTAGGCAGTGGAATTTGTGAAAACAATCGAATCTTCTTTTTTTAGCATGCAACCTTCTAGTATCGTGTACCATTCTAATTGCAGGGAGAACTGAAAATTGTAATGATAAACAGAAATTGAAGTCATCGTCATTACTCAAAATTTCGTAGTAAATTTTACAAGTTAGAGAAGAAGCCTATTGTACAAAAGGTCTCTACTAATCTATGTCAGTCTCCTAAAGTTTGAGATAAATTTAATGTCCACTCAAGCAGGATGTTATATGTTGGAAGACATCTTCACCACAAGGAATTGTGATGCCACCCATGGGATGCTCATAACCAAACTCTTCCTGAGCTTGACTCAGTAAGTCTTGGAAGGAAGGTTGGTTCAAGTATGATAAGGGAATCACAAACCGCTTCCTTTTCTCACCAACATACACTGCAAGATAGCCCTTTGGGACTTCTACAGATTTTGAAGCTGCTTGGCTAGCCATGACTGATGCCCGTCGGATGGTTGGTAAACGAAAACCCATTTTTTCTGCTTGTTTAAAGGAAGAAGAACAAGTAAAAGATCTCAGATTTTAGAAGAATGAATCTAAATAATGATGCTTGATGAGCCTGCTACTTGTGTTGTTCGTGAAGGCAAAAGGATGTGTATTTATAATCTCTAAGATTACTTGGAAACCAAATTTCAAGAGGATTGGTTAATGGATGGAGGCATAGAGATGAGGTATCATGTGGTGTTGTCTTAGACATTTCTATCATGGATAAAGTTGTTTAAACGTGTATAACCCCACCTTCTCAAACTATGGCCAACATAGAGCATGCACTTGCAACTGAATGAGACTTGCTATACTAAGCCCAAAGTTTGTTCATGCAGTCAATGTTACTCCATAATTTTGTTAACATGCTTTAGACATGTTTCCATCATTTTGATAGTACAGATTAATGTGGAAGTACAGCTGGTAACTAATATCTGCCTGATGAATTATAAGAACAGGGATAAGTATAATATAGACCATGCATTGTATTTCTGAGGTTTGTGACCATACATCTGTTTTGTTTCAAGTGGATACTCCAGAAAGTGGGACTTCTATTAACTATTGTAGGAAATTAGGTTGATTGTTGAGAAATTCCTACAGGACAGCACCGCATGCCCTTGTCTCCATTGATCCAATAACTGTTATCTCATAGTCCTCCAACAATTAGTCAAGTAAACAAATTGCATATCCTTACATTATATATTCATGGTTGCTACCACTTGTGTAAGGTAATTTTTTTTTTCTTCTAATTTATTTAATTTCTCAAAAATGGGAATAATTTTTTTTTTACAATATTATTTCTTTATGACAATGAACTTTAAAATTGATCATGCGTTAATGAATATATATAGATGTGTCGAACATATTCATACGTATACATCCATAATCATAATATATTATTTTTCAAAATAACTAATCCAACAAGGATCATACTATAATTATATAAAGTTTGTACCATTAAACGATTAGAATTTAATTTTAAATTTATACATCTCAAAATAAAGTAAATCCTAATCAGAGCAGGTACCCAAAATTCCTAACTTATACAAGATCATATCCCTCCCGGAGGGCAGCATTCTTCCATACATATGTATATGATACTCAATTAAACTGTGGTTCCTCCACCACAATTGTTCCATCATTACCTGAAATATAACAGTAAGGATGAGTTTCCTTTTCTCATCACTCCAGAACACTAAACCGAAAATTTTTCCAACCTCTACAATCTAAAACCATATGTAACATTTATAGTCAAACATTTCATTTTTTTTCAATAAAGTATCCCACACAGAAATTTCAAACAATTTCCACAAATCACATTACTCAAACTAAAAACACACAACACATGTTTGTGTTCCATTCGTTCATTTTTGCCACATTTGAAATGCTCATGCACCTAGGATACACTATCAATCCCATCTTTCAATCCATGAAAGGATTACACATAAGTACAGACAACTCTTACAAACATAACAAAATTGCACACGAGCATAAATGGCTCACAGAAGTATAGATAGTTGTCGGTTGATCTGCGCATCACAGATACAATGCTTACGCATAACGATCCCTTGGCAAAAAGACAAAGTCAAAGAGTCAAGTCGGGAGTATAGAGCATGGCCAAACAATGCACTCTATATTTCCCCAAGATCAATCTGATCTTCTCTTATCTCCTAAGCCCCCGGTGTATCTCCGTACCATCCACACACATATCTCGTCACTAAGTGACACCACCAACTCTTTAACAACAATATATTTGGTAAGAACAAACTCTACATCATACAGACCATATCACTATAGACATAATACCCTATTTTTAGATGACCAACATCTCTGACTTAGACTCAGCACATAGTACAAACATCTTATAGACATGATTTTCACTAACTACCATGATTATGAATGCATTAACTATTCATAACGTTTCTTTATACCATTCTTATTAAGATTTATTTATGTTTCATCAATTTCAAAAATTTGACAGAGTCTCCTTTGTAATTTGGACATTTTCCAATTTACAAATACATTCAAATCAAATTTATAAACACATTTTTCTGCATCAAACAAGAACAATAAAAATTTGCCGAGAGTCGGACACTCTCGGACTCAGCACACATTGCGATCCATCAAATTTTCTAAACTCTTGTTATTCTAATCTTGTGTCCCAAAATATCTCATCACATTATCATTCTCACATCATACATACTCATAAAATAAATAATAGGTACAGAACTAAAGTTTTGTTTATACTTCTCTAGGAAGAAAAGTTTATCATAAGCATTAGAAAAGTGTAAATTTGGAAAAATTCTTTGTCATTTAAACTAACTTCAAATTCTATGAAATTTTCCAGTCCAAAATACATATATTCTAGGATTATAATAAAAATTATAACTCAAAATTTAAAGATTTATAAGTCATTCAAAACTTTCCTCCCTTTTTATACATTTTGAAGATTCCACTATCAGGGCATTACTCAAAGATATATTTTTATAAAATAAATTAATGCTCATAAAATTATGAAAATAAATATGCTTAACATATATCTACAATCACAACTATGATAAAAATTTCATCTCAAAAAAACTTTAATTTCAATTTTATATGATTTTTCAAAGTTGTTGAGCGGACATAACAATTCTGTTTCACCCAACTCAAAACCTATTTACTTCCAAGATTTTTCATCGAAAATTCACTGGTCAGAAAATTTTTAAATAAATCACACACGAAATAGACATATAAAGGAACATGTAATCAAATTTTCAGAATTAAATACCAAGTAAATATTTTTACATAATTTCCCAAAGATTCAATTCACATGCAGATTTTTGTCCAACAACATCTCTCAACACATATTTCATCATCTTCCTCTAGAAAAATCCAATTTAAGTGATTTTTATGGCTAACTCTAGGTTTTAACATCCAAGGAATCCATTTCTAAACTCTAAAATATGAAAGGAGCATTGTAGAGTATCTAAATATACTAGAATAGTCATACGAAATTTTTATAAAACATTTTAATTTAGTTCCAATTAATGTAGAAGTGAGATAAATGATGGTTTAGCCTAGGGTTGATGACAAGAAGACTCTCCTTACCTCAAATGAAGCTTTCAAACAAGAAAATAGAGATCCTTAGTTCAAGAAAAGTTTGTCTCCTATAAGCATCAAAATGACCATATATTTGAGATTAAGAAGATTTTAGGAGATAATATTGAAATCCAATGCTTTAATTTCATGGATCTTACTCTTAATTGCAAAAAGGATGAACCAAAATGGTGTGAGCAAGCAAAATCAAGCTTCTCTTCTTCCTCCCGTGCTCCCAAAATGACTTCCGTATGTGAGAAAGAAAATTGGTATTTCTCTTCTTTAAATTTAACCTCCTTTCCAAAATTACCCTCACTTACTTTTTCACTTACCAATTAAATCCTTTCATCAATGGGAAATTATATTACTAATTTTGCTTAATGATATTACTCTTATTATTATTACTTCATTTTAAACTCAATTTTAAATTTATCTATTTCACTCTATTAAAAATTTCATAATATATATATATATATATTATTTATTAATATCTTTTAAAATTATCAAGTCTTAAAATAACTCATAATACTATTTTATTAAAGTTAATGACAAAATATTTTATTATATTAATGAAATATTTTTGGGAAATACTTGGATGTTACAACTTGGACCAACACAAGTCCTTCACCTCTTGAATCCTTCCAAGCCAAAAAACTTGCATTTTGTTTACAAATCTCTTTCTCAACTTTCTCGTCCCAAGTATTAACACATTACAATGGGTTTTCGTTTACCTAGTATCAGAAAGACATCAATGGTGCAAACCAAGCATCTTCAAATTCCGTGGATATGGCAAAGGGCTGATTTGCAGTCTAAGTTGAATAAAAAATGAAGTGGTTTGTGATCCTCATATCATCTTTGAACCAACCGTAATTTCAAAATTTGTTGACTCAAGTTGAGGAAGAATTTGGGTTTTAAAATTGGATGGGTGGTCTCACAATTCCATGCCAAGAAAATATGTCCTTAGATGTCGCTTTATCTTTGTTGTGCTCACCAATGAGAAGTTTAGGAAACAATGAATCTTTTTCTCTTATTTTCTATTATGTATCTATCTGTTAAAAATTGACACAAACTTTTAGAATTATGTAGAAAACATATGTGTATATTAGTTACTAGTAGAAACTACAACATGATTCTAGAAAAATAAAAGAAGAAGAAGAAGAAATGTGTAGAAATAAAATAGTATAGAAACAATGAAGTTAGTAGAAAATTCTAGAATCTTGTAAGTAAAACTTATAAATAGGCATGAAAGGAGTTTTTGTATGTGTGGTGGAAAACACTATCAATCCAAAAGCTTCTTTCTATTAACCCTTAATCCTTCTCTTGTCAAAATCCCTAATTATCCTTCTCTTCGTATAAGCCTTTTTCATTTTAAATAAAACCTTTGTTTTCCTTCTATTACTTCAACCCACTTCTAAAATACTAACACTATTTGTTGGAGGCACTAATAAGTGGAATGTTCAATTTAGAATCAGTAAGTGTTAACTGGAGTTTTTTTTTCTATACTCAAAAGTGAAAATCAAATAAGGATTATTGTATACTCTTCAATACCGTAGCCATTTGAAGCTATTACCCTTTTATTTTTGGAGCAAAATAAAAAGTTTATGTATCCATATATTTCTTCCATCTGTAATTTCTGTTTAACAAATCAAACAACCATGATAGGAGATCTTTCTTCCTTATCAAATTGAAATTGTGTGGTCTTCGTCCAACAGTCTTTATAAAGATAACCTAAATCATACGTCAAATGAATTTGAAGTTTTTTAGCTGTGGATGTTATCCATTGAAACTAATGGCAACAATAATCCCTCGTATTAAGTCCATTACAGCTGTCTCAGCAGTTGATATGGGTGAAATCTCGTTTATGATTGGGAACCTGAACTTTAATTTTGCACATGTGTATAAAACTTAAAATTCTTTAAAAATTGTCCCAAACAAATAGATTCATATTAGCTCTGCCCAGACCTGACTATGAATCTCGTGGTCTGTAAAGCAGTGGATTTTATGAAAACAATCTACTCTATTGTTTTAACAGCAAGCAACAATACTGTCTACAATTTTAATTGCAGGGAGAAGAGATCATAGTTATGGATAAACTGAAAAATTAGAAATTCAATTTGTTCTCATTACTAAAAAATTGGTAATAATTGTTACAATAGTTAGAGAAGGTGCCTATGGTACAAAATGGCTCTACAATATATCAGTATCCTAAAGTGTGAGATTTATTGTCCCTTCAAGCCAGAAGTTGTACGTTCAAAGACATCTTCGCTGCAAGGAATTGTGAGGCCACCCATGGGATGATCATGTCCGAACTCTTCTTCAGCTTGACTAAGCAAGTATTGGAATGAAGGTTGGTACAAATATGATATGGGAATCACAAACCGCTTGTGCTTCTCTCCAACATATACCGCAAGATAGCCCTTTGGTACTTTTGCAGCTGCTTGGCTACTTGTGAATGATGACCTTCGGATACCATGTAAATGGAAACCCATTTTTTGTGCTTGTTTAAGGAAGAAGAGCAATGCCAAATTTACTAAGAACGAACCCAAATGTTGATGCTTGAGGATGCCAATGGCTTGTGTAGTTTGTGAAGGCAAAAGGATAGTTATATATAGCTTTTAAGATTCTCTAGAAACCAAATTCTTGGTGAAAGTGACTGCTAAAGAGAGGAGGGTGTACATGAGATATCACGTGGCACTGTCTTCAGTATTTAGAGTGGGGTACAAGTGTGCAGCCCCACCTTATCAAACAATAGCCAACATAAAGACTAAACGTGCGTGTAATGATGTAAACCAAATGAGACGTGCCAAATTGAGAACCTAAGGTCTATTCATGCATTAATCGGTATTTCACATTTTTGCAAACATGCTTTGGGCATGTTTAGTTCACGTGGACTGATGTTGAAGTACAGCTGGATGGTACATTTTGGTTGATGAATTATATGGCAACGAATAGCGATAGATCATACATCTACTTTAACTCAATTGGATTCGGTTTGAAAGATGGGACTTGTACTATACCTTCTATAACGTGTCACATTGATCACTGATAAAGTCCTACAAGGTCACACACATGACCCTTGTCTCCCTGTTGGTCCCATGAATCTTATCTCACAGCCCTTCTCCCTCAATCATTCAAGTAGCCAACGATATCATACAAACTTTTTCATCTCTATATATATATATATATTGATGTGCGCAAGCATGTAGACAACAAAATCAGTACCAACCTATTCATCATTTGAACATTGAAAGCTAGCATCTTGTTTCCAAATCTCTTCTCTCAACTTTTTCTTCCGAAGTATCAACACACAAAAAAAAAATGGGTATTCGGTTAGCTGGTATCAGAAAGGCATCACGTTCTGCGATACAAGGATCGTCAAAAGTCTTGGATGTGCCGAAGGGCTACCTTGCAGTCTATGTTGGAGAGAAAATGAAACGGTTTGTGATCCCCGTATCATACTTGAACCAACCTTCATTTCAAGATTTGTTGAATCTAGCCGAGGAAGAATTCGGGTATGACCATCCAATGGGCGGTCTCACAATTCCTTGCAGAGAAGAGGTGTTCTTAGACACCACATCTCGCTTGAATAGGTGTTCATGATGATGAAACTGACTTAGATACGTAGAGACTAATTTTGACCAATTTTTGTATCATAGTTCGTATCTTGAAAATATTCCCTTCCATTTTTGTTATCTTACTTGAGGAATTGTATAAAACTGTTCATCTGAATGAGAAATTTCGTACATGAACCTTGGTCTCACATTTTCTCTTCATTAATCAAATTGAAAAAACATGCTCGATGTTTTAAATTCTTTATAGAGGACAAATCCAAAACTTTTTTTTTATCTATCACTCGTAGTGAAAGAAAAAAAAAAAACATTTTCATTTTTCATTTATAAAGTTGATTCCCCTTGCTTTAGAAAAAGAGAAATTAAACATAACTATTTGAATATATATATATATATATATATATTCTAATATTATTTCATAAATCAGTTATTATTTATGAAAATATAATTATATAATTGCAAAGAGATAAAACACTAAAAGAAATTATAGAACATAATATCAAGAATTGGCGTCGAGAATGAATGATTGCACAATTGATTTAGTTTACCTGAGATATGCATTATTGACCAAATTTGATGATACAAGAGCACATTATTACTGGCAAATTTTGATGGCATCTTCGCATGATATATTTATTTACAACTTTGCCAATTAAATGGTTAATGAAGCATGGAAGATTTTCTAAATCTAACCAGTTCTGCTGGCGAATTCCCCAATACTCACACTTTTTCTTTAATATTGTTTTGCATTGATGCCATATTTGTCTAATTCTTTGTCAGATGCGATAGGAAATTTTTAAGGTTTTTGTGTATCAATAAAAACCTCATAATACCTACGTTAAATAAAAGATAATAATGCAATATTCTCCACAAAACACATATTTTATGAGGTTTATTGCTGATATAATCACCTTTTCAGTTCATTCACTCACCTCCTTCAAGCACATTGAACAAAATCTTTCAGCAAATAAAGATAAAGTATATGAGTGGACTCTGTCTGCAGGCTAATCAGACCAAGCCAAATTAATTCACTTTAATCTGACCTTACAACTGCCCTTCACTCTTCAATTAAATTATATTACTTTTGTGCTTTCCGTACCCTTCACAAGGACGAGGGGTGCAAGCTGTTATGATAAACAATTGCATTGATTTTGATTGGAGACATTGTTGTGTGCAGCCATTGAATTACATTGAAGCTACCAGACAGCTAATATAAGGATAATTATCAAGGGTTTTAGCTGTCATACAACCATTGTAACGATGCATACTTTATTTTTATTAATGCATGAAGTGACCAAGAGAGATATGTGAGATGTCTCGGCATTTCTTGAACACAAGAAGAGCATTACATTGGCTATAATTATTAGATTTCTTGCTGTACAAATCTCTTTCATTGTTAACAAATAACTGTTTTGGCCGACTCTTCTATGTACAAAGTAGGTTGTGAACTCTAAAATATTTAGTAAATTTTGATGATGACCTCTAAGACAAGAACACATGGTTCATCAAACCTTGTCCCCCACATAATCCATTAACCATTCAATTTTTTAAAGAAGATTGTTCACACAGGCACTATATATATGCTCATTGTCGCACTTTCAACTAAAGTATCAGGCTTGAAATATTTGTTTGTCATACAAGTTCTTGGATATTATACTATAGTTGTGCGGGTGCAGTAAAAATCAAGAGAAACCATGGGTTTCCGTTTACTTGGTGTTAGAAGAGCAAGACAAGCTGCATCAAAGGGAGAAGAGGTCCCGAAAGGGTATCTTGCAGTGTATGTTGGGGAAAAAATGAAGCGGTTCATGATTCCAATTGGATACTTGAACCAACCTTCATTTCAGGACTTGCTAAGCTTAGCAGAGGAAGAATTTGGATTCCATCATCCCATGGGTGGCCTTACAATTCCTTGCAGAGAAGATGTCTTCGTAAATATCATGTCAGCTTTCTCTTGAATTGTTCCGGACAAAGATACTACCGACATAGATTAGTATTTAGTTCAAACAAACAATTTTGCAAAAAAAAAAATGTAAAGGAACAAATATTATTTTCATCGATTAGTTTACTGTAAGATCTTTTGTTGAGGAATTCAAATATATGCACACTCATTGAGTTTGAGGAATTCTTTTGTTGTTGCTTACAACCTTAAACAAATGCGTTTTTTTTTTGTTGTTGTAAAACTGTCAACTGTTGAGGTTTTCACCGTTTCGTCTGTATTCATCCAACAAGTTCAGTCTTCTTGTTTTGTAAGGACATGGTCCAAATATTTTAAGGACTCTCCATGTCACAGACTATGGATCTAACCTTGAATGTTGAATCCATCTTCTTTCCTCTGGGTTCCTATTCAAATTTAGAAGCTCAAGCTCCTTCCTTCTTTTGATAGTGATTTACCTAAGGTCTTATGTTGCCAACGTATACTAACTAATGTTTTGTAAATTATACATGTAATGCAAAAAAAGGTAAGAGACATGTAGTACTCAATTAAAATCAAATAACCGAAGTACACTGACTTGTTTTATTGCAAACAGCAATTTGATCTTAATCATCAATTATTATAATAATAATTCCAAGCAGAGAGTAGCTCTGCTTACTGAATCAGTAAGTTTCCAAGTGTTCAAAATAATGTGGTTTACACTTAATTTAGCTTAAAACATGAGAACATTCAGTTAATATAAATTCTTGCTCACTGCTCTATCCAATTATGAATTATCTTTCATTTCAGTTCAGGTTTTCAGAGTCCAGATATAAAGTAATGCAGCAAGATAGCATGTGCATGGGCAACAAGAAAAGAATGCTAAGTAACTATCTATGCACACTGGATTTATGGATTAACCGATACGTACCTTGTATCATAATTCAATTTTCATGCAACGGTAGCAGCTGGAAAGGAAGTAAATAGCTGGAGAGATATGCAGAACAGTGGCTATTTATATTTTCTTTTTCTTTTTCAGCAGAAAAACTGCATACATAAATTCATTCCAAAAAAAAAAAGTCTAATACCTGTCAATTAGATGGAATTTTCCACTTACAAAAAACGGATAAAAAATTGTCTTGTGTACACTTTGCTTTAACTAATCTTTGTCAGTTTCTTTCAGCATGATTTATCACTCATTAAAACGATAAGTTAGGTCAGAGAAAGCTTCTTCACTCGTGATGATCATATCCAAATTCTTCTTCAACTTGGCTGAGTAATTCTTAAAATAAATGAAAAAGGGATCACAATACTGCTTCATTTTCTCTCCGACATATGTAGCCTTCAAGACAACCTTTAGGGACTCACTGCCTTGGAAGATGCTTTGGTTACAGCATAAGATGACCTTCTAATACCAGGTTAGCCGAAGCCCATTGTTTTGAGTTGACATGCACAGATTACAGTACAATGAATGCAAGAGCTTATGTATGAAAGAAATGTTTGAATTGTTATTTATTTAGTGGCTTGTGTTGCTTGAGATGTTTGGTTCAGAATATCAAACAGCTTTATTCTCTCTCCAACATAGACTACTAGAAAGTCCTTTGGCGTGTCAACCGATTTTGAAGATGCTTGATTTGCAGCTACTGTTGCCCTTAGGATACGTAGTAAATGAAACCCATTGTACCATCTTATGCTAATTAAGATAATCCTGCACCACCCTCCAGAGTAAAGATCAACAGATTTCTCAACTAGAAAGGAACATATATCTATGAAAAAGAAAACATAGTTGGATCATCTTGACAATTATTAAAGGAAGACCCAGCAGCAAACATAACGTATGCATTGCAGGCTGTGTTGATTAAAATTTCGGCACATAAAAAATGTAATGTTGCTTTTATTTGTTCAGTATTGATTTCTTCGAACCTCCAAACACTATTTCTGAGCTATCAATATGATCTTCAAAGGT
Organism: Sphenostylis stenocarpa; assembly: GCA_963425845.1. Taxonomy (NCBI): domain Eukaryota; kingdom Viridiplantae; phylum Streptophyta; class Magnoliopsida; order Fabales; family Fabaceae; genus Sphenostylis; species Sphenostylis stenocarpa. Next base: position 25,801,371 of record OY731399.1, on the reverse strand, counting down.
TTTCATTAATTCTATGTGTGTGTCTTTCTCTTTGGTCCTAGGAAAAATAATTTCCCCTGCCGTTGTTAGGAATTATGTGTTCTGTTCTTGCTTTTAAATTTATTAGAATAAAGTCTAGTTTCTTTTTATTTGCAGCAATCAAGTGTGCTCTTACAGGGAAAATAGAACATTGTAACACATAAACATAAAGCACAGAGGAGATGCTGGAGCAATAAATTCTTTCTCAATGAGCATAAAAAATTATATATTGTGAATTTTTGAATCTGATGATTTTTCATTTCCCTATTTCTTGAGAAATGGAGTTCTTTACAAGTTAAGAAGATGCCTAATGGACAAAATTGTCACTTCTAATCTATGTTAGCTTCCTAAGATGTAAGATTTATTTTCCATTCAAGCAAAAAGTTATATGTTCGAAGACATCTTCGCTGCAAGGAATTGTGAGGCCACCCATGGGATGCTCATATCCATACTCTTCCTCAACTTGACTCAGCAACTGTTGGAATGAAGGTTGATTCAAGTATGACACAGGGATCACGAACCGCCTCATTTTCTCTCCAACATAGACTGCAAGGTATCCCTTTGGTGCATCCACCGCTTTTGAAGATGCTTGATTGGCTGCAAATAATGTCTTTCTGATACCAGGTAAACGAAAACCCATTGTAGCACTGATGTGTTAGGGACTTGAAAAGAGTGGTTTGAGAAAAGTCTTAAAAACAAGCTTTTGAAATTTGAATGCTTTAGGATGTGAATAATTTGGTCCTAAATGCTTGTAGCCATGAATATATATAGATAAAAGGATGTGTAAGAAACCACTTGATAAATCATGAATTATTGAAGGAGGGATATGAGATAGGATTAATGGGGCCAAATAAGAGACAAGGAATATGGTGTTGTCTTCGAGAGCTTATATTAAGAATCAACGTAACATGTATCTATGAAAGAAAATCTAATTGAATCATGTTAGTTTGTTACACTTATTGAGGATGGTGGGGGCCGGAAACTTCATTTCTGCAAATTTCATTCTGTGTTGCTTAGAATTTGGCATACATTTAAAATATGTGGTTCATAGTGTCTCATGATCACGCGTTCGATGATGTTTATCTTCTTATCTCCACTGATTCACCCTGATATTAGTTGGTACAGGGTAGATAGATATCAACAACATATAATCTTATTTAAAGAAACATGTGAGATGTCTAAAGCATGTCTACTACATGTCTATCGTTGATGTAGATAGATCCCAAATAAGTTTTCAAGAATTAGGTTTCACCTTTGCTGATATATTTAATATTAAGTGGGAAATTCTGTTGGTCACTATCTCAGAAGGTAGGAATGTGGGGTTATGCACCCCCATTTATCAGTGAAGGAGGTCTAAGACAATACCATGTGATCCTTCCATAGACCCTATCATGTCCTTGTCAATCATTCATTGTGGAATTAGATTGCAGTTTCAGACCTCCCATTAGGGACTATATATACACTATTTCTTGCATCTTCAAGCAACACAACTCATTTGCATCCTCAAGCATCAAAATTGAAATATTTATTTCCATACAAGTCTTTTGACATCAGTTAGCATATTATTTGTTTGTGACGCAACAAAAACAATGGGTTTCCGCATCCTAGGTATTATTAGACTAGCATCATTATCTACTGCTAAAACAACTCGCAAGGGACTTGAAGTCCCAAAAGGCTATCTTGCAGTCTATGTTGGAGATAAGATGAGGCGGTTCATGATTTCAGTATCATACTTGAACCAACCTTCATTTCAACAATTACTAAGTCAAGCAGAAGAAGAATTTGGATATGATCATCCAACTGGAGGTCTCACAATTCCATGCAAAGAGGATGAGTTCCTAAACGTTATCTCTCACTTGAATGAGTAAATCATGATAGTGGAGAGTGAGTAGATTAGATGAGGCAAATCGTACAGAAGGCACTTTCTTTTATTGTAAATATTTTCCCTTTTCATTTATTGTGTAATTCCATTGGAAGTTGAAACGTGTTCCATAATGAGATTACAACACAAATATTGTTTGAACACTTTTCTTTCGCCAAATACCAATGAACTTTATTATATCATGAAATATCTTCTGATATAGAACAGGCTATCAGCATATATTAGAGATTAATTTCAGAAACTCTATTGGAGATACTAACAAAACTTAACATTGCCTGTTACTGCTACCTGTTTTAATTTCAATACTCATCCTTGATCCAAACAAGGAAGCCACAACACATTTGTCCTGAAACTGTTTGTTGCTAGAGTTTTTGATAATTTAATGGCGCATTCAGTTAAGAACCAGATTCTGACTATCTTAATTTTAAGTTACTACTCCCTTATGTTCTATCATCACTACAAATCATTATCGTTTGTAAGTATTCAATTTTTCTGTTTACCTAGACAGGCAGATCCAGCACATGTATTATTAGTTGTTTGTTTCTATGCCTGAAAAATATGGCTTATTACTACCGTTGTACTACCCCAAAATTCGCAAAAGCAATAGAAGAAGGTTTTTCAAATTTTGGTGGACAGAAAATCAAAGTCCAATCCACAGTTATTGAATACTTGAATGGTAAACAGTTGTGCTATTATCCATGGTCTATTATTTCAACCTTTACAATTTATTTCCTTTTATTAAATTTAAATTCAGAATTTGGATCTCTGACTTGGAACGCCGTCTGTATTTGGTATGAAAATTTATGATATAAATATTAGTCGCTGATAATTGTTACCGACCTAGACTTGTTTTGCTTTAAATAAACCTTTTCTTTATTTGGTTTGAATTTAAGACATTACACCTCTGCTTCTTACATTGTATTGTAAGTTCACAGATTCATTTTCTCTAAAAGAGAAAAGTTATAGAAAATCATTGGTTCTTTGACTACTACAGTTATAGATAATAAGTCATACCATACATCAGTTGAATGTAAAAGATAAAGTTTTTCTGTAGAATCTCACGTGTTCTTTTCCTGCTTTTTTTAGAAGAACGTTTAGTATTTTTGCTGCATCAACCTTGCTCTTAGAGGAAGAAGGGAGCACTGTAACTAACAAACAGAAAACAGAGGAGATGCTAGAGCAATTGAATTCATTCTAATTGAACAAAAAAATGACACACTTCGATTTTGTCAATCTGATGGTCTGTCTTTCTTTACATTATTTTTGGAGAAAGAGAGAACTTTACAAGTTGAGAAGGTTCCTAATGTAGAAAAATGTCACTTCTAATCTAAGTCAGCCACCTAAAATGTGAGATTTAATGTCCATTCAAGCAAGAAGTTATAAGTTGGAATACATCTTCGCTGCAAGGAATTGTAAGGCCACCCATGGGATGATCATATCCAAACTCTTCCTCAGCTTGACTCAACAAGTCTTGAAATGAAGGTTGGTTCAAGTATGAGATGGGGATCATGAACCGCTTCATTTTCTCTCCCACATAGACTGCAAGATAGCCCTTGGGCGCATCCACCACTTTTGAAGATGCTTGATTTGCTGCTAATAATGTCTTTCTGATACCAGGTAAACGAAAGCCCATTGCCGTATTGACTGTGTTAGAATTCTTTAGTATGTGAATGATTTGTGTTGGTCCTAAATGCTTGAAGGGCATGAATATATAGATCAAAGGATGTGTAAGCAACTTTAGCTACTTGAATTATTGGTTAAAGTACGGATGAGATAGGAGTCATCATGGGACCAAATGAGATACAACGCATATGGTGTTGTCTTACAGGACTTCTAGAGAACTAACCTGACACGTTATAGTTGATCTCTCACAGCCCCTCCTTCTTCTTGATCTATGAAAGAGTCTAATTGGCTCATCTTGACACTAATTGAGGGTGGTGGGGGCCAGAAACTTCATTTATGAAAATTTCATTTGTGTTGTTTAGAATTTGACGTACAAAAAAATGTGGTTGATAGTGCCTCATGGTCATGCATTAAATGTTGGTTCTCTTCTTATCTCCACTGTTTGTTTAAAAGCTATCGATCAGGTTTGATCAATTCGAGTTGTTTACAGGATACTTAATATTAGTTGGTACATGGTAGATATCTATCGATATCATTATTATCTCACTTCACTAAACATGTGATATGTCTAAAGCATGTCTACATGAATAAATTGAAATAGCTAGAACAATTATTAATGAAAAGGCTGAGGTTTCACAACCTTTGCTGATGTATTTAATTTCAAGTGTAAATCCGTTGGTCATTATATCAGAAGGTGGGGCATGGTATTCACCTCTAATCCTTAAAAGTGATGTCTAAGACAATACCATGTGATCCTTGTCTCTCAGTAGACCCCATCATGCCTCTGTCAAAAGTCATTCATGGTGGAATTGGATTGTAGTTGCAGACAACCCATCAACGACTATATATAGACTATTTCTTGCAGCCTCAAGCAACACAAGCTTCATTTGCATCCTGAAGCATCAGAATTCAAATATTTCTCTCTCATACAAGTCCTTTGCCATCTCACTCAGTATATTTTTCATTTGTGGAGCGACAAAAACAATGGGTTTCCGCATACTAGGTATGGTTAGACAAGCATCATTTTCTGCAGCCAAAGAAACTCGCAAGGGAATTGAAGTCCCAAAAGGCCACCTTGCAGTCTATGTTGGAGATAAGATGAGGCGGTTTGTGATTCCAGTATCATTCTTGAACAAACCTTCATTTCAACAATTACTGAGTCAAGCCGAAGAAGAGTTTGGATTTGATCATCCAACAGGTGGTCTCACAATTCCATGCACGGAGGATGAGTTTCTAAACCTCACTTCGCTTGAATGAGCTGTAAATAATGCAATAATATGGAGACTGCATAGATTAGTTGAGTCAAATTTGTACAAAAGGAAAATTCTTTATTGTGAATATTTTCCTTGTATAGTCCAACTGATGTTGGAAATTTTGACATGAATGAGAATGTATAAGACTAGACATTTCCAAAAACACTTTTTTTGCTTTTCCCAAATCTCAATGAATCATATTATATACAATATTACAGTTAATTTTTTTTTTAGATTGTACATATCAGGTTTTCACCTTTTAATATAACTTTGTTCCAAATATGAAAATTTTCTCCCTGGTCCTAGGATCAAATTGTACAAGGGTGCAAAACCCATTTTCTCAAATGAAAAATAAAGTAACTACTTGTTGCAATCTAATGAGATTTGATCAAGTAAAACCTATTGTCTGTTCATTGATTGCTACTTCATACTTCTGTAAACACACGCTTCAGACATGTCACATTTTCTCTTTAATAGGTGCCATTTGCCAGCTAGCAACTACTTGGCGAGATGAATTATGTAGAAGCTGACACTGAAATATCATAGGGTTACTGTGTTAGTAGAACACAGGAGAACTCGAGCATTATCATCTGGTAGACTACTAAACGAATGTAATCTTAGGGTTTTAATTTTCTGCAAAAAAAAATCACATAATTTGTATATTCTTTGGTATGTTATTTAACAATGGATATTCACTTGTAATACAAATAATATTTTATATCTCCAAAAAAAAAAATACAATGATGTATCATTTAGTTTTTATTTGCATCAATATTTTTATTCAATATTCATACCATGAAATTTATCAGGACAACCAAAGTAACTAAATTCTTATAGCAACCTTGCTCATTCAGGATGAAGGGAAAGTCGTCAAAGTAACTAATGAACAGAAACACAGAGGAGAGACTTAGTTGATTTCATTTTCATCAAACAAAAATGGAACAAACTTGTCATTAAATGGTTTTTTCATTTCTCCATTTTCTCAAAAAGGGATCCAAACAAATAAGGAGATGCCTATTGTACAAAATGTATCTACAAATCTATGTCAATCTTCTACAGTACAAAATTTATAGTTTATACAAGCGTGATGTTATTGTTTGGAAGACATCTTCACTGCAGGGAATTGTAAGACCACCCATTGGATGATCATATCCAAACTCTTCCTCAGCTTGACTCAACAAGTCTTGGAATGAAGGTTGGGTCAAGTATGATATTGGGATCGCAAACCGCTTCAATTTTTCTCCAACGTAGACTGCAAGATAGCCCTTTGGCACCTCCACAGCTTTTGAAGATGCTTGGTTTGCAGAAAATGATGCCCTTCTGATACCGGGTAGACGAAAACCCATTGTTATATTGTATTTTTAGAGTTGCGAAGAAAATGGTCTAAAATAGACTTAGAAGTATAAGCTTGTGAATTTAGAATGCTTCAGAATGTGAAGGATGGGTGTTGTTTTAGCATGCTTGCAACTACGAATATATAGATAAAGGATATGTAAGTAGGATACTTGAATTATTGGTGAAAGAAGATTGTGACATAGGAGTCATGGGACCAACTGAGAGACAAGGTCATATGATAATGTCTTTAGAGGACTCTCCCATGAATAACGTGACATATAGTGGCAATAATACGAGTCCCACCTTCTGGAGTGAATGCCATCAAATAACCCCACTATGCAAAAGAAAGCCTCATAGGATGATGTTGACACTTATTTGGGGTGAGGGGACAGCCAACTTCATGCACGTAATTTCACATGGTGTTGCTTTAAATTTGGTACACAAAAATATGTGGTTCAATAGTGGCTCATGATCATGTGTTCAATATCAGTTCTCTTCTTGCCTCCAATTCCAATTGAGACCTCTCATGGTTTACAACTTGCTTACTCTTACTCTGATATAGTTGGTGGATGGTACATAAATCAATATAGCATTGTCATATATTTGAAGAAACATGTGAGATGTCTATAGCATGTCGACCATTAAAATAGCTACAGCATAATGAATGAACAAGGTTTGACCTGTAATTCTGTTGGCCATTATCTCAGAAGGTGGTGGGTGTTTACTCAGTTAACTTCCTAATCCTTGAAAGAGATCTCTAAGACAATACCATGTGATCCCTTGTCTCTCGGTCGACTCAATCATAGTCCCTCTAAAAATCATCCATTGTGGTGTTGGATTGCATAGGCCATTGGCAACTATATATATATATACAACATCTTTCTGGTATTCAACACAAGTCATTGCATTCCTCAAGCATCAGATTTCAAATATTTCTCTCTTATACTAGCCCTTTAACATCAGTTTGTCATTTAGCAATAGAAAACAATGGGTTTCCGCATAACAGGTATTATTAGACGGGCATCATTTTCTACAACCCTAGCATCCTCCAAGGGGGTTGAAGTACCTAGAGGCTATCTTGCGGTCTATGTTGGAGATAAGATGAGGCGGTTTGTGATTCCTGTATCATACTTGAACCAACCTTCATTTCAAGAATTACTAAGTCGAGCAGAAGAAGAATTTGGGTATGATCATCCAAACGGTGGTCTCACAATCCCATGTCAGGAGGATGAGTTCCTAAACGTCACCTCTTGCTTGAATGAGTTGTAGTGGAGACAGAGATAGATTAGAAGAGGCAAATTTGTACAGAAGGCACTTTCTTTTATTGTAAAGATTTTCTATTTTGTTATCTTGTTTTGTTCCACTACAAGTTGAAACCTGTTGCCAGAATTAAAGTGCAACACAAAACATTATCTAAACACATTTTGTTTTTGCCAAGTCTCAGTGAATTCAAATATATACAACAGTATCATCATCAAAGTTCAGTCCATATCCATCAGGCTATTAGCTTTTAATAATAGCGTTTAATTGCAGCAATTCTATTAGAGATATTTACCAATCCTGACCCTCACACTATTTCAATATCCATCCTTTAAGCCGAACAAGGAACACACAAACTTCTGTCCTGAAACAGCTTTTGCCGATTGCCATAGATTTTTCAATAATATGTAGTGCACTCAGTTCTTGTCTTCCTGCTTTCAGCATCACAGAATAATTAAAGCCAGAGATATGTGTACAGCTCTATACCAAAAGGTTACCACTATATAGTTGGTTTGATCATTGTGTTCCAGACACGCTGCACACATATCTCATGCGAACTACATTAATATTAGGAGTGTTCTTGGAAGCCGAAAACCTCTCAAAAACAGTCTACTGTAGCTTAATCTTCAAATGCTCCTAAGTACTCTCATTGGAACATACTAGAAATGCTAGAGCATTTTGATTCCTCGGCAGGGTGTTATCAGTATATCTCAAAAAGACACTCAAAGTACTCTGGATTCTCTCGTCTATTTGGATTTCTTTATGGGTCATATGATGTTTTGATTGAAATATGAGTTGAAGTTCCACCTAGAATAAAAATATAAAAGTTAAATAACTTATAAATAGTAAAATTTAGGAATTTTCATTGATCTATATTTTTTGAAGTCTTCCCTTCATTTACTAGTGGCATTAACTCGTTATATTTTTTAAGAAAGTTTTTTTTCAATTAAAACTTATTCATGTACTTTTTCACAATTTTTTGTATTATTATGGTTTAAAATTGATCTATTTGGTCTTTCAAGTTTTAAAAATATGTCATTATTATTTCTTTCTTTTTATCTAAATTTAACACTTAATTATAATTTGTCATATACTTAATAAAAAGGAGTAAATGTGATTTTAATCATTCTTTACACTTAAATTTAATAATTGGAAAGATTTTTTTATAAAGTTGATTAAGATTTAAATTTACATTTATTTTAAGTTTGAAAACTATTTTGTTAACTATCTATTTGGAGACTTCATCTAACCCATTTGAATATCCAAGAATTTTTTTTTCTACTTCATATTTTTATTTTTCTTTGTGCATCTCTATATCTTTTAAAATGTTAATGTTACTACTGTGAAACAAATAATGAAACAATGATATATATTAAAAGGTGTGTGGAGAAGGACTTGGTAATTTGAAACAGTAAAAATATTATTCAAAACACTTTTTTTTAATGATTTATTTGACATCATATAAATAATACTTATTTTACATAATTTTAGAATGTTATCATTATTTGAAATGTCTTTTTTATCATTATTTGAGAATAATTTTTCTAAAGGTGTTTGACCTTATTTTGGAACACAATATGAAATTTTCTTGGCATTATATAATTTATAAATATTTGTTCTAAACTATTTTTTACTATTATTTTGAAATTATATTCCTCATCTTATTCTATAATATATAATTCAGAATGTGCAGAAAAAAAAAATGTAATTCTTGAATAGGTCCACTTCTGAAAAAAAGGCCCACTTGGGTATTGGGTTGGGCTTTTTAAGTGTGATGATTGATCGGAGACAGTTCTACTAGCGAGTAAACGACGTCGTAAAAGCAATGAGCAATGCTGCACAATTTTGACTGAGACAAATAAACCCTAAAACTTGATGCTCAGATTGAGCTTCTACTTTTGAGACGAGGTCGTTGATTGATATGACCAACAGCTCATCTTCAAAAAAGCACGGTCAAGATCAGCCTGAATTAAGTGGTCCTACCCCCAAATCCCAGCGAACCAAAATGGGCAAATCTGAAGACAACGATAAGAAGGTAACCTTGTTTCGATTCAAATTCGGATAAAACCAGCAACCTCATTTTCCAAATCGCCAAAATAACGATTTCCCCCAATGCGCTTTTTTGGACTGCGTAAAGATTGCACCTTGTTTCCGCCATTGATTCAAATCCTTTGATTTGGAGATATCATATAGCACGACGATCTTCAAATCAATGTTCAGAACATCAAATATGATTTTAGAATGTCATGCAAAGAGAAAACAAATTCCTCTACATATTTTTATTAGAGCATGTTCCTTGTACTCATTATACAAGTATAACCATTTTTGGGTTTTGTGTAGAACTTGGGTAAGAAACTCAAAGATGTGGAAATAAGCGTTCCAATAGTGTATGGGAACATAGCATTTTGGCTTGGCAAAAAGGCTAGCGAGTAAGTATCCTACATTGCCTCTACCTGGTCTAATGTTTTGCTTGAAGTCACGTGAATGGGTTTTCTTAAAACAAAGAGTAAGAAAGTCACCATGTTTATGTCATGAAAGGTATCAGTCGCATAAATGGACAGTATATGTTCGTGGAGCAACCAATGAGGATCTTGGGGCGATAGTAAAGCGTGTTGTTTTTCAGTTGCATTCTAGTTTCAATAATCCCACACGTGTTGTGGAGTCACCACCTTTTGAACTCTCAGAGGCAGGATGGGGGGAATTTGAAGTTGCTATCACACTTTATTTCCACAGTGATGTTTGTGACAAGCCTTTGAACTTGTGAGTCCTTGGGTGCTTACTACCTTGGATTTAGTATCTGTTAGCCTGGTTCCAGGAATAAAAGATTGTTGAGCCTTGTATTGATACTCTCATTTCTTGTTTCGGTGTAGAGGTTCAAAATATGCTTGAAAATACTAATGGTATGCAAAATGTCAACTGATTTTCTAGCATGTTTCAATCATCAACAACTTGCTTATTTCTGAAATACTACAAGAGTGCAGGTCTATTCCCTGCTAAGTTTAGTTAGATAGAGTAATTTGTATGTAGTGCTTCATTATTATTAATGATAAGCTTGGATGACTATACAATAACATTTACGGCTAGTGGTTGAGTTTATGTTTGATCACCATACAACCCGTATCCTTTGTTATTAGTCATGCAGATTGCAGACTACTTTTGGAATGTTAAAATAAAATGATTTCTGAATCTTGTATTCTATTGAAGAGTAGTATATATACAGATATCACCAGTTGAAGTTGTATCCAGAGGATGAAAACAGCTCCATGTCCACAAAGAAGCCTGTTGTTGTGGAGTTTTATGATGAGATAGTGTTCCCTGATCCTTCCGAGGCTTTTTTAGCTCGTGTGCAGAGTCATCCAGCTGTGAACTTGCCAAGATTACCTGCTGGGCTTACCTTGCCTCCTCCCAGTATGTTCTGTAGCAATTACCCCCTGTTATCTGCAGCTTTCCTTTTTCCATGCTTGAGTTGAAAGAACTTGTAAATGCAGTACCTGTTGAGGATGCAAGTAAAAGGAGGAAAGGTGATACCAAAGATCATTCTTTAAATCAATGGTTCACGAATTTTTCAGAAGCAGATGAGCTCTTACAGCTTGCAGCAGCTCGGCAGCAGGTATGATTGACAATACTTTTATCATATTTAACGTATCTAGTATTTATGGATGTCAAATCAATTGTCAATTGTTGATTCCTTGATTTAAAGGATCAGAATGAACCATGACAGCAACCAGATGCTTTCACTTTACAGCGTAGAAAAGTCTGCATCATACATGGTCAACTGTTTATAGTAGCCACCCTAGCAATCTAAACTATACATGCACATGATAGTTTCTGTATGGAGAATATGATAACAATAGCATCAAGATCATAAAAGAAATACGAATAAGGATTGATGGAGTTTTTTTTTTTTCTTCAAATTTTCTGCTTTTCAGAACATGTACTTCAGATTGATCTGTCCAGAGACTGAGACTAATTATCTATGCTTGGGAGTTTTATTTGTTTGTATGATGTTTATGGCCTTTTTTGTGTATTATTTGAACTCAAAACTACTGTGCCTTTGAAGTATTAGAATAGAATGCAGAGACATTTTTCTTAATTTACATTGTTGTGTAAAACTGATATGGGCATGTATGGGATTCTGCTTTGTAATTAAATGATTAATTCAACTTCTAAAGAAGACCGAGCCAGCTGAAGGGGGGGAGTGGAGGAGGGACAGTGGACAGATAAGATGGTCTATATGCTCATCAACATTATTCTAGTTTTATATAATAGCTATCATGTTACATCACTCCTACTTGTTCATCATTAAACAATCTAATTAACACATCCATTATCATCTATATATGTGGGTTCTATATGTTCTAATCATTTTCTACGTGGGGCATGAATTTTTAGAGTGGGGCATGAATTTTTAGAATAAACATAGGAGACCAATTTTATAATAATAAACAACTGACATGACTAACGTATATAATGCTGACATTATTCATGTTTTCCTTTTAATTTGAGAGTCCACTGTGTAGATGAACTTTATCTTCATCCAAAGTTCATCCAACTCATTGACTGTTGTCATGTCAGTGTGTTGAAGTCTGTATTACAGTCCTTTTCCTTGTATGTCCTTCATAAGCTGTTGATTTCCTTAGTGTTGCTTGGATGTCCCCATTTATGGTAGTGAATTACAACAAGTAGTTCAGAGATGTGGTTGAATCTTTTTTTTTTTTTTTTTTGGTTAAATTGTGAATATGTTTTAACTTTTCTTGTAGATTTTGATTGTTTTATCATCTTAAAATAGGTAAGAAAATTGTGTTCCAATTGATTAAACTCATGTTGTGCTTCCAAATTCCAATGGGCTAGGTTCAAGCACATATTGCTAAACTCAGACGACAGATAAACCTGATAGATGGACAGCATCAGCAGTTTAAATCTTCTTCTGACCAATAGATGTACAATTGAGATCTTGGAGGCTTATTTTCTAATGACTCAGAGAGTAGAAGAATGGGATGATTATGTGCTTCTAATTAGCTAGCTTTTTCTACAACTGTATTGTAACTTATTTCATTTTATTTGTCTAAGGTGTTGTAATTTTAGAGTAGTGTATCTCTCTGTCAATAAACAGAAGCGGCCAGATGTGTATGATTTAACCCTAAAGATTTAAAATGTGTAGTATTTCTCATTTATTATAATATATATTGAATATAGCTATACAATATAGATCTATCATCTGAATTAAAAAATAGATATATCATGTTGACAGCAATCAAATACATGCTTAAATAAGCAAATTAGTTAAGCATTTGATAATAAGTTTTTTGTCAAGTAAGAACTTCTATATTTATAAACTTGACTTAAAAGGAACCAAACATATTCCTACTAATGAGGTATAGATTTGATGGATAAGATAAATAAAGTAATTATAAGCTTAATGACTATATGAGCATTAATTATTTGGAAAACTTACGAGGGATTAATAAAATTTGAATTTTACGACAATATAATAAACATTTATGTTTATTCCTTTGATTGTTGAAGTATGAAAAGGAAGGTATAAATGTTGTACTAAATTTATTTATTTATTTTGAAAAATTCAAGCATAGGTTATGATGATATATATCACTGGATCAAAATACTTTCCCTGTGCTGTTCCTAATTTTAAGACTCAATTAACTAAATTATTACCATGGAAGTAATTTAATTTAGCCAATGACAATAATATATCTTAAATTTATAATTTGTTTTCAAAAATTCCTTTCGTCACAAACATTTATTTTTATTTGAGTCGTATAAACATGAACTAATGAAGTACTAATATTTAGAATTTTGGATGGTATCAACTTTGAGATTTGCTATCTTTTGAAGGCTTAGATTTCTTAGCATTTGCTGATTTTTAATGTTATGAATTTTTGGACAGTATCAACTAAGGACTTGAAAATTTGTTATTGGGAAACTTGATTGTGATATTTGCAATATTTTATAATTAAATTTATAATGTTTATGTAAATAAATCTTCTATTAGTATGGTAATTAAATTACAATTGTACTTTAATAATATTTATTGATTAACTTTCCATAATTAATCAAAGTATAAATAATAAATACAAAACAAATATTTGAGTGGATAGTGTTTATACTATATACAAGATTTATTTTTATTTTTTTAATTACAAATATGAGGAAAAGTTCATGATAGTCTATGGAAACCCTATTGGTATAAAAGGTGTACAAACATACACATGTTATAGAGTGTGGTGGAGGTATGAAACAAGGATCAATCATCAAAATAGCATACTTTGGAGTTCTAAGAGGGGGAAAACATTATACTAACTGTTTTAATTTGGTAATGCATTGAAGTAGCTAGTAAGGGAGGGTAGGGTCCTTTAAACGGCTGGCATTACTTATACATGTTTGAGTGGGTTTGGGTGGGTGATGTGGTAGGAGTAGGCCTTAGAGCTCCCCTTAATGGGAAAATCCAACTTCCAGCTGTTTTATTTTGGTGGGTTTTGTAATTCGAAGTGAGGCTCCCACATTCATGTTCTTTTCAGCAGTACAATGACCAGACCAAAAATTACCAATTAGGTAGTTAGCAGGTACATTGGTACAACAACGTAGTGCATGTTATTGTTAACCAACAAATCACCCTTTGGTATGTCGGTTTTGCTTTTGTTGTGCCAGCTGTGAAGGACATTTCAATCTTTGGTATGCATATGTAATCAATGTTTTTTGTTGTTGTTTTAAACTAACCCAAGAACTCAAACAGAATCTCTGGTTAATTGGATAGGATAAGAGTCTTAAATTAGTAGAAACAAACTATTCTTATCATAGAATTGACATGTAACTAGCATCTTCTTTCATAAATATTCTTTCTTAAAACAAACATTATAGGATTATCACACTTTTTATAAGTTGTTTAAATAGTAGCGATTCAGGTTTAACTTTTAGACAGAATAAATTAACTAAAAAAGATAACAAGATGATGATGGTTTAGATAATAAAGAAAAAATTAATATTTTCATGTTAATTCTTCTTTCTTAGATTGGAGATCCAATTCCATAAACATCATAATTGTAATAATTATCTTCACTTCAACATCAAAATATTTTGCATGTACCTCAACCTGCTATAGGTACATCTGAAGGTCACATAAGGAGTAGAACTTCATTTTGGTTATTTAGAGGGCAACAAGAAGAAAAGTGGCACTTGTACCACTAAGGGGTACTTTTGGTTACTTCTTCACCCATCGAAGGTAACTGAGAAGAGTATACAATTTCACAGAACACTTAGAAGAGTTGTTGTGATTGTAAAGAAGGGAAAAAGTGGTGGTGTGAGTTGTGAGTTTGGAAGGTAAAAAAAAATTGAGGGGAAGTTAGGCTGGTGAGTAAAGATTGGAGTTTTCAAGTGGTTGGAATGATCTAAGAAACAGGGTCTTAGCAAGTGGATTTTGGGGGCAAGAGTAACATGGCCTTCATGTGCCAAAGTAAAGGTTAAGTCCCCATCAACTTAAAAGAACATACCCTTCTTTGATTTGCTTCTCATAGCACCGCATTTTGGTGAAAATGGTGGGCCTTTCAACTCTCTCCCTAATTTTAATTCCATCTCTTTCTCCAAATAATCTCATTCACAGAACATGAAGGTTCTGTGCAAGGACTGTGACATCCGTTTATCTGGTTTCCCATCTACACCTTACCTTACACACTGTAATAATACATTTGTACACATTTCATGTGGTAGAAGTAGTAGTAGTATGCTAAGTACTTTCTTTCAAACAAACCGACACAACTATCCAACTTTTCCTCCCTTTCTTTCTCCATCTTACTTTTTCCATCACATCCATTCCCATCATTACTCTTTCTGCAATTTCTCTATATACCGTTTTATACTTTTATCATGAATTCAATTAATGTATGTAGGTATGTATGAGTGGTGGAAATGGAGTTGAGTGATATTGCTTTCACCGTAGAATGTAGTTTAATTTAACTATGATGAGGTTTGAGTTAGGTGCTTGTGAGTGAATCCATGCTATAGATGTCCTACAAATTAGCATGGGATTTGGCATTGAGAGAGACACAAATGGAAACAGATCACTAAAATGCAGGACACTACCGTATATATGATATGAGTAGCTGAATATTATTAAAAAGATCAATTTACTATTGTGGGCATGGGAAAAATGCAAAGGTAACAAAGCAAGGTGGTGCAGGTTAAACCTAAATAGTGGTGCGCATTGAATATAATTTATGTTTCATTGCACTTACATGCTATCTAGTGGTCATGGTTTAGGCAGGACCACATGGGAAGCCCTGCATTGTTGAGACACTGATCTCTAAGTGCACACACCATTGTGTCCAAGTTCTAGGCCAAAACCAACCATCAACTCTGATATATCATATTGCATGGTCCAAAGGAATCTAAATGCAATACCACATCTCTGTCAATGGATTGAACATGGAACTATATTGTTGGGATTAATGCCAAATCATGACTCCAAAACCTTAATAAGTTCACTCTTCCCCACTTGTATAAGAGGCCTCATCATTCACAATCACAATTGAGTTTTCAATTACTTTTTTGTTATTACACATTCAGCCTATCCTTTTATACATAGTTTTTCCACTAATAAATACGAATGTCTTCTATGAAAAGAACTAACCAGCCAACCACGTTATTGAGCATGACAACTGCAGCTTCCTTCGACAGCTTTGGCCTGTTGGTTTTCCATGATTTGTTCCAAATTGATTACGCTTCTAATTAATCAGAATAGATAGAAAACAAGTTTATCTAAAATTAATAAAGCTTAGGAAAAATGCTGCATGGAATGGATGACCTCATGTTCTTCTACAACTCCAAGAGAAAGACAAGAAAGTGTTAATTGAATATATGTAAATAGTACTGTTCATGTATCACCCCTC
This sequence comes from Sphenostylis stenocarpa, assembly GCA_963425845.1. NCBI lineage: Eukaryota > Viridiplantae > Streptophyta > Magnoliopsida > Fabales > Fabaceae > Sphenostylis > Sphenostylis stenocarpa. Next base: position 25,785,100 of record OY731399.1, on the reverse strand, counting down.
ATAATTTTTAGTGTGTTAAAATAATATTTTACATCACCACAATCAATTTTAGGATAAATTTATATTGGTGTGATAAAAAAATGATTAGGTATATACTGCATTAAGCTATTATCCAAAAATACCTAATCTGTGGTGGTCATGTGAATAGGATGAAATGGGCGATAAAAGGACCTAAGTGTTTATTTAGGCTACATTTTCTGAAATATTTGAATAGTTTGCTTCAACTTTAACTTGAAGGTAGAGAGTTACGATATCGAATTCAAATCCTTTAAAGTATGAATAACCCTGCAACAGACACATGGGTTTCTGTTGCATGAGTCACTTATCAGTTCTCACTCGTCAGCATCGCAAGCCGAACAATCAGAAAGACCAAACCATCACCAGGACCAGGGTGTGCCTATCATTCCATCGAGATCATGCAGGATTCATACAAAAATTCTTCCAAATTCCCTTTACTTCCTCATTCAGTCACATATCATTTACACTCTAAAAATAACAAATTGTGCTTCCTTACGTCTGTGTTAGTGGAGTTAACATCACCAAAATAAAATCAAAATTATTATGTATACAATTCATGAGTGATATGTGTAAAAAATGTACCAAATTACTCAAATATCTTTTTTTACATAAATGCTTACTCTTTTCTATTTTCCTCTTCTTATCAGCATCATTATTTATCGATTTTGTTAAATGTAAAACTCCTCCTTCTTAGTGAGTATATGTGAACATTTTGAGTGTCAATCAAATATTATCAAACAATCTAAAAGTAAACCTCTTTCATGATTATAAAACTTGTACTACTAGAAGAATTGTGCGTAGAAGGGTTATCAAAACAAAACTAAGATTGAAAGAACAGAATGGTATCATCCAAGAACTGGGTCAAAAAGGGAAAGAAGAGAGGGAGGTTTTAAAAAGTGTTTATGGGGTCTGACCTTGATGGAAAGAGGATTTGAGGGAAATGATGAAAGAAAGAAATTAAATTAGTTGTGGTGATGGGTGAATAAGAAGGTTGAAAGCAGACAGATAGGTAGGGGGAGAATTGAAGGTGTACTAGAGTGAAACTGGGACCATGTTGCCGTGATGAGGACCAACATAGAATAGTATAGCCAATGGGGTTGGCTCCCACCATGTCCTTGCACAAATACACAAACCCCAAAACACCCGTGGTCTGTTCTTTAATTTGCCTTGTGCCCCACACTCCCTCCACATCACCCCTCTTTCCACCCTCTCCATAAATAACCCCTCACCACCCTTCTTATTTCTCATCATCATCATCCACCACTACCTCTTCTTCGCTCTCTCGTCTCATCTCAACCCCTTAACATGGCCATTAGAAAATCAAACAAGCTTCCCCAACATGCAGTTTTGAAGCAGATCCTTAAGAGGTGTTCAAGCCTAGGAAAGAAAAACGGGTACGATGATGATGGCCACCTTGTTGATGTCCCAAAAGGCCATTTTGCTGTTTATGTCGGCGAAAACAGAAGCAGGTACATTGTGCCAATCTCATTCCTCGCTCACCCTGAGTTCCAATCCCTCCTTCGACAAGCGGAAGAAGAGTTTGGCTTCGATCACGAGATGGGTCTCACCATTCCTTGCGAAGAAGTCGTCTTCAGGTCTCTAACATCATCGTTGAGATGAAACAGACAAAGGACGAGGTTCATTTACATAATGGTTCTGACTGAAGAGGATGGCCAGATGAAGCACCCCCGTTTGCTTCTTTTTCTCCCTTCGTCATTGCCGTTTCCATTGGCCTCTCATTCATATTATTCTTCTTCACTTGCTATTTTTAAATCCATCACATTCTTTTGTTTTCTTTTTTGTTTTCTTTTTCTTTTTTTGTGGGTTTGTTGGAACAACCTGCTATGAAGTCAATTATGCGACTCTAACTTTGTTTCCATGATGATTTCATGGGTAGAAAATTGTACAAAAATGTTTGAAGTTTTCCTCGCAGAGGTTTCTAAATAATATACCCTGTGAGAGAAGTTTTATGTCAATGAAAGCCACTCCATTTATGCTCTATACTCCTGCTTCTTCTTCAATGTTACACTGCCTCCTATTTCTTCCTGGTTCAAGCTTATCTTCACTGGATCATGTTCATGTCAATATACTTTAGAAGGAAAAAAAATGCATCTGAATTTGGTTCGAAAAATAGATATTAGAAGAACTCCATTCACTTAAAAAAGTCCATTTAAATCAAATTGAAGAAATCAAAATCTGCCCGGAACATTAGTATAAGGAAAATCTTTAAAAAGATGTGGTGAAGGATTACAAGAAAAGTAAAAAGAATGAATTGTTGTAAGGAGTAAATTAAAGCATTAAACTCAGATTTTCTTAATTCAGAAAGTTAATGGACAGTACCATTGTTGTACGGATTAACACACGGTACGGCTGGCTTTAACTTTTATATGCCCTCCCATTGTAATTATTATGAACACTTTTTTCCTGTTAATTAATGTTCATATTTTTCAGTTTTTGAAGCTTGTAAATATTTTTCTAAACCACCAATGTGAGTTTGAATGTGACATTAAAAAAGGCAAAATATTTTAAGATTAACTATAAAACCTCCCACAAATTCCATCACCTACCAGGAACTTCCATGTTTATTGTACAATGTTGATGATCTACAATACATAAATGCTGATAATAAAGATTTGTTTTTTGAGAAAACAGATAATAAGGTTTAAATGTCTCAGGAGAAAGTTCATATGTTAAAAAAATAATAATATATATATATATATATATATATATATATATATATATATATATATATATATATATATATATATAACAAGACCCTTGTAAGTTGCAACGGACCCAATCCTAATAATTTTTTTCATAAATTAAATCTTGGCTGAATTTTTTAGAAAAATATTTAAAATTAAGCTGAAATTCATTGTACAACATTGTATATATGTTTACTAGTTGTGAATATTCATTAAGTTGGCTTTCATGATCATCCCAATAAATGATTCCTTTCAAAAAGTATTTTAGGATGAAAGCCACTGTGTTAATTAATAGTATAAGAAAAACCAGAAAAGGCGTTGGCTTGGGAGGACCATGTTGCTAAGCCAATATAAGTAAAGTGGTTGTTAATGATGAAGACAGGGCGTAAAGGAAGGTTGTGGCCTTGGGCAGACCTAGATAACAACCCTGCAAGTACTACCCTTACAACCCTTTCTCTTTTCCAAAAGCTCATCACACTTTTCTACACGCCTTTAGTTGATAGAGACCAAAAAACTGCCTAACTTCATTACATTCATCTAATTAATGACAATACTAATGCCTTCATTAACACTCAAGTAATGAAAATTCAAAAATATTTTGGACTGATATAATAACCAAGAGTTGGATAAATTAAACAGTTCCAACTCAAACAAACTTTATCTGAACACAAGGCTGAAAAATAAGTTTGAAAGTAACTGGTTTTCCTTTTGCAGGAGGACCAGCAGAGAGAAAATAAGGGTGTGCCTGTGCATAGATGGTCCTCTCTGCATTATTATTATTAATGCCTGTTTTTTCTTTCTTTTGGTTTCAGCCACAAAACATTTCTGACCACTGACATTCACAACTCCTCTTGTAAGTTATAAACTACCTAGCTCCATTGCCAACTTGGCAACTCCCTTAGCTTCAAAACATCCATCATGTGTCTTCTCCTTCCTACATTTTTCTATGTCCCTCTTCAGAAACTAAATATCTTCTCCCATTACTCTGTTGTCCATGCCTTTCTTTTCTCTCTCTCCACCTCCTTCACACAAGTACACATGACGGTTTCATTTGTCTGGACCATAAAAGATTCAATATATTATTATTTAAGAAATATATGCAACTTGGAACTACATCCTTCAGTATGTGGCGTAAGAATATTGATTTTGCAAACTGATGAACCTCGACCAATCAATACAAGTAAATATCAAACTATACTCCATATAAAACATTTAAATTTAGAGTTTAAGGCTTAAATATATATATTATATCATATGTTACTTCACTGTTAACTTGCTGATACACATCAAACTCCAAATGGAATAATTCAAGGTGTTATTATATATCTTTTACTTTACTGGGATATTTGAGATCTATTGTGTGCAATTTCTCTGCTGGAAAATTGTCCCTAGGGACTAGGGTGTCCCACCCATGTGTTCTCTCTATTTCGTGGAAGGTTCCCATCTTGAACTATTATTTTAGAAACGGATTAAGAATCACGTAATAATATAATATTGTAAATGTTATTTCTATACATTCCTATTATGATTGTAAAATAAAAATAATTTATTAATAGAATTAAGAAAAGTTAAACATTGGAACAAGATAATTTTATAATATTTAGTAGTAGATAGAGTAGACTAGAAATCCAAGAAGAAGAAAAAAAGGTAAAAAAGAAGTACAATAGCTGAACAAAATGGTGAAAGGAAAAAAAGAAGAGCCTTGTGTAGGAAAAGTTTTATAGAACAACAACACATGTTCAACCAAAGTCAATGTTTTTTAATTATGTACAGTAAAGTAGGCTTACCCTGCATAAGGGTATATATTTGTGTACTGGTGGTGCACAGTGGTATATCGACCCTGCATGTGCATGTGTGTGAAAACCTAAATACAAAGTCACGCCACAACCATTCCTACTGGCCACCCTACACCATTTCCCCTAAGCCCCTAGCTAGGTCTCAGTGTCATAACATCAGAGGAATAGGGACATTTGACATTGCATCAAAATAATGGTTTTATTTATTTATATATCTAGTCAAATATAAAGAAGTAATTTCAAAACTAGTTCAAAACACCCCACAAACACTCTAGTGGTGGTGATCAATTGGTGAAGGCGTGGTTTGTATATGGAAAATGATATTGTGATTATTGTTGGGGTTGGGCTAAAGAGAGTGAAAACGATCCCAAGAAAAAAGATGAAAGGTGGGGTATATTGGATATAGAAAGAAGGCGTGTTCATTTGAGAGAGATGAGATTTTAAAGAACTATTATTAACTTGAAGATGGTAATAAAAGAGGACAAGATAATAGGATTGTTATGCAGTGATGACATACTCAAAAAATAATTATTGTGAAGGTGGAAGATCTTATCAAAAGGTAGGGAATATTCCGTTGTTCATGTCGTTGGGTGGAAAATTTCCCATTTGGTCTCAGGTGGTAGTTCTATTGATGAAGAAGAAGGAAGGGACAAAATTGTCTTCTCATATGAAAAGTACGAATCCCATATCGGGTCCAACCGGTTTGGGGAAGTGTAATCTCACCCGCCGTCACCTATCCAAAAAGAAAAAGAAAAACTAAACCGCTGATTGTGACTCCACCGAATGTCGCTGTGATAGGTTATGGACCCCACCATAATTTGGTAGGTATGAGCAGCACGTGATTGACGCCCCCACAACACAAGGCCATCACCACATAAACTCTCCCTCCATCACATGATCATCGTTCTTTCACGAATCAAAAACCAATTATCATATACGTCGAATGCATGAACCACTCTTACAACCCCAAATCCATCTTGCATGCATTTTCATTATCCAACAAAAAATTATTATTATTATTATTATTATTATTATTATTATTATTATTATTATTATTATTATTTCTTATTATTTTTATTTTTATTTTTTATTTTTATTATGGTGGAAAGACGCATGTTCTATAAGATAAATCGTAACACTTGGATTAGTCCAACAAAAGAGACAAAAATAGAAAATAATACGAGAGGAATGGAGAAAATCACTTCACTTTTTTCTTCCATATTTCTCATTATTCTTTCATCTCTATCCTTAACTCTTGACTTTGTGTGTAATGGAACTTTGTCATTGACAGAATTGACCCCAAATTGTCTTTCTTGTTGATTAGTGTGGAAATTTATCTATCAATTTTCTCTTGGTAGAAAAAATTATTTTTTTATTATTAATATGATACTGACAAAGAAACATTTTCTTCATGTTAGAAAATATGAAAATAAATAGGTTTGCAACCATCACAAATTTGTTTTGTTTTATTTGTTACTCTAAAAAAATGAAAACACTACTATTTTGTTAATTATTCATTCTTATCTTTTACTGGTTCTAAGTGGGTGGGAATGTAATGAGTGAAAACAACAAGATAAATTAATTAGAGTTTTTGTGAGTAAAGAAATATAAGAACATTTTTATTATGCTAAAGTTTAATGAAGGAACATTTTGAAATAGAATAGATAACTATTTAAAAAGAAAATAATAATAATAATAATAATACCTTTTCATTAAAGATAGCATATGATTGTATTTTCATTTATAATAAATTGAATCTAAATTCAATATCAATCAATACACCCCAAATTTTGAACAGTAGAAACATGCCATTTGCAGATGCAGTTGATTAGGTGTACTTAGGGATGGATAGAGGTTAGATGTCTATTTTAGAGATGACAAGGCCAATTTCTTGTACCAAAATCAATTAATGACACTTTCTTTTATCGTTTTCTTCATTTTTTTATTGTATTAATTTAATTATTTTTATTTCTTTACATTACTTTTCTTTCACCTCTCTCTCATCACTTTCCGTACTAAATCTTTCTTTAACATAAAACAAATATACTTAAAACAGATAAGATAAATATGAATATGCATAATTTATTCACTACTTTACTCACACACTCCCATTGTTTTTTAAAAACATTCAAATGGGGGAGGGCATGGATCTGTTTTACTTTTGATTGTCCCTTTTCATATTTTATAAAAAACGTAGGTATCTTTTCAGAAAAGTTGAATTCTTTAGGGTTTAGCATGTGGGAAATGATAGCATGAGGGGCCAACAGGAGGAAAAATGTTGTGAAGAATCAAATTGAAGAGAAGACAAGATCCATTGAGGCTGACCCAAGTAATGCTTTCCTCCCAAACAATCAGTTGGTCTCGGATTGGATACTTTTAGACCATCATTGTTCAAACACTCCAAGTGGGTCCTCTCTTTTACTTTTCTTAGCCATACCCATTAACCTTCTGATTAGAACAGGATCATTACCCTCAATCACTCCTCACAAAACTCCAACCAACGTGCTAATCACAATCACAGTGCTAACCCCACAACAGTTCCAAATACTCTTTTCGTCTTCATTTTCAAAAGGGCTCATTTAATATTCTAGATTACTCTCTCCAAAATCAACATAGTTTAACTTCATTATTCTTCTTGGGATACCACCATATTTCAATCTACCCTCCAATACAAGTAAACTTTCATGAATTATGTGTAGATAGTGAATGATTCTGCTTTAAGAAACAAATCTCATGGCCAGAGTTAATACCACTCCAATGTTTATGTGTATCTGTGCTTGCACATGCAGCACTCTATTCTTTCTAGATTGATTAACAACAGTATATCCACTCACCAGTCACCACCTTTCCTTTTCCATTGTCAGCAAAAAGAAACCCGTGATCCTTTTCATGTTGGACTTTTCACATTGTGTTTTTTTTTTTCTTTTCTTTTCTTTTCTTCTGCAAGCGATGAAAATGAAAATTTACTCTGTTAAAAATGAACTAAGAGTATGATGAGTGGTAAATATACATGCAGTGCCAGTAGATTGATCAGTACAAAAGATCGAATATAATGTTCTGAAAATTTTCACGTACGAATTGACAGAACTAAAGCTGAATTTTTCTTCGTTGATTGAGGGGGTCAAGCTCAAGAAAAACAACAGTATTCAAAACAGCAATCATAAAAAAGTGAGGGAGAAAAAGCATGGAGTGATCGAGTTCATATCAGACAAAAAGAGAGATAGAAAGAAAGCATGCATTTGCATCAAATCATGGTTTTAGATTTTGATTCAATGAATAAATGAAACATTTTCCTGCTACCTAGATTATGAATACGATGCTTGACTAAGCACATTACATTATAACGTAAACATATATGCTAGAAATCTTCATCTATATAATTGTTTTCAATTTTCTTCTTTATGTCATATACATAGTGCATGCTCAATTATTGCAAATATGAAAAATCTTTTGGATAAAAAAGCTTATTAGATTAGATGAACAGGCTCATGTCAAATCACATGGTTATCCAGTGTATGAAGATTTAAGACCACACATCTTATATCAAGTTTGGTCCTCACTATTTCTTAAATGGGCATGAAGAAAAAGTTATCTTTTGATACCATATTCTCTTCAAGAATCTTCTTAATAATTCTCCAACTACAGAACGGTCCTTCCAATTTTAATGTTCAATTTATAATTTTATCAAGGATAATAATATAACTTATTTATTTTTAAAATAATTAAACAATGTCAAAATAATAATGAAAAAAAAATAGATGTTCATTTACTTTATCAAAAATTAAGAAATTTATTAAAAGGTTTGATCAACTGACACCGTAATATAAGATAATTTCGAGCTCTTTAAGTACGTGTTTTTTTCGGTTTGTTTTCCATTAAAAATATAATATAATTATCTATTTTTATGTACTTTAATTAAAAAAATCATCAAAAAAATAAATGGACAGTTAGAATACACTGTTTTGAAAATAGTTTTCTTAAACAATGCATCTCATTATTAATTTATTTTAAACAATTTTAACTTAAACGTAAACATGTTATGCATATCTTCTATATGACTTCAAACGTACATGAGTTAAATATTATACCTTCCTTGTGATTTAAAATATTATTTCTCTTATTACACTTTTCAAGTTTATTTATTTTAAAGTTTTTTGAATTTTACAATACTCACGCAGTCCATGTTATTATCATTGAAATAAATTCCTTATCATTCATGTTCTCAAGTTTCACCAAAATAAATTAAATATCACTATGTGGTAATAATTATTTATTTATATATATAATCAATTTACAATATCTTTACTTTATTAATAAAATAAATTAAATTAAGCTGATCTATTTTTAAATCAACCTATCAATCAATAGTTACTTTGACAACCCTACATTATTCAAGGGACAAATATAGATGGATAATTATGTATCCGAAGAGATTATTATTTTGATTGAATTTTTAATCATTTAAAAGTTTAAAATGATATTAATTATTATTTTAATTACGTTTCTATCTTTGTAATTTTAAGTTATTTTATGCATTTATTATATTTTCTTTTATTTTATTTCAAAGTCAATAAAAAAATAAAGTCAACTATGCTATCAAACTTCTTCTTATGGTAAAAATAGAAGAAATGGACTTAAATCCACTCATAAAATATGTCATCATCCTTAGATTAAATAAATTGAAATTACAAAAAAATATCTATAAATAAGAAGAATCATTTTATTCAAATTAATTTATAAAAATAAAATATTTTGAATATTTTTATTTTAATTACTAGTTTAATTTTTCTTTTGAAATAAATATTTGATTTCCATATTTCTCTACAAGATTTTTATTTATATGATGGAAGTGAATTTTTGTGTTTTCTGAATCAAACACCTTCATTAATTTTAATTAATCTTTAAATTTTATAAATAAAATAAAATAATTTTTTTAATAGTAAGCATTCTTTTTATTATTATTATTATTATTATTATTATTATATGAAAAAACTATTAATTAAATTTTAATAATGCATTTAATATATATTTTTGTATTATAAAGAAAAATAATATAATTTAATGGAATAAATTATTTAATTAGTATTTAAAGATAATTTATTATACAATATTTTACAATGATTATTAATAAACAAAAAAATATGAAATCAAAATACGTTAATTTAATTACCATTTAAATTTTTCAAATTGAAGAGAATAATATAATACGTATTTTATGGCATAATTTATTTGATTGAGTTGGAATTGCAAAGTCACAATGTTAAAATATTAATAATAATAATAAATATTTCCACTTATATAAAAATAACCTTAACTATAAACACTAATAAAAAAACAAAGGTTTTTTTTTAATTGATTACCCCACACTTTTCCACTAAATATGTTCAATTTCCAAACACACCTTTATATTGAAAGTAAATACATTATTATTATTATTATTATCATTATTATCATTATTATTATTATTATTATTATTATTATTATTATTATTATTATTATTATTATTATTATATATATATATATATATATATATATATATATATATACTATGAAATAATTCGATATTCGTATCACGAGCGTAAAATAATAAAGGGTTTGGGTTATTAGAAGAAATGTGACAAATTTAAAAACTTATCACATACATATATTTTATTTGGTCATATTAGTTAAGAAAAATAAAATGCTTTATTCAAGTAATTTATTTTTCAAGCATGTTGATATATTATTTTATTGTGGATCTTCTTCTTTTTTTCATTACACTCAATATAGTACTCTTTTTTTCGTTTAACTTAAGCTTTATATTAATTATAATAATTATTATTACAATATTTTAAATACTATTTAACTCCAATATATGAGTTTTTAATATATTTTCATCTTATGATGAAAATTACTGACTCCACCCTAGATAGTGCATGTGGCTGTAAATATGTAATGAAATAAATGTGGTGCTGAAAATTGAGAGCCATCCAAAGTGCAAAGCACAATCATAGGGATTATGTTGACTTTTCTCTCGTTAGCATCTCCAATTTCAGATTTGTTTATTTTTTTAATAAAGTTCCTTATAAAAAAAATTGCTTATATTTTTTAATATTAAACAACATTTAGAGAAATATATAAATAAAATTATTGTGTTATCATGATAAAAAAAATGACTTAGATTTATATATTTAGTTATTTCTAGCATTCAATTTTAAATAAAATGAGATATCATATTAAAATAAATTTGTATTTATAGACTTTAAAATTATATATCTGCATTTATAAAGGTATTTTATTTATTTTTAAATTAGTTAAAACATCAATAACACTGTTCTGTGAAATTAAAGTGAATAGATAAAACATAAAAAATAAAAATTGAAAGAAGTCAACTAGTCTATGAGGCCTATGTCCTTTTAAGGCTCCAAAATTATATAATACCGACGAGAACGACCTCGTAATTTCTAATATGTAATCATTGTTGCCCATAACAATAATAAACGGTGAAGTGTCCGATTTGGAAGACTCTAAATTATATGATATTTTTTATGTGCTAAAATAAATATGTAAATCCAACTTAAAACGTAAAAATGGTTTAAAATTTTCATGGAAGATAATATTATTAGAGCTTATTAATATATTATTTATTTTATACTTCTATTGTTTTACTATTACTTTATTTTTAAAAGATATTTTTGTTGATTAAGAAATAATAATATATATAAATTATTAATTTATCTCTACTCTTTAAGTAATTTATGAAACTTTCATGCGTAACAAAATATTTAAAATAACGTTTTAAAGTTAGTTTCTTTCAATCTAACCAATTATGTTGTGTTTTTTATTATAAGTCATGTAATCTAACCAAGTATGTAGTATTTTTCATTATAAATAAAATAACAATATAAATTATTATGGAAGTGCAAAATCGATTTACGTTTTTTTTAATATTATATATGTTTTCAAAAGTAAATAAAAAAAATATTATTTTTGAAGTTAACGAATTTTTATTAATAAAATTGTGAACCATTAAACCTTACCTCATAAGTTTTTCATATTTCATTGTGTCTTGTTCGTAATTTCTGAAACTTCTTCTCACTCAAACTATATGAAAATGGAGGTTAAATTTTAGGATTAAGTGTGTTTGAATGAAAGTTTCAAAAATTGGTTGAAATGAAATTTTATTTATATTTAAACGTTTTTATATAAAAACAAGTTACTGACAAAACTCAATATATTTTTATAATCTAGTATAAAAGTTTTTTAAAGATGTTTCAACTCAATCATTATGAATTTAAAATTCAACTTATCTATCTACAATAAAACACAATATTTGCGTAAACTCAAATTAACAAAAATTTAATATGATTATGAAAATTCAACCGAAATTAAGAGTTTAATAGAAAATTAATTTTAGGATGAGCTAGATTTTTTTTTTAATTTTTAATTTAAAAACTATTCTAAATAAAAAGGTAGAACGCCGACAGTAATAAAAAACATAATTATTCTAACCAAATAATTATTAAATAATATTTTAAATTTTTAAAAACTTAAAGAAGGAAAATTAACTAATTAGAATTTATTTATTCTTATTTTTTTAATAATAAAATTAGAAATTAGGATTTACTTTTCGTCATTTCTGCTTTTAAAAGATTTTTCTTTCTAATGGCTTTTAGGATAACTTTATCAACGTGCTTTTGTGATGAACTAAAATTAATCCAAAAGAAGAGGATCAAACAAAACATATAACACATCTGCAGAAATCTTCTATAGAATTGATCCAGGTAATTTGCATATTTTAATAAATACAAATTACAATACAATTAATCACACTTCACCTATTAAAACCAAGTCTTCTAATGAATAAAATAATAATAATCAAACAGACTTATTCTCTTATCTCTAGTAACTAAAAAACTCACCGAAAATCAATAATTAGGATAAAAATCACAAACTAAAAAAAAAAAACAAAGTAGTTAGTGATTAATGTTTATTAAGTCAACTCAGAAGATCAGTTCGTCACGAAGCAAGCAACGGCCACGATTCAGAGGTGCTACTCGACACATCTACGTGGCACCGTCTCCTTAAATCGTCGAGTGTGTATAATCCGGGTACGGGCCGGTCCACGACCAGGAGAAGCTCTTCGAACAGAGACTCGTCACAAGGAATAGCGAGAGGACCGTGGTTGCAGAAACCATATTCTTCTTCTGCTTTCGCGAGAAGCATCTTGAAGATCGGGTGGTTCAGGTACGTGGCGCGCACGACGAACCTCTTCCGGCTGGGCCCCACGCACACCGCTACGTGTCCCGCCGGAACGTCCGACGCCGCCAGCCGCGCCTTCCGCCGCCACCGGAGAAGCATTTGCCGCACGCGTACGATGCGGCGGATTTTTCCGCAGTTTCCCGTCGTCGACAGCGACATTCTCTAACGGTCCGGACAAGAAAAAGAACAGAACGGAACGGAGTGTGAGTGCGTTTGGTGTTGGAATTTGGATTTTGAAAGTGTGAAGCGTTGCGTTGAGTTGGTGGAGCGGAAGGTATATATGGTCTGGGGAATGTGAATTACCACTGGAGTTTGAGATAATTACGAGATTGTGCCTGTTGTCTCAATCGTAGTCAAGCCCATGTGGAACCCAGTGGGGTGACTCATGTGGGCTTGGACCTAGCCCACTAGCCCTCTTTCTTTCTTTCTTATCGTGCATTTCAATTTTTCTATGCATTGTACTAGGTCTACTTTTAGAAAGCTATAACAAAATGTTCACTTTTTATCCTTAACAGCTGGATTTTCTGTTCTCATCAAAATTTTATATATTTATTGACCATAAAAAATATCTTTTTAGAGGTGATAAAATATGATAAGATTATGTTTGGATTAAAAATATGATAATATATAAGGTAATAATTTCACTGAATCGATCAGTAGAGTTAAATTAAGTATTTTTTTTAATATGGTATCGTATTTATATTGGAACATAAATCTCTCTTCAAGATGAGAGTGTAATAAAAAATATCTTTTTATATAAAAAAAATGTAAAAAATTATCATATTAATTAAAAATATGATAAAATTATAATATATAAATTAATATAATCATTAAAATTCCTCTCACATTTCTAATCATTTACATATCTACACAATATTTAACTTTTTTTTCATCATTCTTAAAATCATTTTTCAAACTTTAAATAAGACCCAATATAGATAAAAACATAAATTAAAAAATTAATATTTAATTTAATAAAATAATATTTTTATAATTATAAAGAAAATCATTATTACAGGAAAGACATACCTGCATCCCTAATTGTTAATTATATAAAATTCATTAAAAAAGAAAAAGTTTGATAATTTAGAAATCATTAGAAACTAGAAAAGCAGGAAGTGGCTCATACTAATTCATTCATGTGTTGTTTCTTTAATAAAAGAAATCGTAGTTGTGAATCAAAATATTTGATTTTTTTTCAATTTGGGATGAGAAGTAAGAAGAATTAAGGCTTAGCTTTGTTTGTAGTTAAAGTAACTAAACATGGTCACGTTACATGTGGTTGCCTGAATTAATTATTATGTTTCCCCATGTCTAACATTGAGATTATGGGAACTCAAAACCTGATCTTTGTCTTCCAACTGCATTAGATCCCAACTACATAATCCTGTTACAAATTTGTACCTTTCATCATCCTGCGAATTAGAAACATATTTTACTCATAATGTTGCCAATTACCAAGCAAGGCCACCAAAATGGAAGTGCATGCGAATTGTTATGATTAGATTAATAGTGAGAGACGCATAGTGACTCTAGCTTCACTGGACATCTACCAACAATAAAAATCATTTTGGTTTGAATTGATGAACTGAAGAAATTATTTGATTCCAAAACACCATAATACATCCCTTCCTAATATTGAAATGAAAGTCTTTTAACTTCATCTTCCATTATAATATCATTAAAATTTATCCTCCAACAATTTAAACCTATACTTTATTATTCTTCCTATAATCAGAGTGTTTTATTATAAAAAATATATAAAAATATTTTAACGTTATCCGTTAGGATAATATACTTAGAGATAATTATCTTGTTTAAAGTATTATCAGTTTTGACACTCTAATTTAATATAATTTTATCTTTAAAAAATATATTTAGTACGATAAGAGAGACGTATTTAAATTATGTGTTTTGTAATTATTGATCGTTATATTATATTTGAAATGTGATTTGATGGATAGAAAAAAAAATATATATATATATATATATATATATATATATAAATTACCTTAGTTTTTACACTGATATAAATAATTATAATTTTATTTGTGTATAAAAAAATATAATATTTATTAATTATTATTGTTAACCTTAAAATGATAACAGAACGGGAGGAGGCAAAAGAAGACAAGAGGTCAAATCAAATTAATAGTGTAAGTTGTTTATTAGTAACATAATAAACTAAGGGTTTGGAAGAAAGAGAGAAACATGGAGGGACAAAATCAACTGCGTTTTAATATGTAATGTTTCATTTTCTTAATCCCATGATTTTGCTGTCCCCAGAATCGTTTTAACACAGTAATCCCGATTGCAACACCGCCATAACTGATTCTTTTCGAATATATGCTGGTCCCCGCATTAATAATAATAATAATAATAATAATAATAATAATAATAATAATAATAATAATAATAATAAAACAAAAACAAGAGAAGAGAGAGTTTAGGGTTTTGCATTTTTCTTTATTAATGCCATATATAAAGTTAGTTTATGAATGTTAATAAAATAAATATTTAAAAAAAAACTTTTTTTTAACTAATTAATGTTCATTGTCAATGAAATACAATCAAGTCTATGGATTAAATTATATTTTATTATAATATAAATATATTCAATTATATTTTAATAATAATATATACAAACTTACTTGAAATAAAGAATAATATAAAAAAATTGAAGTTATTTTAAAATAAATATTTTAATTAAGTTTAAAAATCAAATTCACCAAGTAATATGACTTCGACTAATTAAACTCAAACAATAAAATTGAAGTAAATAGTTCCTCATTTCACTTCAAATTTATTATAATATTAATAAATAAATAAATAAATAATAGAAAACAATAATGATAATTAAATTATTATAATGTATCATTATAATATAATTAAAAAATAATATATATGTATTAGAGTAATATAATACCACAACTTTAAACACTACAAATTATGGTAAAATAATATTTTACATCAATTCTGTGAAAGTTTAAATTATTTAATAAACGAAGATGATTTTTTTTTTTAATCAAAAGTAAAAGATATTTTTTTTATGTGCAATTTGTTTGAATTTAAAAATTCTGTTTTAATAATTATAAAATAGTTTTTAATAACCGCAAATTTTAGTTATAAATAATTATATTTACAGTATATGTATATCTGCATAATTTCTGCATTCTACTTAAAAGTAATAAATATTTAGTTTAAAAATAATATATTAACAAAATATTCAATTTCATATAATTTAACTTTAATACAAAATAATATAAATTAATTGATATCAATCAAACAATTACATGAATATGTGATATATCTATCACAGTAACATAGTATCCCAATATTAAAATAATAAAAATTATAATAAAATGATATTCTTCATTAATTTAGCAAATTAAAATTATTTAATCAACCAAAATGACAATTTATTTATTGATAAAAAATTTTAAAAATATATTAAAAAAACATTAAAACCAACTTACCATTTTATATTTTATATTTAATAATTAAAATTTTAACACTAGATTAGTTTAAAATTAAAACTATTTATTGATATTGAAATATATTTTTTAGTATTACAAAACTTTGTTGAAGATTTCTCCCCCTTAAATAATGGTTAATAATACTAAAAAAAACCTGATTTCATTTTTATTTTAAGTAAAAAAAAAAGTAAACCAAAAAAGACTAAAATACATCATTATTAAATTTAGGAGCTTGTTAACATGTACTTAGTACATTGATAACATATTTAATAATAAATAATAATTTAAGATGATAAATGTATATCAAATTATACAAATATGTTAAATTAGTAATTATCTCAAAACTTAAATAAATATTAAATATTATCAAATACTAAAAATCCAACAAAATGTAAACATTGAAAAATTTGTTAAGTTAGGTATAATATAATTTGTCTGGATTACGGGATTAATTATCAAATTGATGTTAATCACATTTGTGGTGTAATATTTGTCATCTACAGTGTTCACACACACACACACACACACATATATATATATATATATATATATATATATATATATATATATATATATATACTTCTGCTTCTATTCAGTTACTCTTATCTTGTTCTATGGTTATTCTTTGTCTTTTATCTGTACAACTTACTTAAAATATTTGTCTTTGTGTGTTGTAGTTTTAATGAGTAAATACATATTGTTACATAACCTCTTAACTAGAAATCAATAAATAAGTACATTAACAAAGTTCCCTAAAAGAAAAAAAAAATATATATATATATATATATAATATTATAATAAAAACAACTTTCTAAATTTTAATCTTTTATAGCAAAAATAAAAGCTTAAGCAAAGTATACATTAAATTTAAAATGAAATCTTTATATATATATATATATATATATATATATATATATATGTTATCACATAAAATTAACATATTAAATTAAAAATAATCATATTATATAATATAAAAAATACAAAATAGCATAAAAAAATTATGGATACAATTACTTAATATTTTAGTATATTTGTATTGATAACATGTAAGATTTTAAGACACATTTATATGAAATAAAATTTTAGAATTAGAAAATAAAATCTTAAAACATAAAAATAAATTTAAATTAAGTATATTTGATAAAATAAAATACTTTATTTATAGATAAATATTATAAAAATGAAACTTAAAAGTTATAAATATTTAAATAATAAAAAACAATAAAATTAATACATAAACAGTGATAATTCATAAAAATGTTGTTATAAATTTATAGTTTATTGAATAAATAATATTTTAATATTAATTTATAGTTATAATTCATTAATTTATAATAATATTTTATTAATTTATAGTTTATAAATTTGAATCAATACGATAAAAATAAATATTTAAATTAAAGGTCTGAAATAAAGACATCTAGATTTATAGTTATTAATTTATAAATATTTAAATTTGAATTGACATGATAAAAATAAATATTTAAATTAAAATTGAATTATTTATAGTTTATTAATTTGTAGTTTATCATAATAAGATAAAATATTTGCATTGATAACATAAAAAATTTAAGGCATAAAGATATGAAATAAATGCATATATAGAATTAAGAAAGAAGATATTGAAATATAAAAAATAAATATTTAAATTAATTATATTTAATCAATGAGATACTTTATAAATAAAAAAATTAAAAATTTTATAAATATTTAAATTATATAAATAATAATAAATAATAATAAAATTAATAAAGTTAATATTCATAAAAATGTTGTTATTAATTTATATAATAATACTATAATACGAGACAAAGGTTAAATTAAAAAAGACACCAAATACAAATCTAAAAAACATTATTTTTAAAATTATTTTTAAAGTTAATAAAAATAAGAATACTATTATTCTCATTATAATAATAATAATAACAGTATATTATAATTAATAACTAATAGTATCATTATTCCTTTTATTACTAATTTTTAATTTATTATTATAATAAGTTGAAGTTCAATATTTTATAATAATAATAATAAAAATAAACTGAAATAGTGTTATGAATAACAAATTTACTTTTATTTGGTTTACAAAATCAATTGAAATTTTTTTTGCAACCACTACTTTCATACAATGAAGTCATATTTTAAACAGAACTTGTCCATTTGCATAATTTTTGAAATTTTAGCTATTTAATAATTTTAAGAAAGAAAATACGCCAATTTGATAAAATAAAATAAAAGTTTGTAAATTTATTTGTTCTTTTCCTAGTAAATGTTTGAAGTTAAATTTGGCATGTCAGCCTATTTGGTGGGAGAAAACCCATACAGACATCTAGAAGTTCGTGGGCTTTCCAGTACATTGAGCACTCACATAAAATACGCAGGGGCTTCTAATAACTAAAAATGTGTATCACGGGCTTCGGCTACCTGGATACAGAATAATGGGCTTTTCAGGCAGCTGAAGGGGATTGCAGAAGTAATTTTCTCCTTATGCATTTTGATATACCCATCAAGCATATATTAAATCTAATTAATATTTAACTTTGAAACTTCATGCTTTGCTTGAATTCAGTCTTATTGTAACACTTCAAAATGATAAGATTCTCCATTACCTTCCATTCGTAAAAGCAATTCATATGGTGTCAAAGTTATGGAGATTACGGCTGCTATTCAGCGGAAATTTATTTGACCAAACCACAAATTCACATTCATAGTCAATCAAAGAAAAGCAGCAATCAATCTTAACTTTTAAACCTCAAAATAATATTGGGCAAGCCAGAAATTTAAGTTGCACTTACCTCGAGCATATGGATCAATCAAACTAATTTCAGTAGTAAATAAACCAGAGTGTTACCCTCCTAGATAAAAGTGGAACGTGACATAAAAGTGCTACAACTTAACATTCAACAAGAACATAAGAACTCCTGAAACTATTTTACTCGTTGAACCCTATAATGTATACAAACCATACAATTTACTCTAGTCTTGCTAAAAGAATAAAATTTGATATATATATATATATATATATATATATATATATATATATATATATCATTTTTTAGGTATATGGTAAATTATAGTACCAAATATGGTAGACTTTATTTTCCAACAAAAAGTACACTTTTAATTTAGTTTATCAATCAGACTTTGTTTAGGTAAGAAAAAAGAATCATGTAAAATGACGGAAATAAAAGAGAAGTAAAGTATATTTTAGGTTAACACTGTTATTTAGAATGATCGAAATATGAAAAAGGAAATAAATAATCTATTTTAACTTATTTGGTTAAATTAAAAAAATAAAAAATAAAACAATTATACTTGTAGTGTCCAGGGCAACTAACCGATATATGTGTCGGCAAAAGTTCCAATTTTTCCGGACATGATAATATTTCTGAAGAACGTCTTTATCAGAATATTTTTGCTTCTCATTTCGGGCAATTAGCAATAATTTTTCTGGGGACTTCCGGAAATCTGTTTCATGTAGCTTGGCAAGGGAATTTTGAGGCATGGTACACGATCCTTTACATGTAATACCTATTGCTCATGCAATTTGGGATCCATAACCCTGAAAATCGGGCATAAGATAATAACAGACAGGATACATACGAAGTGTTTTAGAATTAGGAGAATGACAAGTTTGCTAATTGGAGAGTCCTATCTCTGGTGCAACAATACCCCTTTTCAATATTATAATAATCAACTTGAGTTTTAACACAAAGGGTGTGAACAAAAAGAAATTAGACCACTTACTAGAGTACAATATTGTAAGGAGGTTAAGACACGTAGATCCTCTTCAATTTCACATTAGTTGGGCACGGATTTTAGTTTTGATGAATACATGGAAATATATCTACACCTATACTGGAACGTGATCTAACAAAAGACTCGAGTTCATTTCACTCCCATCAATTTCAATCAATCACCCAAACCAAACAGAGGCGTAATGAGAAGAATACACTTCAAATTTTCATACACAGGATGAATACACAATGACTGACTTAACTTAAGAATAAATTGGAAAACTTTCAAAATGCATAAATATTAAGCAAATAAACATGGCATTCAAAAAAAGACAGGGCATTTATTATAACAGGGCAAAATCTTGAATATTTTCACAGTGCACTAAACTCAATGCTTCAAGATTATCCAAAGCTTAAACCAGAAAAAAAAAATGGGAGAAAACATGGTACAGTTTTTTGTCATGAATTATTTCAGTATTCTACTCCATCCTCAGACAGATAACAGCCCAGGTATCCCTCATTTCTTTCAGTGATGAGCCTTGTTCTCAGCTTTTTTGTGAGACTTGGCTTTTGCCTGAAAGTAAACAAACATGATAAAGAAAATAAAGACCAATTCCTACCAAAAAGTTCTACAGAGGTGCAGTATAATCATAACATGTAGATGTCCGAGCAAGGTAAGGCATTCTTAATTCAAGAAATAACAAATGTAAAAACGGGCACTCAGACGATCGGAATTCAAAATCAAAGACATTAAAAATACAACGAATATAACAATGCATGCCATTGAAATTGAACAAAGATTACAAAATTATGTAGCAAAATCATAACATTTTTAAACTTTTAAGAATATAAACATTTTTCAAACATTAGGGGATTATTCAATATTCGTGTCAAGATCGTCACGAAAACATCAGTAAATCACTCAACAATTTGACCCAGCAAAAGGGATTAACACACGTTAAGGCCGTAGATCTAGACTGAAAGAAGAATTAATCACGAAAAGATCGACAAGCTGAGACTTCGATTAATCAACACAAGTTAAATCCGTGTTCTTCAGTCCAAGAACTAAAATCCCTTAAGCAATATATGCACACTACTCTAACATAGTCGCACGAAAAAGGGTTATCGACTGGTGGTAGACTGTGAAACGAAAACCCCAGAAAATAAAGCAGTGCTTAATCGTCCCGAGGATCAAACGGTAGCAAAATTGAGTACAATTACATACAAAAACTGATTAACCCCGCTGAACATATATGCAGTGTTTAAAAAAAAAATGTGGACAGCAATTCAGAATTTCAGATCAACCAGGAATTATAAATATTTTCTATGAAAATACAATCATGGATTCCTCTAGATCGACAAATTACAGTTTCGGAAATGCATATCAACCTCACAAAAAAGGAGTCAACGGTCGGATGAATTTATAAAAATAAAAATAAAGATTCGTTAAAATACCTTAAGGTACTTGAGCTTGATGCTTCCATAAACAAGACCGAAGGAGAAAGCAGAAGCTCTAGCGACCTACCAATGCATTAAGGTTTTAGAGAAAAAACAGTAAAAATATGTTCTCACTGAATTAGTACCGCGGTTTTCACGAGAAACAAACGCAAAAGCGTAATTTGGGAGCATACCAAAGCTAGGGTGCTGGTACCGGAATAAGGTCCTGGAGGAGGTGCCATTACGATTGAATTCAGTTGGGGTGGAAGAGAGGAACGAAGAATGGAAGGTAACTACGAACCAATATGAAGAAGAAAACAGTGCTTCACAATCGTGATTATGGAACCCTAGGGAAGGTAAGACAGAAGAGAGAGGGTGACCTGTCAGCAGCACAGTGTTCGTTTAACAGACTGAGACTAAGTTTCAGGCCCACTAGGCCCATAAATACTTAACGCAGGCCCCAAATTCAGATCCAAAAACTCCGTTTCGTTTGAACACTGTATTGCGATATATTCTAACGAAAGAGAAATATTGATTAACGATATAATATACAAAAATATTATTATTTATACTTTTTAAAAAATATATACAACTGTAAAATATCAATAAAACATAAAGTATACACGTCTTTAACTATGAAAAAAAGTTTATTTATGAATATGTGTAAAATGTTTTGTAACTAAAAGTACTGATGATTATAACATAATTAATAATAAATTATATTTAACAGTACTTGGAAAAATTATTTAATAATAATATATAATATGAAAATTTATAATATGATATTTAAACTATTATTCTATCACATCGGCAGTATAAAAAACAGTAACTCTTTATTTTTGCCACTCGGATTTATTTTTTTTTTCATTTTATTTATGAAGTGAAATATCTATTATTTTAAAAAATTAAACTTAATCAAATAACCTAACATGACTTAAGTTTTTTTTTCTTAGTTATATTTTATTTATTTACTATACTTTCAAGACCCTTTGAAATATTCCTTCGGTATTTAATTTACTTAGACATAATTTCCCAATTAAAATATTTACCTCTTTATATTTGTTACTAACTTTGAAGAAAATCTATATTTTACTTTAAAATTGTGGTCAATGACACTCACATTCATAATTTGAAGTTTGGTTTAGTTTATTTCGATATATATATATATATTTAACCTCAACAATCCTAATAAAAGAAAATACATATATATTTAACCTCAACAATCCTAATAAAAGAAAATACTAATGAAAGAATGAGTGAGTTAAATTTCAGTTTTATTATCTTACAAATAAATAAAAAATCACAAAATAATTAAAAAAAGAATGACATATATAACTTCAACAATCCTAATATAAGAAAATACTAAATGAAAGAATAAGTATAAAAAATTATGTCAGAAGTGGGATTTGAACCCACGCCTTCTCTCGAAGACCAGAACTTGAGTCTGGCGCCTTAGACCACTCGGCCATCCTGACTTTTGATTTTATAGTTTACAACTAAAGATTATATTGCCATTCTGACTTTTGATTTTATAGTTTACAACTAAACATTATATATTGTTGCGTTTTTATTGGGCTAAAAAGAAAGGTAAACTATATGATAAAAAACCTATAAGAGTATTGAATATTAAAAAAAAAAATTGTCAAATAGGACTATTGGATTGGGTTCTTGATTGGTTAATATAGTCTTGATATACACTCCATAACATATAAAAGAACGTGTTTGATATATTTGTTGTAAAAAGAAAGAGAAAAAAAGTGTTCAATATGAATATATTTAGGATTTCTAGATTTTTATTTATCTATTTATTTATTTTTGCTACTAATAGGTAGTACCATCTTAGAACTTCACACTTGATGATATACGTGCATGTATTATAATATTACAAATTCAACTCAAGTTTTTTTTTTTTTTTTTTTTCCTCAGCAACGGCTGTAACCACGCCATAATTAATAAAATTCATAAAAGATAACAAAATTTCTCTTTCATTAGTCATTTCCACGAGACTGTTCTAATTAAAATCTCGAGTTGGGAAAACATTCTCCCATGAAATAATGACGAGGACCACATTTTCCACCATGTTCCTAGTATATTAATAATTTAATTAATGGGTTATTTTTTTAATATTTAATATTTTCTATATTATTTTATTCAATATCCTTATTTTTTATATAAAATTAAATCGAGAATAAATAGAGATCACGAACTAGGTAAGGTGCGACTAGCTAAGTTGTTAGTTTTAGTTTTTCAGTTTGTTTTCTTTTTCCCTTAATTTTTAATTTAGTAGTGTTTTTCAAAAATATATTCATATATTAAAATGAAAATAAAATTATAATTAAAAATATTTTATTTTTGTGTGTCATATTATTAAAATATGCAAATTTATTATAATCTTATAATTTAAATAATATTAATGAAATTTAAATTATTGATTATAATTAGATATTATAATTCAAAAATACAATAATATTTTCAATTTATTTAATAAAAACATTAATTAAAAAAAACTTAAAAATTATTGTGTGCTTTTAAAAAAAATTATATATATAATATCATTAGACTAGCTCACCAACTCGTCTTTGAATAAAAAAAAATTGTAACTGTTTTGACTGTAATAAACTAGTTTGTTTTATTCCATTTTTGACGAAATAGAGATAAGGTGAATAAAAATAGGTAGAGTATCTTATTTTGTCTGCAGATGACAAAACATGCAAGAGCCCGTCTAAAAATTGAGGTCCGTTAATCCATTTTAAAAAATATTTATACATTAAAAAAATTATAATTAAAAATATTATATTTATACGTTATGTTATTAAAATATGTAAATATATTATAATATTATAATTTAAATTATAAAAATAAAATTTAAATTATTGATTATAATTAGTAATTTTAATATATAAATATAATAATTTTTTTAATTTATCTAATAAAATATTAATTAATAAATAAAAACTTTAAAATTATATATATATATTAGACTGGTTCGTTGGTCTGATAATTAACCCTTTAACGAATGAATTGAGATTTGTAACTTATCTAACTTTGACATATTAGTCTACCTTGTGTTAGACGACATACCAAAATGAGAGAAATTGATATGTTTTGGCACGAGACAAAAACAAAAGATAAAGACATATCATTTAAAATTTAAAAGTCGATAATATTACTTAGATTGTACTACATTTTTTTTCATTGTAATTGTGCAATAATGGTTATCGTTAGTTTCTTATAAATACTAATAACAGAACTCAGTGTTGATATATAACAAATACTAATGTTTTTATATTTCATAAATAAAATATAAAATAAAAAAATTAGAATTCTTGAAGCTTGGAAACTATTTTTTTACTTAAAAAACAAGTAAACAATAAAAAATATATTTATTTGTTACAGAATTGTCAAATATGAAAAAAGTCGTATTTCAGGTTTAATAGAGTAGTTTATTTAAGTAAATATAAATATTCTCTTTTGTTAGTGTTACTACATTAATTTTTATAATATTTAATTATCTTTTTGAAAAAAAAGAAAAAAATTATCGTATACAAGTTTGGTTAGACTCTTGCAGAGAATTTCTAACTCAAACACTGCAGTCCAACCTACATATTTATCCTCTCATGCTTTGTAGTGACTAATATTTATAGTTTGTTGTGATATAGAGATATTTTTCATTGGTCATTTAGTTCATTAGTCTATTTAGAAGTAAATTATTTAAAAAAAAAAATTAAATAGACTAATAAATCAAACAAAAGTTTTGAAAAGTCAAGTTAAACCTAAAATATTGTGATAAATAAAAAATAAGCTTAGCCTTTTTTTTTTTAAATTAATTAGACCTATTAAAATCTTAATTGGCGCCATTCATTTCTACTCATCAAATGTTATATTAGATCACAACATTGTGACAGTAATACTTAAAAAGTACACACTATTATTTTAAACAATCCATACAATTCCTATAAACAATTCTCTTTTAATATTATAATAATAATTTTGCTTTATCCTATAAACAATTCTCTTTTAATATTATAATAATAATTTTGCTTTATTTTTATTTTTATTCAATCATTTTATAGATTATTATATTAATAAAAATGAGTTGTTTGAAGGATTGTATGGTTTCTGGTTGTTAAAATATCACCACTCCTATTTTTTTTGTGTATATAAAAATTATCTGAGAAAAAAATATTTTGTATAATTATTATAATCTAAAAAATATAGTTTTCACGGGTTTGTTTGATTCAAATTTAGATGCACTTAAAAAATAGTACAAGAAAGACACTTAAACCACTAAACAACTTTCTATTAAATGCATTGGCTAGTGAGTGAAGAAAAAAAATTCACCACAATGCTCTTTTAACATTATTACTTGAATATAATTCATATTAGTTATTTGAATATAATAATGAGTAGTATTGGAAATTCATATTAAATATCTGAATTAAACAATGTAGTAGTATGAGCAAAAACAATATGGATAATTATCTGAACCTAGGTTTGTGAAAGAGATATTGTAAAATGACCCAAATTTTATGTTTTTATTTACTCACAATCCTGTAAAATTAACTTTTCGTATCATTGTTTTACAAATATTCAGAAGTGCGCAATTATAAGTTAAGCTATAAGATATTTTCACCTGCATATACTAGTATAGTGTAGATTTCGTCAGAAGATGTCGGTCCGGTCCTCTTATTTGAATTATTGATTTTGACTTCGATGTGATACATTGAACTTTTTATATTAACTTATTCCGAACGGCATAGAAAATTATAACACATCCACAACAGAATGATGATTTTTTACAAAAAGAAAGTTTGAACAGTTTTCTAAATGTCATCATAAAACAAATCATGTCCAAATAATGCTTACAATTTAATATATATATATATATATATATATATATATATATATATATATATAAATATATATACTGAAATTAAATATGCTCTATAATTTAGATATAGGACAGGAATTAGAACTTGTATATGAACTTTCTGCCCGAGTTGGACAGGTAATGCGAATCAAACATCATACCATAACAATTAAGGAAAACTTTCTGTAAATATGCGAAAATGAGTGCAATAACAGCAGCGAATATATAACCAACCAACCGTTCAGCTTCAGGACCTCCTTCCCAAGTTATTGTTTTATGTCGGAATTTGAATTGCCATTACCATTCTGGTGGTGCTGCTGTTGCTGTTGGAGATTAATGTTTTGTTGGGATGCAGTGGGAGGCTGCTGCTGGAACATCATAGGATTGACAGAATGTTGAGGAATCAAACAGCTAGAACCATGCGAATCCCCACTCAGTTCAGCTGTAGCAAGCTTTAGTCTTTGAACCTCAGCAGTAAGCGCCTCATTTAGAGCTATTAGAAGAAAATAGAGTGTAAAGATTAATCAGAAGGAAGCAATCGATGATTTCTACTACTCCAAAAAAACGCATACACGATGAACACGCGTCACTTTCAAAAACAGTCATTGTTATAAATAATTTACATATCGAGCTTCCATGCAAAGGAAATCTCATGTATGAGCATAGTATTTCTAAACTCCCCTCAAGATTTTTGGACAAAAATAACTGAGCAGGTCACTTAAAACATCAGCTTCTAACATCCTAGAATTCCTACATGCCATTTTTATAATTCCATCTACATTGGTAGCTCATCAACCGTGTTGCTCATAAGACAAACTTCAAAATAGAAAGGCCTTGGATATGAAGCATTTCAGTCAGATTCAATGGGGCTAATATTATTAGCAAAATGATTTGATGATACGCTTATAATGAGGACAGCATTATTAGCATTGTATCTGCGCCATAAAGCTCCACTAAATAGAGAAAAATTAATAAATGGATCAGTAATAAACTAATTATTATCCCCAAAAAGTTAGGTGGTGAAGGCTCATGAATGATTTTTATATACGAAACACGACCTTCCCCAGGAATTCCCTTTATCGGGTGTGGCAAGAATGAAACTCCTACCCGTTGGATAATAAAGTTCTGGTATCAAGAACCAAACTGGCCTCAGAGTTTAAACTGTTAGGTGAGAAGTCATGATCGATCATTATTTATGAAAGGTTCGTAACATATTTTATAAATAATACTCTGAATAGGATTAGTAATCGGAAGGAAAAATCAAGTTAACAGAATGACATCAAGTAAAAGCCCTGGTCTTCATACATAAAATTTACTGGAAAAAATAAAATTGAGAACTAATGTAAACTAAAATCCCAAATCAGATTGAGGATAACATTTATCCCAACAACTTGAAGGAACTACATGAACTTCTATACGCTACTGTCTATACTTCTATCACGCTTCCATTATGGCAAAAACACGCAATAAAATGGGTTATCACCTCTTAAACATCATAAAAGTAAACAATGACAATTTTATCGTTAATTTCATGTTGTTTGAACTTTAGAAGCCATCTGCCGAATCGTTTCACCCTACTCTCGCACTCTTCGCAAGAAGTATTCACATGCACGTTGACATGGAGCATAATCTAAAATGCTAAGACTAGCTCAACCAAGATTATAAGTGAACAATCAACTACTGATACCTATCACAGATCGATAAAACAAAATGCAGAGAAAAATTGAAAAACTACGAATGAAAGGGCAGAAATACCATCTCGGAGCTTTGCTTGTTGTTCCATGGACTGAAGGCGAAACTTCAACTCGCTGTTCTGGTTAGTGAGTCCAGCAGAATCTCTCTGTGTTCATATAATCGAGAGGAATTCAATCAAATTACAAATCAAAGCCATGATCACAGTAATAATTACTAAATTACCAACAACACAACAGGTTAGGTTTCCACCTGTAACAGGGTAAGCTGTGCAGATAGTGTGGTGGCTTCCGTCTGTAGGGTCTGAACCTTATGTTCTAGCTCAGAAATGTACCGCATCTTCCGCTCTTTGGATCGTGCAGCCGATTGCCTGTTGGCCAAAATCCTGAAAATCACCCGAAAACCTAATCAATCAGTCAACTGGTAACATGAACCATATATGTTTGCATGTTTAGTAGCTATAAGAGAGGATGTGTAATAGCTCAACATCAACACCTTTTTGCACGCTTTGGATCGGTCAAGGCAATCTCAGCAAGTTTTTCATTGGCCATAATTTTCTTCAATTCAGGCCCGCTGAACTCCCCATTTCCAAACTCCAAGCTGAAGGCCGACGAATTCCCATCAACTCCACCGGCTGGCGGAATCAAACCGGTTCGTGGACCGGGAGAAGGTGGCAACTTCGGCGACTCATCACCAAAGTTCAGCTTCGAAATGAAACTATCCATGGAGACACTCCTATAGTGCCTGGTGGTGGGTGCAATCTCCCCACCCGCACTCCTCTTCATCCCTTCCCTCTTCTCACTCCCTCCCTGCCTCACCACACCATCCCCACACTCATTAACACTACTCTCAGCTTCATTATCACTACTGTCACCGTTAGTCTTAGTCCCACTCGCTCTACTATCCAAATCATCGCGATTTTCAGTCCCGTTTTTATCATCGGTTCCAGAAGAGTTCAACGCATCAAAGCTATCCAAATTCATGTAAGCAGAGAAAAGATCATCCACCACTTCCCCTTCAGGGGATTTCTTCTCCCCGGATCCCTCTACATTACTGTGGTCAACACCCCTGTCCCACGGTGTTTCTCTTTTGACCAACTGAGCAGGTTTCGCCAAAACGGGGTTTTCTCTGCCCCGGAGAGGAATAAGCGGTGGCGAAGATTGCAAAACGGTGGAAAACCCAAACGGAATATCACTGTTAGAGCGTCTATGCGCTTTTCGAGGGGGTAAAGGCAAATTGCTGTTGTTTGAGGTGTTGAGTGTTCTGGCGAAAGGTGAGGGTGGCAAGAGGGAATGAGAAGTGACGTCACGATCTTCCATGGACACGTCAGCAGCTTCGGAGACGGAGGTAGAGGAAGAGTCGCGGAAGGGGGAAGGGCTGAGGGGAGGGAGAGAATCCAGGGAGAAAAAGGAAGGTTGCGAGAGTGATCGCGTGTGGGTGGGTGTAGGGGAAATGTTGAGCGACCCCATTTGCTGCTGACGCGTCACCGGGATCTGAGAGTAGGGCGAAATGGGCGGGATCTGGTGCGGGTGCGAAGGTGGTATACCCGCGCGCTTGTTACTGTTCCCACCGTCGAACTGATGCTGATGCGGATGCCGTGCGCGCATTTGCGAGGGGTTGAATTGCGGGATGCTGAGTTGCTCCATGTTCAACGGCTGTCTCAGAAACGAAGAAGAACAGTGTAGCCTCTGCATCATGTCATTCGTCGCTTCTTCATTTTCACCCATTCTCCTCCACCTTCAAATTCCACTTCCAATCAAAATCTGCAACCACAAACCACAATAATAATAATCATCATAATTGAGTAGGCGAGATAGAGTTAGTTAACAAATTATCATCATCATCATCATCGTTGTCGTCGCGATTCCATTACCTTGGCAGTGTTCATCTGGCGATTGGAATAGGGAATGGTGCAGAGGCAAATTGAATTTAATTGATTAATAATAGCAGCGTCGGTCTTGGAAGTGTTAACTTTGTCTGACGGAAATGCCGAAGGAGCAGGCGCTTATCTCTCCAAGATTCACTCTCTCTCTCTCTCTCCAACAAGAGCAACAACGAGGGAAGAAGGGAAGAAGAAAAAAATTAAGCTTCGTGTCTCTCTCTCTCTTTCTCTTTCTGCTTTCTCTCTCTACATCCACGACGATGACTACTACACGGATTTCATGACTACTACGCGTGAATTTAATTTAATAAGCATTTCATTTCGCCCCAATTTGCATTTCGCTCGCATTTCAATTTCATTCCGACCTCATTTGTTTTCTCATACGCCAGGTTTTTCCTCCCATTGTCTCCGCAGCTTATTTAGCCACTCTTTATCCAATCCCCGATGTTTTTTTTTTTTTTCTTTTACTTTTTTTTTTCTTCCCACTTATTGTCACTCTACAGTTTGGGAGTAATAAAAATCTGTTTCTAAGACCTAAAACATCATTTAATAATTTATTTGTCCTTAAATCATTCAAAAAAAGATTATGTTAATTAATTGCATCACATTTTTTTCTAAATTCACGTTTTACTTAATGAC
Organism: Sphenostylis stenocarpa; assembly: GCA_963425845.1. Classification (NCBI taxonomy): domain Eukaryota; kingdom Viridiplantae; phylum Streptophyta; class Magnoliopsida; order Fabales; family Fabaceae; genus Sphenostylis; species Sphenostylis stenocarpa. Next base: position 25,754,607 of record OY731399.1, on the reverse strand, counting down.
GCTGCTAAGCATCGCAAAAGGAAAGCGCGTATTGTTGATTTATTAAACTATCCCTTGATTCTCTACTTCCTATGGGCAATTTTTCAGTAAATACTTTATTTCTTTTTTTGGAAATAATTTAATCACACTACTCTTTCTTCATTCCAAGCTTTAATTTGCAATTTTAAGATGATATTTTTTTTTTGTTTTTAACTTTAGTATATATCTTCCGCATAAATCAACAAAAGTATCTAATTTGACATGGACGGGGCATAAAGGTTTGTTCAGATTCTCATTCCCATGATTCTGTCTGATCTTAACAAAAATACTCTTTTAAGTTTGCATAACCAGTTGTGATATAAGTATATCATCGTCACCGACGAGACAACAACAACAACAACAAAACAAGTTGTGTGGACACTGAAAAAAGATAAACATTCGATGGGGAAATTTTGGTATGAACATAAACCATGGGATTAGGATTTTCTACCCTGTCCAATATCAATGGCACAAAATAGTTCATCAGTAAGAGACATAAAATAGACATTTCTACATCATGGGCCAAAATCATGGACTGTTCTTAGTAGCCCATTATTCGAGAGTTCATCATAGCCCTAGGTCAGTCCAGGTTGCTTGTCAAAACTGGGATTTGTTGAACGGTGTATGATGTCGGAGAAAATTTAAAATATATTTTTGTGAATTTTAATGTATAAAATTAAAAGAGTAATTATTCTTCAACTGAAATCTAAATATGCAAGAGATTGCATCTCCAACATATTCAAAAAATGTAGATTCGGATGTTAAAAAAATATTCGATAGCGGTTTGGATAGAATAATATATAAATATTATTAAAAAAAACTCGTATATTATATTGAAAATTTAAATTATTCTATCCATTTATAAGATAAAATTTTACTGTTATAAATTTTTCGTACGTGAGATCTCCATGGCATTTGTAGTAATATTTCGATGAAATATTCAAAAAACAATTATTAGATAATTAAAAAAAAAACACATGTATTATAAAATGAGAAACACAAATATTTGTAGGCATAATTTAGGAGGTAGCTCATCTTATAAGGTGAGTCACGGGTTTTCTTACTTTAAATTATGTTTTTTTTTTTTATTATTTTAAAAAGTTCAAACTATATATTTTGTGTTTCAAATTTAAGTTTAGTTACACTCGAACATGTTTGCAGACAAAATTTATATTTCAGTCCTGTTATATAACTAATCATTTTATGCTTTATTATTCTTTTTAATTAAAGTTTAATATTCTCGAGTTATTTTAACATTTAATGCTAATACATTTTCTCACTATCTTGTAATATAAAAACATTCAATTTAAATCTAAAAATAATAATTTATATTTTATAAACATAAGTTCCTTAATGACAAGATTTATCATATTATTAATTACTTATATTTTAATATAACTAGATACTTTGAATAAGTTATTAATTTCTTTTATAGTAAATTTTAATAAGGACAAGAAATTTTTTTTATATATATTATATATTTATGAGTTTTATAGTGGGAGGGAGTCGAAATCAACTTTATGTACATTTTTCTCTCTTAATTCATGAGATATCTTTTAAGAATATAGATGATAGCTCTAAAATGGATAATACTTAAAAAGTAGAAATTGACTTTAACAATATCATCTTAGCAAACATGAAATTACTCTTATAATATTTTTAATAAAGATGGATATAAATTATTTTTTAAAATTAAACATTTGAATGCAGTTATATCAAATACTAGTATAAAACTGAATACATAATTAGTGAAATATTTATATCTAAATTAATATCAAAACAAAATAAATATTCATCTACATTTATATATATATATATATATATATATATATATATATTTTACAAAATATTATTACTTATATCTCCTATAAGCCTAGTCATAGTCTTGGATTTATATTCAGGTCAAAGTCTTCTAAAACGTTTATTTATAATGTAGATATTTAGATTTTATGGTCTGAATTGAATTAGATTTTATGGATTTAGGTTATAATTAACTTATATGAGTGGACTCATTTTATAAATAATAATTAATTTTTAAATAAAAATAAAATAAATATTATTTTATTAAAAATATATATTTATTATAAATGAATTTGATAAGAGATTTACTTATTTTAAGAGTAAATATCAAAGTAAATCATTATCAACCACTTGTTTCAAGATCTAATAATTAAGATGAATTATTATTTTAAATTAATAAATTATTACAAAATAAATAATGATAATGAAGAATAAATTTTTAATTCTTATTTTGAGATTAAATGAATACACTCTCATATAATTTATAAATTAAATCATTATATATAAGTTAAATCAAAATTAATTTTATTAATGAAATTTAAAATTTTAAAAAATATTTTTTATTTTTATTAAAACATTTTTTTAATTAATTAATTTGTTATAGATATTGTTAATACTTGTTTTAAAGAAATTCAATCAGGCAAAAATTTGACTTATTAGTCCCATTAGTCTAATGTAAGAAATTAAACTAGGCTACAAATTAACGTTCATTTTAAAATATAGGTTAGACTTTACTATTAAATTTCTTTACTTGACCTGTAAAGTCGGGGTAAACTATGTTGCACCACCCATTTTAACAACTCTTGGTATTTTAGAGTATAATTTAGATTTAAGTGATACAATTTTATATCATCACTCTCTAGGATATGAAGCACAATAAATTGGTAATGGATCATGACAATAATCTTGTAGAGTTGACATTGAAATTTTATATGAATCTTTTGTTGGAAATAAGCTTCACATTAATCTCTTGTTGGAGATAACATTGAAGTCTCACCTAAACTTTTTATTAGAGATGTTACAAATTATTTATTGGACAAAAAACAATTATTAAATTATCTTACTAAAGATATTTGCAAAACTACTTATGAATCAAAACTTTCTAAATATTATATGAGTCACTATCTATCTAATCAAAGATTATCATAAGCAAATAAAATATTTATGAATTTGTTATCTTGTATACCTATCCCTAACAATTTACAAGGTAAAATATTGATGAATTTGTTATCTAGTATACCTATCCCTTACCATTTACAAGTTACAAGAGAAAAGAAGATAAATTCGAATGAGGAGATAAACTTGTTTAAAAAAATAATACTTTGACTTTTGTTGATTGTCCATCATGAAAGAAATCAGTAAAATACAGGTGTATTTACAATATTAAATATAATGCAAATGACATAATAGAAATATATATAAAGTAAAGCTAATGACAAACGGATATACTTAGGTATATATAATTGATTACATATAAATATTTACTCCTTTAGTAAAAATTAACATTGTTAGAGTATTATTGCCTTTAACAATAAATTTAAATTGATCAGTAACGTAACTTGATGTAAAAAATGAATTACATGATAAATTATCTGAATACATGTACAAATAACTCTTAATTGATGCATGATATTCTAAAAAATAGAAAAAAAAAGTATGCAAATATATATATATATATATATATATATATATATATATATATATATATATATATATATTTTGGTTGAAATAATCTCCACACGTGTATGATTTGAAAATCTATTATAATATTTAAATGTCATAAAAGTTATTTAAACCATATTTTATTGTTTAAAAAACAAGAAGATAAGATAATTTATCTTTATTGTATATGTGAATCATTGAAAGAATTTTTTTGGTAATGATTGTTATAGGATTTATCACATTGTTCAAAGAAAACAAAATTGTCTAAAAAATATGTGTTTGACTAATTACAAAAAATATTCATGTCTGTTTATCAACTAACGATTTGTAATTATCTACTACATCAAATAAAATCCCAATTGATAAACAAAATACCAAAAATTTATAAAGAGATTAATGTACTTAACACTAAAACCAAATATTGCCTACATATTAAGTTGAATCATTGAAAGAAAACACAATCAACATCAAACTGCTATAACTAAGATTATTTTTCTAAGATATTAGATATTTATTTACATAACCTTTTAAATTATATCATAACAAATAAAATTTACTGTGACTTTCTTCATAATTTAGTATAATATAATTTAACAAAATAGGTTGAAGTTGATAGATTTTTTATAAAAATAAAAAGTTAAAAGAAAATTTTTAGAATTTTGAAAGATTGTTAACTAATATCTTACAAAAATTGTTTCATTATATTTTATTTGATGATGATAGATATAATTATAAAATATTTTAATTTTCTAATGATATAAGTAGACACATCTTTATATCTCATAAATAAGTTTTACATACTCTAATTCATATAAAAAGAAATATATATTTAATTTTAATTACTTTATTACAAAATATAAACTTATCTGTATAAGGTATAATAAGCATGCGGACCATCGTACTTTTAATTTTAAATTCAAAAATTATAAAAGTTTCTTATTATCTAGGAGAATAATTTATATTTATTCTCATCATTTAACTCATTAAGTTATCATTTAAAATTGTCATAAAAATATTAATTTTTAAAATAAATTATATCACAAATATGATAATTAATTTATATTATTTTAATAAAATTTAGGTTGAAATAATATTAAAAATAAAAATATAAAAATATAAAATATAAAAATAAAATATTAATGTAATATCTTAATACAAATGACTAATTTAACTCTAAGACAGTTGTTCAAAAGAAAATCGAAAACATTTGGTATTAAAAGAATTAAGTGCAATTTGTGACACATAAAAAATGTAGGTCAACTTTTATGACTGATTGTTTCATGGCGCTTGTTAAGTAGGTGGTTGTTCTTTCTTTATAATTTAAGTGTTTCTCATGTCACATCATTGAAGCATTTGGTTTAAAGTGTAAAAATAGGTTGATAATTTAATTCCAAAGGATCGATAAGTTAAGTTTGAAAAAGAAAATTATAATATTATATATATATTTATATTTATTTTGTAGTTGAACTTATTTAATTTATGGATTTAACTTAAATCAGTTCATAAATTTATTTTTTAAATAAAAATATTTTTTAAATAAAAAGTTATATTATTTAATAAATATATATGTATATATATTATATAAATTAATTTAATAAATGATTTACTTATTTTAAAAATAAATATTAAAATAAATTTCTATTGACTACTTATTTAAAAATTTAATAATTAAAATTAAATATTATTTTAAATTAATAAATTACTAAAAATTAAATTATAATTATAAAAATTAAATTTTTAATTTTTATTTTAATATTAAATAGATTTATTTTATTATAATTTATATATTAAATTATTATATTTTAAATAAAAAAATAATTTTATCAATATAATTTAAATTTTAAAAAATATTTTTTATTTTTACTTGAATATTTTTTAATTAATTATTTTAGTATAAATATTATTAATAATTTTTAAAAAATTTCAATCATATTAAAATTTTTCTATTGGTTTAATATGAAAGAGAATTAATTTATAAATTATAATTCATTTTTAACAACCAATAAAATTTAATTAGAATTTAAAATCTCAGCTTTTAATGAACATTTAACTGCTGAGAGAAAATTTTGTCTTTTATTTCGAACAAGAGAAAGAAAAAAAGTTGAATAAAGAGAAACTTAGAATTTTGGAGATGTGTGTGGAAGAAGTGAGTTAAATTTCATGATTTGAAGGTTTGAACCATGAAGCACTAAACCAAGAGTCGGCAATGAACGACAAAGAAGAAACATGATAAGTTGGTAAAATGTAGGAGTGTGTGGAAGTGAATAAAATTACAGTATTTAAACCATGTAATGAACAAACCATCGTCGCCACCAAACACTTCTTAATCATTCACCTTCATGGTGCCTTTTTGTGAGTGGTCAAGATTCTTCCAATGACCACCAAAATCATTTCAAACTATAACCAACAAATATCAATTTCTTTATTTTCAATTTTTTCTATGTATGTTACAAAGAATAATTTGGTGGCAAAAATTTAGGAGAAAGATAATTTTTTATTAAAAATTTATAATAATGTAAAAGCTGACTGTCAGCATGTAATAGGATGAGCTCTGCCTAATAATAGAATTATTGTATTTATAGATTTTTTATCAGAATTGATTATATAAGTTTAATATTGATTATAATCGAGTAATCAGATAGTTATTTGTGCATATATTATTATAATATACATTAATATAAGATTATTTTTGTTATGTCAATTTGAAAATTTAGATAAGTAAAATTAATTATTTAAAAATTGAATCGAACCGATTAAATTGATAATTAAATTAAAAATTGGTATATTACTTTTAAATAATTTAATTTTAATTAAATTAAAATAAAATCGATAAAATTGATTAATTTTTTTTATGAAACCTAATAAAAAAATAATTATGATCAATATTTTTATAAAAAATAATATATATTTTAATTACATCAATTTTAAATAATAATTATTTTATTATATTTTTATTTTATTTTAATAATTATTTGATTCTTTAATATATTTTATATTTATATCATATAACTTAAGTAAGTATAAAAATAATTTTTATTATTTTTTATTTTTTTATAAAAAATATATTTAAAATTATTTTAATATTTTTAAACTAATATTTAATATTTTCAAATTAATAATTAATAAGAATGATTTAAAAATATAATAAAATTAAATATTTCATTATATATCTTAAATATAAATTATTAAAATCAAAGAAAATTACTTTAAAAAATTTATTTATATAAATAACTTTAATTAATTTTAAATATAATACATAAAATTCATAATTACATATTTATTTTCATTTTTAAACAATTTTTTTAAGATACCATTAAATTAGTATATTCTTATCTAATTATACGAAATAATTTGTTTTATTATTTTTTTTACTAGGTAGATAAATAATGTAAAAGTTAATATAATATTTACATGTATTAAAATACAAAATATTTATCGTTTTTTTTAAATAAGTAAATTGGACTAATAATAAACTATAAATTTTATATCAATTATTTGATTTTCAGTTAGTTTCCACTTAACTAAAATATAGAATTAAAAAGAAAAGAATAGTGAGATTCTTATTATAAGTTTGGGAAACATTATTAGCACATATCTTCTTGAAAATTAAAGACATTATCTCTGAAATATAATAATTATTAAATATATTTATATATATGTGTAGTTTTTTATTGTTATTTATATTTATTTATTATTTATAATAATATATTATTTATCTCGTTAAAATTCGCCACTTATTAAACATAACATTCATAATTCTATAAATAGTTTTCCATTCTCAAGTAGTAAGATTTAAATTTATTTTATTTTAATTTTAATGAATGTATATATAATTAACCATATATAAACATTATTAAGTACATCTGATCTAATATTATTACAAAATTTATGTTCATAGTTGTTAACGCGTTGGATTGGTTAATCCAATCGAACCCAATTAATTCAGACTTTTAATATAGATTTGATTTGATCGAATTTATTTATATATATAGATGATAAAATTTGTATATTAAACTTGAGACACGATTCAATCCAATTAATTAAAAATAAAAAACAATAATAATAACAATAACAATAATAGAGTTCTATTATATAATTACTAAAAAGTGTTGATGTAAGTAACCTATTATTATGTATATAACTTGGTGGTGGAGTTTAGAATTGCAAAACTAATATTAAAAGAAATAATGGTTGTGGTCGTGGAGGAGAGAGAGGTGTCTAAGGGAAGAGGAAGAAAAAATCATTTCAGCATAAAAAACCTTAACTCTTATTTGCCAGAAACTCATTTTCTAATTAGGTAAATATCTTATTATTGATTATATGAAATACATTATTCATATTTTTTTAAAGTTTGTCTCCTAAGAGGCTTTGATTCTAGCCAAAACTCAACCACGTAGATTCTTTATACTTAGGCTAGCAACTAAATTTCAATCGAAATGCGTATGAGAATAAAAAATACCACTGTATAGAAAATACTAAGATTAATAATCGAAAACACTATTTTTGGTATTTTGTATTTGAAGTACTCGAAATAAGGAAAACAGTAAAGTGACAAATCGAAAAACACTACCGAATGTAAAACCACGAAGGAATGAAAAATACAGAAACCTCAAATTTGCATTAAGTGTAAACGACAAACATTGAAATTGCGGAGATATAAATAACAGGAAATCGAAATTACAGAAATGTAAATAACGGAAATCGAGATTACGAAATGTAAATAGCGAGGAGATCGAGATTGCGTTAATAAAAATGACAATGAACTTAAACGCAGAAACTTAACTTTCATTAAAGAGAAATGACAAGGAATCGAAAACACAGAAACTTAAAGTTGCTAAACATAAACTGCATCAAAGTAAATTACCAGGGAAAATAAAGAAAACGGTAAAGGAAATCAATGAACATGGAAATCCGGATCGCCGAAACTTCATAATGTTCGTCATTCTCCGGTAGACTTCTCACTAGTATTCACTGCTCTCTCGCCAACTTCCACCTTCCCTTCTTCCTTCATCCTTCACTCTATTTATAGGACATCCTTTAAGCAAGTAACCTCTTAGGAGCGGTTAACGAAAATTGCTACCACGTCCTATGTGCATGTTGCGGTTTCTTCTTCGGTATCAAAGCTGCACCCACGTTCCCATGATCTTCGACCTCTGCCACGGTTTAGAAACTGTTTCCTATGTGCGCGTTTAACTGTTCCCCTCTTTATGACCTAGCCGGGATTTCGACATCCACGCAGGTTAGCCTTCCTCTTGATTTTGATCTCTTGATCTCGAGAACTTTGAATTGGTCTTGGTTTTCCTTAACCTTAACATTACAAAATTTTAATTTCTCGAAAACATTCTTCCTTCGATTTCTCGATTCTAATTCTCGATCATATTGTCACATGGTCGTCGAACGTATTTTCCAACTATCTTTCGATTTATCAGTCTTTAACTCAATCAAAATGGTTTTCGATTTTTTGCTCCCATTTGTTTCTCGATCCCTTTATCGATTTCTCACTAACAAAATGCCCCCTTGGAAGAATATAAATAGTTTACGTTTATATTCTTTCAACATGATTCCGCCTTCGCGTGTTGGAGGCCCATGATAACTTAGGTTTTAGGGTTTCGGGGTTTTTAGGGTTTTAGGGTTTTTTGAGGTTTTATGTCACCATCACATCAGTCTGCTGCCTTACTGTACATGCCACATTAATTGCCCTTCGCCTCTGTCGTTTCCAGTACCCTAGATAGTTTTCCTTTAAACACTTTGTTGGTCTTTTACCCTGGTTTTTTACGCGAACTTTTACTCCTCTTTTGCAACTTCATCTTCTATCTTGCGTCTTTGTCCTCAACCTTGCACCCTCACCTTCTATCCTCTGTTTTCCTCTACTCTCCTGAAATGACAACCTCTTCCAAATCTTCTGATTTTTCAGCCCCACCACTTCCCTCGTTGGCCTCTAACTCTGCTGGAGATCAACAACAAGACATTTGCTCCGGTTCCTCTAATGGAGGAAGCTTCTCGAAAAGTTCTTCGAGACGCGGTACTCATCCCTTATATTGCCGATAATATAACTTATGCTTTTGGGGGTCCTATTCGTTCTTGTGGCGAAACTTTTTCTTCCCTCAATCTTTCTCCAAAGAGACATGCTCCCATTCATCAATCTGAAGTTCGGATAGACTTTCTGAATGTTGTATCTAAAGTGTACCGAACGAGCCCCCCCTCCAAAAAACCCTTGTATATTAGGTGGTTTGATAGGGTTAAGACTAAGTTTGGGAACCATTGGAGAGACGTGGGGATTTTCGATTTTTTGCATTTATCTCGATGCGATTTGTCATTTTTGGATATGGCTATGTTTCTGTCTACTGTACATTTGTGGAATAAGGACCTACATGTGTTAGAACTCCCTTGTGGTCCCCTTTCGCCCACCCTTTTCGAAGTCGCTGCAATTACTGGTTTGAAGCCCACAGGGGAGAAGTACTATAAGGGTGCTTTTCCTTCGGATAATTCCCTAAGGTAAAAAATCGATTGGGAATCGAAAGCCTATGGTCATTTTCTCGAGAAGCATTTTATCGATGATCCAACAATTTTTGTTTCTGACGAGGAGCACGTTGCTTTCTTGGTATACTGGTTGTGCACTCACGTCTTCTGCCCCCGATCTATCCAAATTTCATCCCACCTGTATAACCTTGTCTATCTCCTTCACACCGGCCAGCCTAGAATTTGTTTAGCCAAACTTTTATTAGCCCATGTATATACTTGCTTTAGATGAGGTCTGTCGAGATTTTGAATACCCCCGAGCTTCGGGAATTTTTCGAGCCCCATTTGGTTTATCCGAGTTATGGCTGAATTCGATTTTTGAGAGTATCCTTCCCCCAACTTCCAACATCCCCCCAAGTGTAGATTTAGAGGGTGCTCGATTATCTTCTCGCCATCCTCGCCACAAACCCGACGAAGCGACTTATCGTAGATACCTTAAGTTTTTGTTAACTAGGTTTCATTTTGACTCAACTTTGGCTCCTTTCACTGTGAATCTCGGACAAATAAGTGACCAACTTCGAGGACCAACGTGGTTTAAATCGAGATTTCCTACTCTTACTCCGGGGCTATAGTCAGAATTGGTCGAAGTATGGAGTAGTTATTTGACTCACGATGTGTTAGTGTCGGGATTTCACTCAAAGGATCTTAAGCTTGTCACCTATTACGCCCAACTTTTCTCGAGGTAGTTTGGTTTGAGTCAAACCTTACCTTTTTTTCCCCTCGATACCTCCCCAAAGTCCAAGTTAAGTGAATCGACAATTGGATGGGAGCTCACCAAACTGCTACCAAAAACCCTGATGCATTTTTATCCTTATGTTTTTGAGTCTAATTATTTATCAACCCTGGGTTTCTCTCAATGGTGGGCCGATTGGTTCTCGAGTAATCATTCTGATTTTGATGAAGTCCGACAGAAATTGACTGCTCATCCTTCTCTTGTGTTGCAGGACAAATCAAAGGCGAAGAAAGGTACACACTCCCACTATCTTCAAATATCTCGATTCGAGAATTTTTATCGAGTTTGTTACAACCCTTTGAAATTAGAATCGACCTTTTATGACGCTGTTATTTCCTTAGCCAATAAGACAGACACTAACCGATCGAATCACAAAATAATTAATCCTCAAGGTAAAACCCCCTTTGAAATGTATTGTCCCGATCACCTTCCCACTTTTCCTACAACACCTTTTGGGATTGCCAAACCTTTAACTCATCCCAAATGGGTTCGAGAACTGAGATCCCTAAGAGAAACTCTTCGTCCCAAACCTACAAACAAAGACATTTCTGTATCGAAATTGTCTTATTTTCCTTACCTAAATCTCCCTCAAATTCTTCTTCCTCCCTGGCTTGTACATATCGATCGAGTCACGATTTTGACTCCATCACCTTTTGGTGAGATTTTGCTGCCTTTTCTAGGAATGTTTTTTATTTCTTTATATTGTAAGCTAATTGTTTTCATTTTTCGACAGTTTCAAAGCCTTCTAAGATTGTTGCCTCAGAGAAGGAGAAGGACTGGGAGTCCTCGGATGAGTCAGACCCATCGGTCTTCGTTAGGAAACTCAAGCATTCGGCCACCATTTCTTCATCTTCGAAAAAATCGAAGGTTCTTTTCGATTCCTTATTGTCTTATCTATCTTTTTGTCTATAGCCGATTCATTTGGATTCTAACATATTTCTGTTGTTTTTCGATTTCTAATTTCAGAAACAAAAATCGAAGAGTCCTCGATCTGTTCAACCATCTACCATCAATCCATTATCGACGGATTCCAACACGGTCACTAAAGCGGGTCAAACAACACCCACCACACATTCCAGTCACGTAAGTCCCTTTTTTACATCATTTTATATTCCTAGATTTCGATAAGATCTTGTTACATGATTTCGATTCTCGATATTTTTCAGGATCATCCATCGGTGACTATATCGACAAATGTCGATTCTCAACTTCAATCATCAACCCCTATTCTCGAGGTACAACTCTCAACTTTTTTGTATGTATGTTTATTTGACTTCTTATGCATTTCCTTTTCGATATTTGTTTCGATTTACAGCAACTCGAGGTCGTACGAGTCCTCCTCCTGCCTCAACCTCTCTTGCTCTCCTTCCCCCGGTACTTAATTTCTCTTTACTGTTTCATTTTATTCCATTCTTTATCGCGAATTTTCGATTCACCTCTTCGATTTATTTTCTTTTCAGTAAATATCCCTATAGTCCAAGTCCAGGACTCTTCTTCCCCAGTTTCCGCAGAGCAATTGGATTCCCCTCCTTTTGCGATGCCTTCTGTCGAGTTGCTCTCGGCATCATTACCTGAGATAAATGAGCCTGCTCCCGGAGATGTATCAGAATATCGAGCTGCCATCGAGGAAGATCCTTTTTCAATCCTCGATATTCTGCTGTTTGCAGAGGTCACTCCGTCGAGCTCTTCGAAAACGCCCGCGACTTCAATTGAGGGACCATACCAACTGAAACAACGCTTCAGGTCTTTCTTCTACTCCTCGCCCCTCGAAGTTCTGGTGGAGTCGCGTGACAAGAAGCAATATTTTCAAGAGATCATTACTTCCATCGAAGCATGCCCTGAAGACGTTCTCCCAAGGGATCTCGATGTGGAAGTCGCGACTGCCACCGATTTATTCAACAAAGCTTATGCGGCGAGGAAGAAGAAGCAATCGATCGCGACCAAATTAACTGATATTTCTTCTTTCTAGATTGAGAAGTCGAATCTGCTGAAGACTCAGAAGCTCAATCTGGAAGAAGCGTTGACGACGCGAGCTTCGATTGATAGCGAGATCGAACAACTGGAGAAGAGACTCGCTCAGCTTAAGTTGCAGAAGGATTTTGTTGCTTCAGAGATAGATTCGATCAAATCCTCTGCGAAAGAAGTAACATTGTCTCTGGGGCAGAGCATGGGGCGTAAACAGAAGATGATCGCCGAAGAGAACTCGATTTCTTCTTCCTGGACCCAACTGTTAATAGATTTTGATCGACTTAAGGCCCAATACTTGTCTTTGTAAAACATTATTCGACTTAATTTTGAATGTTTATTTCTCTTATTCGAGGTTTATACTCTTTTAAGTATTTACCATTTATCGATAAGACTTTCTCTTTGTTATACCAATTGACGATCAAATAAGCTTTACTCGATAATACCTTAATAATTTCAAAATGTCCTTCCCAATTTGGCGACCATTTGCCATAACTCTTACATTTTTTATCTATTGGCAAAATTGTTTTCCACACCAAGTCACCTTCGTTAAACGTTTTCTTTCGAACTCTTCTATTATAGACTCGAGCGATCTGATTCTTTTGTAAAATCATACTATTCAATGCTTGCAATCTTATTTCATCGAGTTCATTTAATTCATCATACATCAAATTCCAATAATCACACCTGGGTAAATCATTCTGCATTTGTATTCGATTCAATTCAATATTTATTTCGATGGGTAAAACTGCATCATGTCCATAGACCAACTTGTATGGGGTAGTCTGTAAAGAATCTTTTGGTGAATTTCGATAAGCCCATAAAATTTGCAATAATGTTTCGTGCCATGTTTTTGGTTTATTACCAACATGTTTTTTGATTAAACCAATAATTACTTTATTAATTGCCTCGACCTGCCCATTTGCCGGTGCATAATATGGGGTTGATGCTAATAACTGGATATTTCTCGATTCGGCATATCTAACCATCTTTTTACCAGTAAAAACAGTCCCTCTGTCTGTAGTGATAGACTGTGGGATCCCGAATCGATAAACGATGTATTCTTTAATGAAATCGATTACATTTTGCTGATCGACATCTTTTAACGGTATTGCTTCTACCCATTTCGAGAAATAATCGACAGCGACAATTATATATCTATGTCCCTTCGATGATTGTGGAAAGATCTGTCCGATTAAATCTATAGCTCAACCTCTAAAAGGCCAAGGTTTGATAATCGAGTGTAATTCGCTAGCAGGAACCTGTTGTATAGGACTAAATTTCTGACATTCCTCACAGGATTTAGCATACTCGATACAATATTTTAAAATCGAAGGCCAGTAATAACCTTGTCGGGTTAACGTCCATCTCATTTTCTGGCCTACCATATAGGCACCACATATTCCACTATGTATTTCAGCCATTGCTAAGTAAGCATCGTCGTTTCCTAAACATTTAAGTAATACTCCATCGATTCCTCTTTTATATAATTCATCATTTAACAAAACATATTTCACTGCTCGATACTTAATTTTCCTGTCAGTTCTCCCATTTGGATTTTGCAAATAATCTATAATCGATTTTCTCCAATCTTGATCATCTAAGTCACTAATCTGCAGGATTTCACTTCCCCGAGGTAATTTTTCTTTTATTTGAATCATTTTTTGTAAATTTTTCAGGGATATCTTATACTTAGATGCGATTTGTGCCAACTCATTGGCTTCTCGATTGAATTCTCGAGGAACATATTCGAATGTTATATCATCGAACATTCTGCTTAAAGTCATCACCCTTTCTAGATATCTGACCAAATTGGTATTAATGCATTTATATTCTTTTCGCACTTGTTTGATCACTAATTGCGAGTCACCTCTTATAATTACATGTCGAGCTTTTAATTTAATGAAAGTTTCGAGATCTGCTATCAAAGCTTCGTACTCGGCTTCATTATTCGAACAAATGAGTTTAATTTCAAATGATAACTTAGTCGGGATATTGCTTGGAGAAATAATAAAAATTCCTACTCCAGATTTGTCTGATGTACTCGAACCATCGAAATACATTATTCATTTACTTATTTCAATAAACAAGTTATCAGTAGAATTAACTATATGATCAGTCATGAAATCGGCAATTATTTGCCCTTTTATCGATTTTAAAGATTCAAAGGATAATGAGAACTCTGTCAAAGCTAAAACTCATTTTCCTATTCGATTATGCATAATAGGTTTCGACAAAAGAAACTTCAAAATATTATTTCTGGAATAAACCATTACATCATGAGGCTTCATTACATACTTGAGTTTCGTACAAGAAAAATACAAGAACAATCCTAATTTTTCGATATCGTTGTATCGGGTTTCAGCATCATTCAAGATTCTACTTAGATAGTATACAACACATTCCACACCATTCTCATCTTCTTATGCTAATAGACTGGCTATTGTTCGATCTGATGCTGATACATATAGTTTCAATGGCTTGTCTCTCATTACTGGTATCAAAATCGGAGGATTTGTCAGCATCATTTTGATTTGCTCGAAGGCTTCTTGATGTTCCTCCTTCCACTTAAACTCTGCTTCTTTTTTTAACTTTAACAAAGATGAAAAAATATAAGTCTTGCCAGCCAAGTTAGACGTAAATCGTCTTAAATAATTTATTTTTCCTAAGAATGACTGCAGCTGTCTCTTAGTTTTTGGAGCAAAAGTATCTATTATAGCCTTTGCTTTATTTTTATCGATCTCAATACCTTTTCTATGCACTATGAATCCTAAAAATTCACCAGCAGATACTCCAAAGGCACATTTCAAAGGATTCATTTTTAATCCATATTTTCTCATTCTTTCGAAAGATTTTCTCAAATTACTTAAGTGTTGATGTTTTTCTTTCGATACAACCACAATATCATCTATGTAAACTTGCATAAAATCATTGATTAAATCATGAAAAATTAAATTCATTGCTCTTTGATATGTTGCTCCAACATTTTTTAATCCAAATGGCATCACTACCCATTCATAAGTACCTAATGCCCCCGGGCATCGAAAAGCTGTTTTAGCTATATCATTCTCGGACACAAAGATTTGATTATATCCTGAATAACCATGTAAGAGACTTAACATTTCATTACCGGCTACAACATCGATTAGCATATCGGCTATTGGCATAGGATATTCATCTTTAGGAGTAGCTAAGTTTAAATCTCGATAATCAATGCATACTCTCATTTTACCGTTCTTTTTAATGACTGGAACAATATTAGAAATCCAATCAACATACCTGACAGTCCTTATGAACTTTGCTTTCAGAAGTCTCTCGATTTCTTCTTTGATCTTACCCATCACCTCAGGTGCGAATCTTCTCGGTGCTTGTTTTACTGGCTTCTTGCCTTCTATGATAGGTAATCTGTGTTCAACTAGATTTCGATCCAGTCCAAGCATTTCTTCATATTCCCAAGCGAAGCAGTCTTTATACTCTTTTAGTAGTGAAATCATATCTTTCTTCATTTCTTTTTCGAGATATTTGCTGATATAAGTAGGTTTCCGATCCTCTATACTCCCCAAGTTAATTTCTTCTAACGGATCTTGAGCTTCAACTTTCTTGTGATTCGATGTGATGGATTTTTCAAAACCTAAAGGAGAATTATCGTAAACACAATCAAGTATAACTTGATCGCTGTTATTTGCAACTACTGTCCAGTGAATCGACTTATTTATTTCTATCTTAGCACTACTACTTTCTTGGCTCTTCTTTTCATCTTCATATCTTCTCAATCGAGCCAAGAAGTCCTCATAATTTCTATTCATTTTCATCGGCCACTTCGAGATTGGCCCCCTCTTTGATCATGACAAATCCTCTGTTCTCATTCATTTCTAAAAAACGCTCATCGTGCAATTTTGAGTTGAAGTCTTCGACAGTCTCGAAGGTGAATGATTGAGTATGCGCCAAATTCTGCATTGCCCGACCAACCTGAGATACAAATGTCACAAACTCATGCTGGTCGCCTGGAATCACTTCGAGATGTTCGTCTCGATTCCACATAAACAACTTTTGATGAGCCGTAGAAGGTACGACTCTCACTCCATGAATTCACTCCCGGCCAAGTAATTATTCCTGTAAGGGATCCTTCCTCCTCTTCTCCAAGGCCTTCCTCGAAATCTCCTTTGGAATGTTGGGAATCCAGTATTCGATCCTTCGTCATATGAAAGTCTCTCGAAGACGTCATGACTTTGAAGTCTGCCCCTTCCTCTTCGAGAAGGATACATTTATTTTCTAATCCACTGATTCCTACTAGCATCAGAACCGACAGATTTTTGTTGACTTTCCCCTATCGTTGCTTGTGCTGATTGATCTACTTTGTCATTGTCCCTTTTATTTTGTTTCACGATTTTCTTCATTTGTCCTGCTCTGAAGGCTTTAGCAGCTGACTTGTCGAATACTGCACTGCATCGTGGACATAATGCCACATCTTCATCCTTTTCTTTCTTTCTGTTTAAGAACTCCACGAGGGAATCACCTGATCGAGGATAGATTTCTTTCTCGAATTCTTTCTCGAACTCACTCAGGTCGAATTCCATGTCTTCATCAGATACGTCCATTCTGACATGCTTAGGATCGATGTCTTCAGTAACATCAACCATGCCTACAAAGGTCGAATTTGTCAATCGGACATCTTCAATCATGCCCGTCTGGGATTCGATATATCCTACTTGAACCTCGAATGGACTTGTGTCCACTTTCATTGACATCTCCTCGAACTTCAGTCTTTCTTGGTCAATCGCATCTTGAATCGTGTTCCTGAAATGTATACAATTATTAGTCCAATGTCCATAAATATTATGGAATTTGCAGTATTTTCGATAATTCCTTTGTTCTGCAGATGACAATTTATGATCATCACTCAACTTAATCTGCTTATCTTTCAATAAAATATAGAAAATTTTATCGGCTTTAGTTACATCAAAAGTATACGTTCGATTTTCCATTTTACCTTTTACTTCATTTTTCTGTAGTAATTTACAAATATATGGAGCTCCTACTTTGAGCTCTGCTATATTTACTTTCTCATCGACAGTTTCTTCAATATCAGTTTCTGTCTTAGGATCTGTCTCATACACATCATTTATATATGCTACTCTTTCTTTCTTCATGGGTTTCTCAAATTTCTTATACCTTTGTTTTTCATATTTTCCACTCTTCTCACTTTATCAGCTAGCTGAGCCATGTCATTTAATGGTAAATTAACTAACTTTTTCTAATCGAGAATTCTAAACCTGCAGAGGTCATTCTGACTAATTTATATTCAGGAATTTGAGTAAAACATCTTGACTTCATCTGTCTAAATTTATTCAAATAATCGTCTATACTTTCATGATTGTATCTCTTTATATTCATTAAGTCGATGAGACTTACTTGGGTCTCCCCTCTGAAGAATTGCTCATGAAAATTTCTTTCCAATTGCAACCAATTATATATCGAATTGGGTGGCAACGAAGTAAACCAAGTGAAAGAATTCTTAGTTAATGAACTAGGGAAATATTTCATTTTTAATTCTTCACTCATAGCTAGGTCCCCACATTCGATCTGATATCGAGCTACATGCTCGATAGTGGACTCACCAATTTCTCCTGCAAATTTGGTGAATTTAGGTACTTTGTATCCTCGAGGTAATTCTGTCTCGAGAATCGTATTTGGAAAAGGAGAAACAAAGTATGGTTGATTGGGTGACCTTAATTCTACCCCTTGAGGGTTCATCCTTTGCCCTGACATGTGGTTAAACTGCATGTTATTTTGATTATACATGTTCTGAAATCCCTCATTCAGATTTCCATAAATATCATTCCTCACATGTTGATATTCGTTCCCCCGATTCTGATGTTGATCATTGTGTCGATTCCTTCTTAATAAATAAGGAGGATTAATATTAGCACTCTGGTTAATGCTGTGAGTGACATGATTTTCCATTCTCGTTTGTCGAGGTATGGCAAATGCATCCCCGATACGGGCCATTTGGTCTACTAATATCTCAAAACTAGTAGTAGTGTTTTGAACTAATGGGTTTAGGACTGTAGTTAACTGTTGTGACAACATATTAACCATCTCAAAATTGCTTTCATCCATTTGTTGTCTAAGTACTCCTAATGAGTTACTGGAGATTCCAGTACTGGCATTTTCGATAGTATCGAAGTTGGACCGATGATAATCTCTATCGAATGTATATCTCCCATGATCCATATTTATTCTATGATCTATGTTTGAAGGTGTCTGTTGTGTACCTGAATTCTGCACACTCCCTGAATTCTGGGGGGTTACTGAATTTTGAGACGCTCCTAAATTTGGAGATACTCCGAAATTTTGCGGCATACCTAGAGTTTGAAATGTACCTAAGTTTTGAGGCATTCCTAAGTTAAATCTTGAATTTCGTTGTACTTGGAGAAGTACCAGCCCCACTCATATTATTAAGCGAAAAACCAGGTGGTCTTACGCTCATATACGACCTCGCATATGTTGTTATGGGGTTCCCCATAGTTTGCATATTGTTTGGTATCACAGTATTAGACCCTACTTGAGTATTTACTAGTGTACCTGAACTTTGTTCATTACTTACAGGTATCGACATACCCGCGGTTGTCGATACTACAGGCATATTCCCATTATGCCCTTGCCCCCAGTGTTTGGTGGATGTGAACCATTCAGACTGTTCAAACCCTCACTGTTACTCTGGTTATTTGGTGGATTTTGACTCATTCTTATTACTCGCCCACTCCTTAATCTCATACACTTTCGAACTAACCAATTTTGTGTTTTTTCGACACGAATCCCCTACCTGGCGCGCCAATTTGTTTCTGGTGGAATTTTGATTAATTTCGATTCTTAAGAGGCTTTGATTCTAGCCAAAACTCAACCACGTAGATTCTTTATACTTAGGCTAGCAACTAAATTTCAATCGAAATGCGTATGAGAATAAAAAATACCACTGTATAGAAAATACTAAGATTAATAATCGAAAGCACTATTTTTGGTATTTTGTATTTGAAGTACTTGAAATGAGGAAAACAGTAAAGTGACAAATCGAAAAGCAGTACCGAATGTAAAACCGCGAAGGAATGAAAAATGCAGAAACCTCAAATTTGCATTAAGTGTAAACGACAAAGCATCGAAATTGCGGAGATATAAATAACAGGAAATCGAAATTACAGAAATGTAAATAACAGGAAATCGAGATTACAGAAATGTAAATAGCAGGAGATCGAGATTGCGTTAATAAAAATGACAATGAACTTAAACGCAGAAACTTAACTTTCATTAAAGAGAAATGACAAGGAATCGAAAACACAGAAACTTAAAGTTGCTAAACATAAACTGCATCAAAGTAAATTACCAGGGAAAATAAAGAAAATGGTAAAGGAAATCAATGAACATGGAAATCCAGATCACGAGAAACTCCATGATGTTCGTCATTCTCCGGTAGACTTCTCACTAGTATTCCTGCTCTCTCTGCCAATTTCTACCTTCCCTTCTTCCTTCATCCTTCACTCTATTTATAGGACATCCTTTAAGCAAGTAACCTCTTAGGAGCGGTTAACGAAAATTGCTACCACGTCCTATGTGCATGTTGCAGTTTCTTCTTCGGTATCAAAACTGCACCCACGTTCCCATGATCTTCGACCTCTGCCACGGTTTAGAAACTGTTTCCTATGTGCGCGTTTAACTGTTCCCCTCTTTATGACCTAGCCGGGATTTCGACATCCACGCAGGTTAGCCTTCCTCTTGATTTTGATCTCTTGATCTCGAGAACTTTGAATTGGTCTTGGTTTTCCTTAACCTTAACATTACAAAATTTTAATTTCTCGAAAACATTCTTCCTTCGATTTCTCGATTCTAATTCTCGATCATATTGTCACATGGTCGTCGAACGTATTTCCAACTATCTTTCGATTTATCAGTCTTTAACTCAATCAAAATGGTTTTCGATTTTTTACTCCCATTTGTTTCTCGATCCCTTTATCGATTTCTCACTAACACCTCCATCTTTATTCCATAGTATATTAGTTATTTTTTAGTTGTTTATCGAGTGTAAGATTGAAATAAAGTCATTAATGCACTGTTGGCGGTGAATATGGTTAGAATTGATTAAAACAAATAGAAATTAAAAAAAAAATTACAATGTCTGAATTATGGTAAAAAAAATTATTCAAATTTCTAAAATTTTGAAGGATGTGAAAATATATTTATTATGTGAAAATATATTTAGTGTAATAGATTAATTTAAAAAGTTTCAAAAATACATTAAATTAAAAAAAAGTGTGATATAAATGAAATGAAATTTATTTTGTCCAGATTTTATCACTTATATATATATATATATATATATATATATATATATATATATTTAGGTTATATTAATTTATAAACTTATAGATGGATTTATTTTATAAACTAATAATTATTTTAAAATTAAATTTATTTTATTTTATTAATAATATATATATATTAAAAAATAATTTAATAATAAATGTACTTATTTTAATGTTTAATTATTAAGATTAATTATTATTTTAAATTAATAAATTATTAAAAATTGAAGATGATAATAAAAAATAATTTTTTAAATCTTATTTTAAGATAAAATAAATTTATTTTCATATATTTATATATTAAATTATTATATTTTAAATACATGGAATTAGCTGATTAATTATTTTTGTCATTCGATTTGTTTATTGTTTTTTAAAAAGATTTAAAAAATTTAAAATTTATTTGATAATTGTCTTCTAAATATATTGTCCATGAATAATATATAAATAAATATATAATACCATATTACTCAATAAAGTTGAAGTAAAAGTGATATCCAAATTTTTGCTACCCTTCCTATTTGAAAACTCATAAAAGTTATAAATGTGAAGCATATAAATCTCTCTCTCTTAAAAAAAAAATGGAATTTAATTTTAAGATTCAAAATAGCATTTCACTCTTTTAAAACTACAGAGCCCAATACAATCATACACCAAAGTGAACAGATAAAGATATATAATGAAATAAAAAATCACATATATAGATACTTTACACAAAACTATTTGATACAATGAAAAATAAATAAATAATAGAAAACAAAACGAGAAATTCAAAAAGGGCCTTATCCACTTTCTTAAATGAAAACAAGGCCCTACAATGTCCCATCGAAATAATATCCTGATATCCATCTTCTTTGAAAAGGATACTCACTTTTGTCTCTCAGCAAATTATTTTTCTTCTACTTTAATCATTTCATACCCTAGTACATATTCTGATGTTAACTGTTATCAATTCCTTTACCTAAATTTCTATTCTCTTCTCACTTTCATTCTTCTCCAACCGTTTAGCTATCTTCTCTTTTATCAAAAGATTATTCCTTCCCCATTTTTGCTTCTTCAACTTCTACACACATACTTTGTTTTTGTTTTCTATTTCTTTCATTTCATATACAAATGTTCTATTTTAAAGACTAAAATGTCCCTTTCATATACAATAAAAAAAACTTACAAACTTACATATCTTTTTTTCCTACAAATGATTATTGAGTTATCTAAAATAAGATTCAAATGCTAAACCGTTTGATACAAATGGTTCAATGTTATCAACTTTATATTTTTTAATTAAATTTTGAAAATAAATTTAAGTTAATTTGTAATTTTCCTGTAGTCTTAGTTCATTATAAAAAACTATTCTATAATATCTTTATATGATTGATTTTCATATAATATTCATCATCAATACATGAATTATAGTAAAAAAGACTATAACTTTAATCATGAGAATTTATTCTTTAACCTTTTTGTTCTTGAATCTCTTTCTCCTAATCTATCTTTTTGTCTTTCTTTCTTTTCACACGCTTTTTTAATGGTTTCTTGTGACTGGACATAAAACTTCAATCATCTTTCATTAACCCTAATCCATCAAGTTGGTTACTATAAATTTTTATTTTATTTTATCTTTATTTTATTTTGACTTCCCATAATAATCAATAATTTCTTATATTTTATTAAATGACCATCATTATATTTCACATTAATCATAAAATAGAATAAATTAAGTAAATTAATTATAGCAATAAAATGTTTTAAATGTTTAAAACAAATATATTAATCAATATTATTTTGAAATATTGTTTTAGTTTTTTGGTTGACACAGATAACTATTTCGTTTTACACAGTAAAAAATTATAAATATTTTATATGATTACGTACCTGCTTTGTATCCTAATAATTAAACTTTCGACTAACATGTGTTTACTTTTTTATTATTATTCAAATTAAACAAAAGATAAAAACATATTTTATAATTAAAAATAATTTTGAATTTATTAAATATATACAAATTTAAAAGAGTGAAAAAAAAAAAAATTAGCACAGTCGTGTCAAGCATTGGAAAAGCCTTCTACAATGAGTTTCCTCTGACCGTTCTGATGGTGCGAGGTTGGTTACTCTGTTGCCGTCAACACCGTTTCCACTTTCATCCAACACAAGCATTCTTCAATCTCTCTATTTCACTGTGATCGTCGTTATCATCATCATAATTTCTATTCATTCAACACATGAAAATGAAAATGGAAATGAAATTGAAATGAAACATTGTATCCAGATCCCTAACCCTTTCCTTCACGCACTCGTACATTTTTTTTAATTCCTCACCCACGCTTCGAATCTCTCTCGATTCAATAAATCCACGCAGAAACCATGATTCTGCATAACCAACCAATGGAGGTGCTCCTCGTGCAAATTCTGAGAGCGGCATGGCTCGCCGCCACGTTACCCATCGTAATCGCTTCCATTCCCATTCCCAACCTAAGCTTCCTCCGCCGCACCTTGCTTGCCTTCGCTGGGCGAGGCAAAATCGTGCAATCCTCATCCCAAGTAACATCACTTTCATGTATTTACCCATTTCACGCGGTTCCATTTTTGTTCCCACTCTCTCAAAATTACTCATCGCAAACGCAATTTTCTTTGTCAGCAGAAATTCACGATTCCTCAGAGGCTGTTTCTGCACTTCTACGCGGTGGCCTTTTTGTGGACGACGTTGCTGCTTGTCGCGACTTGGGCGTACGCCTACAGCATGGTGCCGCTTGTCGCGGTGCCGTTTTCGTACTCTACTGTCACCAGTTTCTTGACGGGTGGTTCCAACATAAGAACCGATTCGTATAAACTGAGGCAGGGTTATGTGGCGTGGGAAGCGGTTTTTCTGCTTTTGATGATGGAACTTCACGTCTTCCGACGACTCTTTGAAACCATTCATGTGTTTGAGTACAGCCCTTTTGCTCGCATGCATGTCATTGGTTATCTCACTGGACTGTTGTGAGTTTTTTTTAATTGATTGTCCTTTTATCTGCTTCACTTGCATTTGTGTTTTTGAACTTCGGAAGTTGTTTTTACTGTGCTGATTTGATAATGTTGTGCGAAATCTGATACGTGGGATGAATAATTCTTAATTGTTGATTGATTCATTGATTGGTCTGAAATTGTACGGGTAAACTTTGTAAATTCGGTTAATACACTACCTGAGGTGAATATATTGCTAATTAATTGTCTAGAAATCTGAGTAAATCACCCTTTCCGACACACTTTCTTCATAGGTGAAATTCAGGTGGGTCTCACTAAATAGGTGGTTTCCATTCCCCATTTGGTAGCTCCCATTTACAAATTATTAGGACCATGTGAAATTCAACTGATAAGAGTGTATCAACAGAATGATGCTGACAAACACACACATACACATATATATATCAACATGACATAGCTTAAAGTATGATATTTTTTCCAGGGATATTCAAGTTTAGCTTTCATTATATTGCATTTTCTGAATCAACCCTTATGAGGATGAGCATGCTGCGGCGCTTGGAACAACAATGTTGTAGTTGCCATAGCACTTTGAATGTTTAGCATGATATGAGAGAAGTAGAACATGCACATTTAGATACTTGTTCTATTATTGAAAACTTTGTTTAATGTGGTCATTTATTTTTTTTGTGAAATTTTGTTGTTGTGTTTGTTACGAAAACTTATAAAATAATTTCCTAAAATATTTCCCCATTAATGAGTAAGATCTCGTGTCTTCTATATCTGAAGTTATTAAGATAGTTTTCATATCCAATATTTATGATTGTTTTAATAGAATAGATCGACATTTGGACTTAGCCTGTATATTTGAGTGCTGTTGAGATATAAAGTTTGATTGTTAAATCTGTGCTTGATGCACTTGTTCTACCGAAGTTCATTGAAATAAAAACAGGAGCAAGAAAAGGAAAGTAGTGGATGATTGGAATTGAGAATGACTAGTTCCATTTATTTTTCTCACGTGAAATAAATGTTATTTATGTGTCGCTAGTCCTATATTGATTTGAAGTACTAGTATTACCTGTTGATGTGCAACTGTGCAATCTAAAATAAATTCAATCTTTTTGGTTATTTGAAGTGGTGAAGGTCCACACCTATGATGTTCTTAGATAACACAAAATTGCATAATTATTAATTGCATCATTTTCTGTATTTGTACTTCTTGGTTATCACTGGTTATTCTCCAGAAAATAATAAAATGAAGAGGATTGATTTAGTATTTTTCTGAAGGTAGTTTCTACATAGCAGCACCACTATCGCTGTGTGGTGATTGTGCAGTTGAGGTGTTTAACTTCGTAGCAAATCTAGTGACCGAGTTCATTGTCAAGGGCAAGAATCAGGTGCAAGTAACTGAGTTAGAAATCTGGCAACTTTTAAATCCTCTCTTCAGGCTTGGGTGGAAGCATTGGATTGGTGCAGCTGTTTTCTTGTGGGGTTGGATTCATCAATACCAGTGCCATAAGATTCTTGTATGCATCTACTTGATAGACCTCTAAATCTTTGATTTTGGTCAGTGAAACAATTAATATTAATTGGTTTTAGTCTACACCCTCATGCGGTTATCACTTTTTAACTTCATGGCTTAAAATTGCTATTTATTTCGACCTCACTGATATAATATTATACTAACGCTACCAAGTCACAATAGATGGTAAATTTGGTGTCAGAAATTAAATATGTATAGTTTTTTTCATCTGGCTTCCATGCGGGTCTTTGTTTACATTTTGTAAACTAACATAAATGCAATGATTCTTTTAAATGAAATTTTGGAGTTTAAATCAAATATGTCATTTCTGTAATGAGGTGGAATGGATTATCTTAATATTGTTACATTCAATTATCATGAGGCTATATGAGTTTTATAATTTTGGCAGGGTTCTCTACGACATTCAACACAAGCAGATGAATATGTAATTCCTCATGGTGATTGGTTTGAAATCGTCTCCTCTCCACATTATCTCTCTGAGATTGTAAGCCTCTTTCTCTGCCTTTTATAACTTGTACTTATGTGACTGATATGAATAAGCCTAATACTTGATGATGATGATGAAGGTTATATACGCTAGTTTTGTGGTCGCTACTGAAGGATCCAACCTAACAATCTGGTTACTTTTTGCTTTTGTGGTAATATTTCTTTTGCAGATTTTGCAAGGTTTTACTGTTTTACACAAATTATCTTCTGATTTTGATTTCCTTTTGACAATTTCTTTTATAGGTGGCAAATCTGTCATTTGCAGCTGTGGAAACACATAACTGGTATCGTCAGAAATTTGAAGATTATCCAAGGAGTCGATTTGCTATAATTCCATATATTCTGTAAGATTGTGAGCAACGTGTAATCATCACAATTGATCTCAGCAAAGAACTTTTTTTTTTTACTTGTGTAGATCAAGCCATTTTAGTTTAGGGAATACTGAAATTACTTGAATAACTTTGGGCTCTCTTTTTTTGGTGTAAAAATCAACATTCAGAGTCAGAGTCAGAATCTACTTTTACCCACCAAAATAAACCCTAACTAGTTATGATTGCAATGGTTAATAGAAATTTCAGAAAAATCTGATCACGTAAAATAGGTCCGGTTACTGATAACTATCGTGGTGAGTATATTATTGGTCGAAGTTTTTTTTTTTTTTTATCAAATTACAAATCTGTATTGGACAACTGGCAAATATGACTTGTTGATACTAAGATAATTCTTCTACAAATGTAATGTATATTAATATAAATTTTGTAGGCAAATATAATTTTTTTATTCTGAAAATAACTGTTATTTGGCCAAGTCATTGTCATGGTAGTTAATTACAACTAGCACACTTATTTGTTTAAAAAATTATTGTTTTTAGAAACTAAGTTTCTAGGAATGAGAATTTAGGCCTTGTTTTATTGTTCACTTCTCGCACAAAGGTAGAAGCAAAACTGGTTTTGCAGGCTTTAAATATGATTTTGACAAAGCTTTAAAATTGATCTTGATAAAGCTTTATAAGATGGTACAGTGAGATTTCTTACAAAATGATTTAGGTGATTTTGATTTTCCTTGTGTTATTAATTTTTTTTATGACATGAGGTATTAGGTTAAATTTTTTATCTTTGGAACGGATTTTGACATGAAAATTTTAAATCTACACAATAAAGGATTTTTTTGTTTTCTCTTTATCTTTCTATTTTCAATAAACTATTAATTTATATTCTCCTATTGATTTTTGTCTCAATATTTTAGATTTGAGCCTTAAATCTTCTTCTTTTCTTTTCTTTTAGTATGAGATAACTCTCAAAAAATAATCTTTTTCTAATCTTTTTCTAACTGAAAATCTTATTCTATATTATCTTGATTGTAAGGTCATAAATATTATGCTATTTCTTACCCTTTTTGTTTTTAATTTTTGCAAAGCCAAAAAGTCTTAGTTTGGTTTGCTTTCTTCCATGCTTAAGGCATTTTATGGAGAATTCGGGTTGAAGTTGAGTCTTAATAAATTTAAACATGTGACAAGATTGTTAAATTGTTTTTGGTCTTTTGATAAATTGACATATTCTTTGGATAAAAAAGTAGTGGTGGTCTAAGTACTCATGATTCTCACCTATCAAATATATCTTTGCTGGGGTTGGGGAAGTTAGTTTTGGAGTCTAAATATGCAACGAGATTAATTTTGGGTTTGTGTGCTTTCTTTGTTGTGAAGCCAATGTCGACGTAGATTGGATGACCAAATTTGATGGCAAACATAGACCCTTGTCTTCATTGATTTTATTGTCCTACCCAGTTAACACCGCTACTCTTTTCTACATTCATTAATATTACATATTGATGTGAACATAACCTATGATAAGGGCTAGAGCAAGGGGAATAAAGGAAGCTCTTCAACAAGTATTGTTGGTTGACCAAATTGTGTTTTGGATTAATCAATTAATGGGCTTTAGTTTGATTTTGTTTTAAGTTGTAATAAGGGCCCAATTGAAAATTTAGTCATCAGCCTTTGGGAGACCAAGGGGTGCATAGTCGATTGACTTTTGGTTGCCACGATTTCGGATACAATCAGTCATTAAGTAGTTTCAATTCCTAGGTTAATGGATCATTATTAGCCTTTATTTGTTTCCATTAAATAGTTTTCAATTCCTAGATTAATGGGTTATTATTAATATTTATTTTCTTTTATTGAGTCTTTTGTAATTCGATGGCAACGCTTCTATATCAAATTTGAACCATTCTTATCAAGAAAAAAAGTGAAATTTTATTCGGAAATATTAGAGTTTATCTCTTTTATCTTAGTGAGAGTGATTCTCCTAAATTCTTGAGTGATTCAAGAACCCTTGGCTGTATCAAAGGACTTTCACATCCTTTGTGTGTTGCCTTCCTTGGGAAGAGTGATTCTTTCCTTCCACCTTCTTTCTAATTCCTAAATTTCTTACAAGGTTCTAACCCTAAAGATCCTAAATTACCCCTTTGTGATTCATATCATTTGGTATTCAGAGCAAGGTTCAAAAGATGGCAGGTGCAGGTGGTGGTACCCCTCCTCTAGGGGATGACAATAGATTATTGATTGATGCCATTACAGCCCAAATGCAAAGAATGTTGACAGAGCATACCGAGGAGTTGTATGAAAGATTGAACCGATTGGAGAATAGAAATTCTGAAGACGAAGAAGAAAGGAGAAATAGGAGAATGAATGATGGAGTAACAAGACCAAGTAGGCTTGAAGGAGTCAAGCTTAACATTCCTCCGTTCAAAGGAAAAAGTGATCCAGAAGCATACTTGGAGTGGGAGATGAAAATAGAACATGTTTTCTCATGCAACAATTATGAGGAGACCCAAAAGGTGAGGCTTGCAACAACAGAATTTTCTGACTATGCTCTTGTTTGGTGGAACAAGCTACAAAAGGAGAGAGATAGAAATGAAGAACCAATGGTTAATACATGGACTGAGATGAAAAGGATCATGAGGAAGCGGTATGTGCCGGCTAGTTATGCAAGGGACTTGAAATTTAAACTCCAAAAACTTACTCAAGGCAACAGGGGGATTGAGGAGTATTTCAAAGAAATGGACATGCTCATGATTCAAGCAAAGATTGAAGAAGATGAAGAGGTAACTATGGCCCGATTTATTGGTGGTTTGAATATTGATATATGTGATATTGTTGAGTTGCAAGAGTTTGTTGATATGGAGGATTTACTTCATAAAGCAATTCGAGTGGAACAACAACTCAAAAGAAAAGAAATGACTAAGAAGAGTTCTACCAACTTTGGATTGTCAAGTTGGAAGGACAAAGGCAAGAAAGATGGGACTGTTACTTCTAGTAGTTCCACACCTATTCCTACAAAGACTCATTCAAAATATGAAGAACAACCCTCTAAAAAAAGTAGAGATGTGAAATGTTTCAAGTGTCAAGGCCTAGGACACTATGCTTATGAGTGCCCTAACACAAAGACCATGATTCTTAAAGAGGGAGAATATATAAGTGAATCTGAGGTTGAAGAGGGAGAAAAGAGTGAAGACACTGAGGAGGAAGAGATTCCAAAGGGAGATCTATTGATGATTAGGCGATTACTTGATAGTCAATTGAAACCTATGGAAGAAAACCAAAGAAAAAATATTTTTCACACTAGATGTTTAATCAATGACAAGGTGTGCATGATGATCATAGATGGAGGTAGTTGCACCAATGTGGCTAGTGCTAGATTAGTATCAAAGCTAAATTTAGCTACCAAACCACATCCTAGGCCATATAAACTTCAATGACTTAGTAAGGATGGAGAGGTGCAAGTGAGACAACAAGTTGAAGTGGACATTTCCATTGGAAAATACAATGATAAGGTGCTTTGTGATATTATTCCTATGGAAGTCAGTCATTTACTTTTGGGGAGACCATGACAATTTGATAAAAGAGTTAATCATAACGGGTTCACCAACAATATTTCTTTCATACACCAAGACAAGAAGATTGTGCTCAAACCTTTGAGTCCACAAGAAGTATGTGAGGATAAAAAGAAAATGAAAGAAAAACTTCTTCAAGAAAAGAGAGAGAAAGAAAGCGTTAGTGAAACACTTGAGAGGAAAAAGAGTGATCAAAAGAAGAGTGAAACACTTGAAGTGAAACAGAGTTATTTAACCATAAAAAGTGAGTATAATGTTTGTTCTACATTTAATTTGTCAGACTTATCTCTTTTTAATGTAGATGACGAATCCGATTTGAGGACAAATCCTTTTCAAGAGGGAGAGAATGATGTGAACATAACCTATGATAAGGGCTAGAGCAAGGGGAACAAAGGAAGCTCTTCAACAAGTATTGTTGGTTGACCAAATTGTGTTTTGGATTAATCAATTAATGGGCTTTAGTTTGATTTTGTTTTAAGTTGTAATAAGGGCCCAATTGAAAATTTAGTCATCAGCCTTTGGGAGACCAAGGGGTGCATAACTGATTGACTTTTGGTTGCCACAGTTTCGGATACAATCAGTCATTAAGTAGTTTCAATTCCTAGGTTAATGGATCATTATTAGCCTTATTTGTTTCTATTAAATAGTTTTCAATTCCTAGATTAATGGGTTATTATTAATATTTATTTTCTTTTATTGAGTCTTTTGTAATTCTGATGGCAACGCTTCTATATCAGCTGAACCATTCTTATCAAGAAAAAAAAAAGTGAAATTTTATTCAGAAATATTAGAGTTTATCTCTTTTATCTTAGTGAGAGTGATTCTCCTAAATTCTTGAGTGATTCAAGAACCCTTGGCTGTATCAAAGGACTTTCACATCCTTTGTGTGTTGCCTTCCTTGGGAAGAGTGATTCTTTCCTTCCACCTTCTTTCTAATTCCTAAATTTCTTACAAGGTTCTAACCCTAAAGATCCTAAATTACCCCTTTGTGATTCATATCACATATATATATATATATATAAGAATAGATTAATTCATTGAAAGAGTAAGAGTAAAAAAAAATCTTATTCTTTTCCTAATTTTTGTCCATTTTATAGAAAATAATATTCAGACTTAATCGTTAAATTATTAATGAATAGTAGAGATAAAAAAATTTAACTTACATTAGTAGAATAAGTGATTTTTTTTTAGTTATACTTTTTCAAAGTTTAATGATTAACAAGTGTTATTATTTTAGACCATTAAATTTAAAAAAAAATTGGAATAATAAAGATAAAAAATAAATCTCTAATTTTTAGATTTTGTATCAATTAAAAAAAGTAAAGAGAAAGATAATAGAAAATAAGATTGTTTGATTAAAGAAAAAGAATAAAAAGAATAGAAATAAAAGGAAATAAATAAAGAATAAAATAAATTGATTTACTTTCAATGATTTTATTTATTATTTAGTATTTTAAAATTATTTATTAGTATAATTTTTCTTTTTAATATTTTTCAATTTATAACCTAATCAATTATATAAATATATGTTACATGTCATATTTTCTCATTTCCTTTTAAAGATACTAGTTTTTCTAAAAACAAAATTAAAATTAACTGTCAATTTGGTTTGGTTACTGCATAATTAAATATATGCTTCATAATTTGATAGGCTAACTAATTTTAAATTTAAAATAAAATTTTACAAAATATATTCTCTTATTAAAATATAAAATCATAAGTCTACCAACAACAAAAAATTAAACTACTCAATGTTAATAATATTAAAAAAATATATGTATCTTTACATTATAAAATTCAAAATATGTTTATAAATTAATCTTTTAACTTATTACCAAGTTTCTATATATGAAATAATAAAATATATTTTTTTATCTAAAAATAGTTTTGTTTAATAATTTAATAAAACATTGAATTAGTATATTATATATATATATATATATATATATATATATATATATATATATATAAATGTTTTTTTATATGAAAAAACTACGATAGTATTATGGTTAAGATCAATTCTTAGATAGGTATTCTTTACTGGTGCTCAGTCGTTAAAAAACGTTAAAATACAACTTAGTAAATTAATAAGTAAAAATATAAATATAAACTAAACGATACAAGGTAGCGAAACAAAATAAACGATATGAGATAGATGTATATTTAAATTATATTTATTATATGTAAATATTTAATATTTGATTCAGCCTAATAGTTGTTATTTTGTTATCTTACCAGGAAGTCATGGTTTCAAATCTTTTGTTAATTCCCAATTTTTTCTTAATTTTGTTTTATTTAACTTTACTTGAGTCAGGTGATCAGTTCGCTACAAGGGCTGAACCAGGTTTAATAGAATACTATTTAAATTTGATTAATTTAAAACAAAAATATTTCTTTAATTTTATTTTATACATTTAAACAAAAAATAGAATTTAATTAAATATAATGTTAAGACTAATATATTACATTTACAGTAATGTAATACATTTAAAATTAGTTTAATTGGATTTTATCTATAATGAGTGGTTTGTGCTGTATTTGTTCTATAGGGAAACTCACGAGCACAATATTCACATTTATGTTCACGTTTTAGCCTGATAAAATCGAATTGAACAAATTTTATAACTGTATTTCTATATTTCAGAAAGTTGTCAATTGAAATTTCCAATTTTCGAAGCCTCCCAACTATAACGGACGTATAAGGAAAAGGAGTAAATAAATGGACAAACAAATTGACTAAATGGCTAAAAAGATAATTTTTGAACATCAGGAGTTTACATGATCAAATCCAACGAACTAACAACAAGCCTCAAGTTTATACCATCTCTGAATGTCAACACAAAGTCTTAGGTCCAATAGCCTATATATTTTTGCATATTTGGAGGATCATGATACACTCTTAGGATTATTATTCTCACGCAAACAGATTTATGCCCCAAAACGCAGCTGGTTGATTAGTTCGATATTGTTTATCTAGATCTCTAATGAGCTTCATGTCCTCTTTAGACAACTTAAAATCAAAAACCTGAAAGTTCTCCTTCAACCTCTCCACTTTTGATGATTTAGGAATGACCACAGTGTTCCTCTGAATGCCCCAGCGAAGAGCAATCTGGGCGGCAGTCTTCTTGTATTTTTCAGACAGATCCTGAAATCAAAGAAAATAGTACAACCTCCTCAAATTAATCAACTCCATGAAACTGTTTCTGGATACACAATGCCAGGCAGTTATGGTAAGTTAATAACATTGTGCTCGGAAGCTAGTATTGATAACTCACTTTGAGAACTTTGTCATCCAAACATGAAACTGTACCAAACCATTCAGCATTTGCTGCAGCACCTCCTAGTGGAGTGTGCGCAGTGACACAAATCCCATGCTTCTGGCAAAACTTGACAAGAGACTCACGCTGGAAGTATGGATGGGTTTCAAACTGATTTACAGCAGGTTTTATCTTGGCATATGCTAAACAATCTCTTGTCAGAAAGATATCGTAGTTGCTGCAAACAGTTCTTTTGTCAGAATGCAATTTCAATAAAAAGAATCAAGCATTTCTCAAGTCAATACAAGGAAGATCTAGACCATTAAATCACAGATAGATGGGTTATCCAATACATTCCTCTTTCATTATGGTATATGAGTCTAACAGAAATAAACTATATTAGTGTCTTGTTAAACTAGCTAAGGGTTACCTGAAACATGAGACAAGGGTGAACAAACTGGCATGGTGGAGACCCAACAATCAGATTCATATCACAGCATAAAGAATCTTAAATGTGAATCATACTAGTCAATACAGTTTAATAGCTTTATTACTTGGAGGGACCATTAGAATGAGAAGATGGATCATGCAAAGAGACTCGGTTACAAGTCTTTTAACATCCCCCAAATAATATAAACTTTCATGCAGGAGTTGGAACTACATTTAAAATCATGTGACAAGTGACTAATGAGAGGCTGTGTACATGTCACTCGTGAACTTGACAAGGCTGTTTGTTTTATCTTTCTTCATTATTGATTTTGCTGTTTCTAAATAACTGGACAAAACTTGTGCATAAAGTGTAGTAAAAAAAAAAAAAAAGATTTTTGGGTACCTACTAGAGAACATAGCAAAGATTGTTTACTTAATCAAATTGCACCTGATCCCTATGCTGCGAACCAAGCCCGATGAAACAAGATCTTCCATCGCATGCCAGGTAGCTTCCAGGGATATGGTGGTATCTATGTCCAGGATTGCATCATCATCCAAAGGACTAGAGGTATTACCAACCCCTGAATGTATGTGCAATATGTGAGAATTACATTAAAGGCATTCAAATGTGCATCAAATCACTGTTAACAATTCCAAAAAAATAAAATAAAAAATGAGCTAATTTTGTAAAGTAGGCAGCTTATAAAGTATACATTAAAACAAAGTAACAAAGAACAAGTATTCATGTATATATCTGATATCGTTTGTACAATTGAAGTTCGTCTGGATTTTCCGTGTAAATATTGAAA
Source organism: Sphenostylis stenocarpa (assembly GCA_963425845.1). Taxonomy (NCBI): domain Eukaryota; kingdom Viridiplantae; phylum Streptophyta; class Magnoliopsida; order Fabales; family Fabaceae; genus Sphenostylis; species Sphenostylis stenocarpa. Next base: position 25,720,180 of record OY731399.1, on the reverse strand, counting down.
CACTGCTCGGTCAGAACACTCGTTTATCAGTGATAGTTATAGTTGTAACTATACATGCATAGAAAGATAATTCAAGGGGTGCAAAAAAAAAGGAACATACCAGTATGCCTTACGGCAATAGGAAAGTGAACGAGATATAAATCTAGATAGGTTAACTGAAGCTTCTTGAGACTGTCTTTACATGCCTCAAGAACGTGTCCATGATCTGAATTCCAAAGCTGAAAGCAGATTCAACAGCAAAGGGTAAGAACGTAATTATCTGAATCAGAACATTTACCATTACCATCATCACCTACACAAGTCACAGAACATGTCCACAGGAATTATTGTGAAACTAACTTTGGTGGTAATGAAAAGGTCCTCCCTCTTCACAAGGCCACTGTCAAAAGCCTCCTTAAGCGCCTCTCCAACTTCTGCTTCGTTCTTGTAGTCAGCTGCAACAACGCATCCAAATCTCGTCAACCAACATGTGCTTATCCACACATCACCAAGTCAACGCATCAACGAAAAGTTATAATTTGACATTAATTAATCAACAAGTTTTGGTGGGGTTAGTCCAACAGTATAAAAGGGATAACAGGAGAAAAAAAAGTAACTTCTAATCATCATCCATTTCGGGACAACTAATCGTTTTGATTTGATACTTTTAATCTGCACAAAAAGAACATCAACCGCTTGCATCAACCTAAGTAAATTATTTAGGTTTAATTAGTGATTTTGGGTTCAAATCGAATTCTGCAAAACAATTCTGTTAAATATTCGAGAAGAATTTTGTCTTATAATGGTCCCACAGCTCGAACAAAATTGTTTCTTTGTAAATCGAGAATAAAAATGCCAAAAAAGGAAGAAGAATCCAAAGTAGATTAAGAATGAAAGCAAAACAAAAGAAATATGCTAAAATTGGAAAAATAGAATACCAGCACTATCAAAATGGCGATAACCAATTTTGATGGAATTGAGAATTAAGTCTTTGATTTGTTTTCCTTCCATGCGCCACACACCCAATCCGATGATGGGCATCTTGAAGCCATTGTTGAGCGTTATTGCCATGCTTTTCTTCTCTTCCACCTCCACTTACCTCTGCTACTTCATGATTTTTATCGTGATCTCTTATGCTCCAACTTTGGGCCACTGTCCGTAAAAGCGCAAACTTATCATAAAAGAAAGCCCACTTGAACTGGGGAATCTCACTCCAATAAAAGCACGATGTTATGACAACTGGGCTGGGCCGCTTGAATTCGGTTCGGGTTAGTATGTACCCGGTCCAGTTGGGGCACCGGAATGTAGTTAACTAACTATAAAATAAAGGAAATAGTTCCTTCCTCTCCACACTGTACGGTAACAGAGATCGGAACGTGAAACTTCTCTGTGCGGAAATCGAAATATCTCACTTCTAAGATCGGATCCATTCGACGTCGTTGCAGTGATAATGGCTTCGTTCAGCGGTGATGAGACGGCACCGTTTTTCGGCTTCCTCGGAGCCGCAGCTGCGCTCGTCTTCTCCTGTAATTCAATCCCTAATTTCTCAATTAGATCTATGTTTTTAGTTGCATGATCTCTTTTGAGTTTTAACTTATAAGGTAATTTTGTTGTCCTATGCGCAATTTGATCCCTGGATGAAAGAAAAAAAAAAGTAAACAGTATATGTCATGGTTGTTGATTCCGTTGTTCTTCGGTAGTTTCTGTGATTCAATTGTTTTGTTGGATTTAATGACATAACTTCAAATCGTGGATTTTGTTTTGCATGTAAACACTGGAGTTTTCTTGTAGATATAGGTTGATGATCGATACAGAATAGATTGGCACTCAGTGAACTAAACAAGTATATTGAATTTGGTTCACGTTGTTTTGATTCTTGAAATTGATTGATAGAAGAACTTGAATAGTTGTCTATGTAAACGTAGAAAAAGGAATTGTGATGTTTTTTGTTTGCTCTGCAATCTCTTTAGATTACTAAGAGTTGTTTGAATTGACGGAGGAAGGTATGGGAGCTGCATATGGCACAGCAAAGAGTGGTGTGGGCGTGGCTTCGATGGGTGTGATGAGACCGGAGCTGGTGATGAAGTCTATTGTCCCGGTTGTTATGGCTGGAGTTTTGGGTATTTATGGTCTTATTATTGCTGTTATTATCAGTACTGGCATTAATCCCAAGGCCAAGTCTTATTACCTCTTCGATGGTTATGCACATCTCTCCTCTGGTCTTGCCTGTGGACTGGCTGGGCTCTCTGCTGGCATGGCTATTGGTATTGTTGGTGACGCTGGTGTTAGGTATTATTCTTCTATCTTAGTATCTGATCTTATGATTAAAGTTGATACTCATTTTGCCACCTTTTTTATTCCACCTGTTTTGACTTATTCTGAAATAGATTTCACTGTGATACTTAATGCAATAGCTTTGCTTTCAATCAGTGGACATTTTTTATCATGTTATCCTTGATGGAATGTAGATGTGCTGTTAGTTTGATACAGGGATATAGCTTTTATAATGAATCCTTATAAAATTGTTGCTTTAAACAATTAATCTTCTTCTGCAGAGCCAATGCACAGCAACCAAAGCTTTTTGTTGGAATGATTCTCATCCTCATCTTTGCTGAAGCTCTTGCCCTGTATGGTCTCATTGTTGGTATTATCCTGTCTTCTCGTGCTGGTCAGTCTAGAGCTGATTAAGAAAGATGTGCTGCAAAATATTCTTTGATCTCCCATCTGTTTTAACCTTCTTATTATGAGGGTGAGGGGGTAAATTGTTCATTGTGGAGGTTAGTGATGTTGGGACGCCACTTTCAGGATTTAGCACATACTAGCAGTAGCTGCACCAGTCATTTTTGTGTTTGTATAAGTGTAGTCTTTCTTTGCTTAATAAAGCTTCCTAAGCTTCTTTTTTCCCTGTGCCATATAATCTTAGTCTTAAATTTGTTTTGCTGCTGCCATTGTAATTTATTTGTATTGATGAGTCTTTTAATATTGGATGCTGGTATGGCTAAACGTTGCCTAGTGTTTTGATCAGTTGTATAATCTGAATCCACATGGATGTTCTCAATAAAAAGAGCATTTTGAGTATTCTAATATTATTTGAGTCCTCTGATTGTTGAAGCAAGAAGGGAATTTGAAATGAACTCGCATCATTAATTAAATTGGATGAGGGAACTTATCAGTGGACTAATTTTGAATGAGGTATTGTTTTTTCCTACAAGAAATACATCGAAATCATTAAATGAGCTGTAATATAAGAATTTTATTATTTCTACATTAAATTAAGAGCATTACATGTATAAGGGATTTACTTACTACAATAGGACTATCTTCGTCATTTATCTTCTCTTGATCTAATGATTAGAATAATTTATTTTATCAGTTTCAGAGAAACATTTTTACATTTTTACAAGAATTGAAGGAGCAAATAATGTTATCTTAAATTGTTGGAAAAAATACAATAATATATAGAGATATCCAGAATTTAAGAGTGTTATGAATGATCACAGAGAGAAGCAGTGATCTTGAGAATTGATCTTTCTTCTTCAAACCTCCTTTTTTTTTTTTTTTTCTGAATCTCTCACTCGTAAATGACATACGTGGCCCCAGAGGAACCATAATTAGGTTCGGATACTTTTCTTATAACAATGCTCCCTAGTCACGTGTAGCACATTTTGGCTACCATTTTTTGTTAGTACTCTTGTATTATTTGTCCTTTATTTTTTCAAATTTAGGATTATCTTTGTAAATTACGAAGTTGGTTCTTTTGACAAATTAACATCCTATTTATCTTTGGACAAATTAACAGCCCACCTAAAATTGATAGAATTTGTTAGTAATTATCCATCTTATTTAACTCGTCACTTCGATGAAAATTAATTTAAAAGAATTTATATTAAAAATAAAATAAAAAGATTATAATTAAAAATATTTTCTTATATTATTAATATATATATATATATATATTAATATTATAATAAATATTAATTAAATTAAAATTATTATAAATAAAAATTTTAATATATAAATGTAATAAATTTTTAATTTATTTAATAAAAATATTAATTAATAAATAAAACATTTAAAAAATATATTTTAAAAAAATACATATAATAAAATTTTATATAAAAATATTAAAAAACTGACCTGTTAATTCATCCATATAACGTGTACCCGTCTTATTCTATTTTAAGCGTTTCAAAGATAATAATTGAAAAAAAAAAGTCAAGAGTGTGCTGGTTGCCAACCCTAACTCTTTTTAACTTGAGTTGATTGAATTAATTATACTGTCGAAATTTGTCAATACTGAGAGTAAGTACTTTGTTTCACTTTTGTGTATTGTTTCTATTAATTCAAAAGTCATTCCTCTGGCATTGACAATTGTTCTAAGGATTATGATGCGTTCAATATTATCTGTTCTTTTAGTTTTTTTTTTCTTCTTCTATCTGAGATTGGATCCGGAAATAATTTCAAAACTGAAAACTATAAGGGTAATTTCGAATAAGTGCTGTTATATAGTATTGTGTGACACAATCCCAATTACCAAATATGGCTAATTGTATCAACAATTAAGTATACCTCTGTTTTAACTTAATTCATACAAAAGTTTAAAAAAAGAAGAAAAAACCTTAGAATTTATTTGATTTATTTTGTGTATTAAATTTTAAAAATGATTTTAGAAATCAACTTTAAAAATAAGTTAAGAAAAAAATGTTTGATAATTTTATTTTTAGACAAATGAAAATGACATAAATAATTATATAAAAAAAAACATGGTAAAAGTTTGAACAAGATTTTGATTAGTTTATAGTTTTTGATAAGTTTATAGTTATGAAAATGAATGATTTAATATAATTATTATGAATAATTGATATCTAAAATAAAAATATTTTTTATTAATTTTGATTTTTAATTTTTAAACTAAAAAATAAACTTTAATAAAAATAATGATCAAACAAATTTTTTAATTTTTAATAACTAAATAGTTGAAAATTATTTTTAAAAACAGTTAAAAAAACCTATTACTTAAGAAAAAACAAAAAAAATCTTTGGTTCGGGAGAGTGTGAATAGAATTGAACTGATTTAAAAAAAAACAGGTAGTAAATGAGGCTATTTGATTCAATAAAAATATAATAATAAAAAATTATATGTATTTATAATTAAATTGCTAATATGATAAAAATTATTTTTTTATATAATGCAAAATTGTCATATATATATATATATATATATATATATATATATATATATATTTAAATATAATAATTTTTCGAATAATTTGTCTTTACACAGTTCAGTCATTTTCTTTTCACATCACAATCTTTTTTTAACCTTTAACACTTATCTAACTAATCTTCCAAAATCATTTAAATCAAATTCATACAATTCACTTTTTTTTTTTTAAATGAAGAGAGTCTAACATAAAATTTAATAAATATACTAGGATTTTTTTTAAAGCAAAAGAAATAATAATAATAATATATGGATAAAAATTTTAAATAATGTCATGAAAATTAACTGAGTATCAGAACTAAGCTAACTAAACAAATCTAACACCAGAAATCAAATACAAATCCCTTTTATGGTAAATTTTTTATAAAAAATAAAACGTAAAATTTATGATTTTAGTAAGGTTCATTCCATTGAGATATTTAAGTTTTGATTCTCGTATTCATCCTAAACCACTCTCGTAGATTACAATAACAATTTGGTGGACAAGGGTTAGTGTAAGTAAGAACTGTGGTGAGTATGGTCCAATAAGAACTCAAAGGGGATCGAGAGAACAACCAAGTGATGAATGGATATGAGAAAGGGTGTTGGTGTGGCTCCAAATAAACCACGACGAGAGTAAGAATATGAATGAATAGTTCATTAACACACGCTTCACGTTGCTGCTACCACTCTCTCTGAATCCTAATGGAAATGTGTGGAGCCACTGCGCTTACATGGTCTCACACCATCTCTCCATCGTTTCACCTTCCTCGATCCCTCCCTGTAAGCTCATTCACTGAACCAACCTTTTCCCTTCTCACCTTTTTTCATTCCTCACTTATTATTATGCATACCCATTCCTTCCATTTTACTAGACCAGAGAGCCTAGGAGCTTCAGCGTTTGGTGTGTCACCGATCAAGATGCCAAGGTATTTCTTACCCATTCATAGCTCATTCCATTTCTAACTTTTGTCTCATGTTGAGGTGTTCCACTTCTCAGAGAGACTATAGCTTAAATGAAGTAATGAAATTTTCTCTTACTTTTTTCCATGGTTCCCCCTCATATGTGTTCCGCATTATATATTTTATTTCAGTTTTAATTTAGTTTCATGTATTATTTCTCTAAACCCAATATGGGGCGGTTCTAGTTGTTACTTTTGTGTGCCAATAATTAAGTTTGGCTTTTCTGGATCTTGCTTTAGGAAACCTGATTCGGGCTAGGATTGATAGCTCTTTTTGTTCTAAATTAGAGTGACACCTGTGATTATTACAGTCCAGGTTATACCCTTCTCTGGCCTAGCAGGTGGTATTACAATCTTTAAGATTCCCACCTTTCAACCTCACAACTGATTACTAGCCAAAAATTGAGGAGGGATGAGTTGTGCAACTTTGTATAACTTGTTAAGTGTTACTACTAACTAATATTGACTTTTAAGCTTCACAAGATTGCTTCTATAAGTCCGGGAAGCATGCTTTTTGTTAAACATCATTACATTGGTAATTTGCACATTAAGAATGTTATTTAACTGTTATCAGTTTTGCCTGTTCTAACTGGTTATTCAGTTTAGGCTTATGTAAGAATGTTTTTGCAGGGAAATAAAATGATCATATCTGTAACTGGAGCAACAGGTTTTATTGGTAGAAGGTTGGTGCAAAAACTCCATGCAGGTTATGCCATCCTCTAGCTTAATAAGCGCACATTTGTATATGTTTTATGATATGATATGCAGCATGTTCCTAGTGTTCCATTTACATGTAGATTTCAGCCATTTCAATCCTGCATAAATTTTACTCTAAAATGCATCGTGGTTGTATTTTCCTAATGCTCTCTAGTACATCTAGATTTCTCACAGTTATCCTCGTAGTTTGCAAAATTTAAGCAAAACGAACGTACATAGTTGCATCTTAAGGACTATGTTGCTTTCTGATATCGTTACGTTACCCACTTACCCTTTGTGATGAATCAGTTCCACCCCTGGATTTTGTTAGACTCTTGCTTGGCTATTTTTCATCAATTAAATTCTAAGCCTCTGTGGGTATATGTGTAAACATTTACGCTAACTTGCTGTGTCAAATAACAATATTTGCAGACAATCATTGTGTTCATGTCTTGACGCGATCTAAATCTAAAGCAGAAACAATTTTTCCGGGTAAGAAGGTAATAAATTAATGCTATAAATGTGTACTAACACTTACAAAAGAATACTGACAAACTTTTTCACAACTGCAAACCCTTTCAAGAGATGAGAGTGGGGCATCAACTGCAATTACAGCAGAGTACCTTCAATTTCTAAATTATTAAAAGTTTCAAATTCATACATAATGTGGATTCCTCCGGTTTTAAAATTCTAGTTTTATTTTTCTCATAGTGGTAGAAAATTTAATAATTTTCTTGACAATCTGACTCAGTCAGACATATACTACACTTTGCATTAATTGGTTACTTATGGCTTGGTATCCACAGCAAAAGACTTTCCTGGAATCAAGATTGCAGAAGGGCCAGAATGGAAAGATAGCATTCAGGGCTCTACGGGGGTTGTGAATTTGGCTGGACTACCCATAAGTACCCGATGGGCTCCTGAGGTTATTGCCATGTTCTTATCACTTCCACCACTTAAATGATTTAGATTTCAACTTATACCTATTTGGTGGTTATTAAGACTTATTAGGTATCTTTCTTTAATGTTTTGGTCTTGTCTCTGTTCAGGCTAATTTGACTTGTAGTTTGCGTATTGCCAGTGTATGTTTTTCTTTTCTAGTTGTGCTGGAAATGCCTCATTTACATTTTTTTATAAATTTTATTGGAATAAGAAAATTTACATACGACTTTGTTATATCCAAAATTCTGAAATTATAAATAATATATTGGTGTATATTTGGAAACTTTTGCTATCTTGATACTGTTGTAAGTCGAAAACTTCTGAACATTATTTATTAGAGGAAGTAACTGACCATAAGTACATATACACTGTCTATTTTTCTGGCTCTTTTTTATATTGGTAAAACAGCTCATGCATAACTTAAAATGAGTAACATACATTTTAATGCTGCAGATAAAGAAGGAAATCAAGCAAAGCAGGATTAGAGTGACCTCAAAGGTAAGCATACATTTCTCATTGACAAAAATGAAATCAAATATATTCTGTTATTTATGCAAACCGCTAATTCTTCCTGACCTATTTATTTCGTAGCAAAGATTGTAGAGTTGATTAACAGTGCACCAGCTGAAATTCGACCTAAAGTTCTTGTTAGTGCAACAGCTGTTGGTTATTATGGTATGTTTATATGCCAGAAATGGTTCAATACTAATTGATCATTCTCCTGCTTGGTAATCAATATTATGATTGGTTGCTTAATACATTGGTTAGCAAATGCAATTATTTCTATAGCATGTTTTATGACCACTGACTGTTTAATAACATAACTATGCATTACTTTAATATGTTCAGGTACCAGTGAGACACAAGTCTTTGATGAACAAAGTCCATCAGGAAAAGATTATTTGGCTGAGGCAAGGAAAAAAAATGCATGTTTTTGTTACTATTGTAAAAAAAATATAATATTTAAAATCTAAAGAGAAAAATATTAAGATTTTAAAATCTAAAGGACCCAAATTCTACAATTTTTTTTGGAGACTATACAAGTATAAATGAAGGCAGTAGGAGTGTCAAAGTTAGCTAATCCAACTCAGACGGGTTGACTCACCACGGGTTACGTTGAACATAAGTCAACTCAATCTGACTCATTTTTTGGTGAGTTAAAAATTTTACGGTCCAGCTTGACCCACCACGAGTTGGTAGGTTGACCTACTTATATTTGTATTTTCTCTAAATTATTTTTTATCTTTTTAAATTATTAAAATAGGTGGGTTTGGTGGGTTTATTTACTAACATAAGTGAATTAGGTGAGTTGACTTATTAACATAAGTTAGTTAAGTGGATTGACTTTTTAAAATATTTTTTTTCTTGATGTATTTACACTAACACATGGATAGGAAAAATTAAAATATTAAAGATTGGTACCACCAATTCAGCTTGAACCGTTTAACCCACATGTTAAATGAGTCAGGCTTGTTTTAACTTACTATTCAACATTTTTAAATTTTTTCAACCTAATCCGACTCGAATTGACACCCGTAGAAGACACTGGTTATGAAAGATTGGAGCTACTTTTGTCTAACTTTCTTTCCCTCGGAGATGTTATTCAAAAATATGGATAATGTACAAATGTAGCTTCAAGATTGCATTGACAAAAAATGCCCCTTCTGTACAGGTTTGTAGGGAATGGGAATCCACAGCCCTGAAGGTAAACGGAGATGTTAGACTGACTCTAATTCGCATTGGAGTTGTTCTTGGTAAAGATGGTGGAGCACTAGGTATGACTTCTAAGCTACATAATTATGGACTTAAATACAATATTTGACATCCTATCTGTTAGATATTGTTTAGATATTATTTAATATTGTTAAAATATTGTTAGATATTGTTAACCACAATATCAAACAATATCTTCTGTTTATTCTATTACTTTCAGTTACTCTTTTAGTTGTATCTCTCTACTATAAATAGACTACCCTATGTGTGATTTATACACAAGGAAGATTAATCTCAAACTCTATTTCTTCTATATTCAACATGGTATCAGAGCTTAAGGTTATTTTGAAATTTTTTTTCGCCTTTGACCACTATTGAAGCCGTCACCACCGCCGCTATCGCTGTCGGTTATTTGGTAATGTGAAAGTACATGTCTAGGAAAGTTCTGACAAGGAAAGACTTGGTATTTAAGCGTGTCCATTAGTGACCCACCTTTCTTTCCTGGAAACTTACCTGGTGTACTGGTTCACGCCTCCGTCCTTTATGACTTCTTCCGCTCCTTTTAGTACTTCCAATTTTGTCAATACTGCGTTTGATCCTTCCATCTACACTAACTATGTTAATGTGCACTTATCCATTGACAAGTTAACTGGCCCTAATTATGCCACATGGTCATCAGACGTCAGATTATGGCTTAAGAGTCAAAAGTATCTTGATCATCTCGCCCCGAAAGCACCTACTCTCACTCCTGGTGAGGAAGACCATTGGGACACCATTGATGCTCAATTATGTGTGGTTCTCAAGGGTACTCTTGATCCTTCGTTAAAACAAATTTTTTCGTTCCTACGAAACATGTGCCAAAATCTGGGAACATGCCAAGTTATTATACACCAATGATACTCAACGTCTCTATGATGTCTGTTCTAAATTTGTAGATGTTATTGCCTCTAAATATCAAGATTCTATGACTGATTATATGAGCAAAATTCATGCTCTTTTTCATGAGTTCAATGAGTTATTGCCTCCTTCCCCTGACCACCACTACGAGATAGGACAACGATCAAAGTTCTTCATGTTAGGGGCATTACACGGACTTGCTTCGATCGAGATTTTGGATTCTCCGGTTGTCCCCACCTTGACATCGACCTGCTCCACTCTTTTGCGTATACCAGCAAAACCCAACCCTGACACACATGTTTCTGCATTGGTATCTCACTGTGATGACCGAACTCGCCCTCGCAAACAGAGAAAAAGGCGTCCTAAGTGTGAACATTGTGGCAAGCTAGGTCACAAGATTGACCAGTGTTATGCATTACATGAGTGTGAACATTGTGGCAAACTAGGTCACAAGATTGACAAGTGTTATGCATTACATAGTCGTCCTCCTCGATCTGCTGCAGTTGCTCAGACTGATCTTTCTCCACCTTTATCTGCTAAGGATCCTCCTTCTATTTCATCATACACACCTGCTATGTTCAACAAATTTCTCAAATGGTATAAGGATCAACAGTCTTCTAGTTCCACTGTGTCTGTTGCACACACAGGTACATCTTTTGTTTGGTCGACCCAATCTTCTTCTGGTCCTTGGGTTTTTGATTCAGGAGCCATCGATCATATTACTGGTAACAAATATTTGTTCTCCTCTTTATCCTCTCCTAATCCTTTACCTTTTGTTACACTAGTCGATGACTCTAGAGTATCATCTCATGGTGTTGGAAGCTGTTAAACTTTTCCCTTCTTTAACCATTGATAATGTTCTTTATGTCCCTGGGTCTCCTTTTAACCTGTTATCCATCGATCGTCTAACTCGTTCTCTTGATTGTGTTGTTTCTTTTACCAACAATTACGTGTGTTTACGGGACCGGAGTTCGAAACAGGTGATTGGCACAAGATGTGAGTCTCATGGTCTTTATCATCTTCGTCCCTTTACACATGTTGGTGCAGTTATAGAGTCTCCCTCTCTTCTCCATGCTCAGTTAGGTCATCAAAGTCTTGCCAAGTTACAGCAACTTGTCCCTGCCTTATCTAAATTGTCTAGTTTGGCATGTGAGTCGTGTCAATTAGGTAAGCATAGTCGTACTTCCTTTCCTCGTAGTGTCACACGTGGTGCTTCGTCCCCTTTTGCCGTGGTTCACTCTGACATTTGGGGGCCTAGCCGCGTTAAGTCTACTTTAGGTTTTCAATACTTTGTTACTTTCATTGATGATTATTCCAGATGCACTTGGTTATTTTTGATGAAAAATCGTTCTGAATTATTTCATATCTTTCAAACTTTTTTCAATAAAATTCAAACTTAGTTCGGTGTTTCTATTAGAGTTTTGCGCAGTGATAATGGTTGTGAATATCTTTCTCATTCTTTTAAACAATTCATGGCTTCTCATAGTATTTTACATCAAACTTCTTGTGCTTATACACCTTAACAAAATGGTGTAGCTGAACGTAAAAATAGACATCTTATTGAAACAACTCGCACTCTTTTAATTCATGGAGAGGTTTCTCAGCATTTTTGGGGTGATGCTCTTCTTACTGCATGTTATCTTGTTAATCGCATGCCATATTCGATTTTAGATAATAAAATACCTCATTCCATTTTATTCCCTCATGAACCACTTCATCCCTTACCTCTAAAAGTTTTCGGGTCTACATGTTTTGTTCATAATTTCAGTTTTGGTCTTGACAAGCTTTCTCCTAGATCACATAAATGTGTTTTCTTAGGGTTTACAAGATCACAAAAAGGATACAAATGTTTTTCTCCTTCTCTTAACCGTTATTTTGTGTCTGCAGATGTCATCTTTGATGAGTTCTCTTTTTATTTTAAAAGTCAATCTTCACCTCTTTATGCATCCAATCTTGTCAACACTCCTAGTACATTTAATGTTCCTGTTGTTTGTGACCCTCTAACTGTGTCTTCTTCACCATTAGTTTCTACTCCGCAGTCAGCTTCTTTTTCACTGCCTCTTCAGGTTTATAGTTGCCGAAACCAATCACAACCACCACCATGTGACTCTACTCAAGTGCCAACTACTCTGTCTCCTCCGGATGTGACACCTGAGTGTGACCTTCCCATTGCCCTCCGAAAAGGTATCCGTTCTACACGTAATCCCTCTCCCCATTATATTGGTTTGAGTTATCATCGACTGTCATTACCTTTTTATACATGTTTTTCCTCTCTTTCTTCTGTGACCATTCCAAAAACTGTCCGTGAAGCTTTAGCCCATCCTGGTTGGTGTCAGGCCATGTTAGATGAACTAAGTGCTCTTCATAATAGTGGAACTTGGGAATTGGTCTCGTTACCATCTGGGAAATCTGTTGTTGGTTGCAAGTGGGTGTTTGCTATCAAAGTTGGACCTGATGGTAGTATTGATCGCCTCAAAGCTCGTCTTGTGGCCAAAGGTTATACTCAAATTTTTGGGTTGGATTATGGAGATACCTTTTCCCCTGTGGCAAAGATGACTTCTGTTCCTTTATTTATCGCCATGGCCACTCTTCAACAATGGTCTCTTTATCAACTAAATGTTAAAAATGCTTTCCTCAATGGTGATTTGCAAGAAGAAATCTATATGGAGCAACCTCCTGGGTTTGTTGCTCAGGGGGAGTCTTCTAGGATGGTATGTCGTCTTCGCAAATCCCTATATGGCCTAAAACAGTCTCCTAGGGCCTGGTTTGGAAAGTTTAGCAAGGTTGTTCAACAATTTGGTATGACTCAGTATGAAGCAGATCACTCTGTCTTTTATCGACATTCAAGTGCTGGATGTGTTTACTTGATAGTATATGTTGATGACATCGTTCTTACAGGTAGTGACAACCATGACATCTCTAAGTTGAAACAACATCTTTGTCACCATTTTCAGACCAAAGATCTTGGCAAACTTAGATATTTCTTGGGTGTTGAGGTGACACAGTCCAATGATGGTATTGTTATATCTCACAGGAAGTATGTCATGGATATTTTGGAGGAAACTAGGTTGATGAATTCAAAGTCTGTTGATACGCCCATGAATCCCAATACTAAACTTCTACCAAATCAGGGGGAGCTTATACCTGATCCTGAGCAGTATAGAAGATTGGTTGAAAAATTGAATTATCTTACAGTTACTCGTCCTGACATTTCCTTTGCAGTCAGTGTGGTAAGCCAAATTCTTAATTCCCCATGTGAAGATCATTGGAATGCAATCATTCGTATCTTAAAGTATATTAAAGGATCTCCTGGAAAAGAATTGTTATATGATTCTAATAACCATACAAGAGTTGTTTGCTACTCAGATGCTGATTGGGCAGAATCTCCTTCGGATAGAAGATCTACATCTGGATATTGTGTCTCTATTGGTGGTAACTTGGTTTCATGGAAAAGTAAGAAACAAAGTGTTGTGGCAAGATCTAGTGCAGAAGTAGAATATAGAGTTATGGCCTCAGCTGCTTGTGAACTTGTTTGGCTCAAACAATTACTTAAAGAGCTACAATTTGGAGATGTCACTCAAATGTCACTTGTGTGTGACAATTAGACTGCTCTTCATATTAGTTCTAATCCTGTCTTTCATGAGAGGACAAAACACATTGAGATTGACTATCATTTCATTCGAGAAAAGATTATGTCTGGAGACATCAAGACTGAGTTTGTTAACTCAAGTGATCAGTTAGCAGATATTTTTACTAAATCTTTACGGAGTCCTAGAATTGATTATATTTGTAACAAGCTTGACACATACGATTTGTATGCTCCAGCTTGAGGGGGAGTGTTAGATATTGTTTAGATATTATTTGATATTGTTAAGATATTGTTAACCACAATATCAAACAATATCTTCTGTTTATTCTGTTACTTTCAATTACTCTTTTAGTTGTATCTCTCTACTATAAATAGACTACCCTATATGTGATTTATACACAAGGGAGATTAATCCCAAACTCTATTTCTTCTATATTCAACACTATCTTATCCCCTTGGGCTTATCATTGGAGTGATTCTTTCTTGAAACAAAAAATATTTTGTAATCCAAGTTTTTTCATTTTTAATGTCATAAAGAAATTATAGCTGATTACAAACGATTGAAATTCATGATTTTGTCTGGATTAAACTGACAATTATATCTTTGAGTCTCTGCAGCTAAAATGATACCTCTCTTCAACTTGTTTGCTGGTGGACCTTTAGGCTCTGGAAAACAATGGTATTTCACTCAGTTTCCTGCGCTTGTAAGAGATATACTTCGTATTATTTTTAACCCATTCTAATACACTGTCGATAAAACAACTTCCACTCCAACCTGGTGTAGTCTGTATTAGTTCATGATAAATGTGATAATTGAGTACTTGAGTTCATTTTATTCTTTCGGGCAGGTTCTCCTGGATTCATTTGGATGACATTGTGAATTTAATATATGAAGTGCTATCAAATCCATCTTACAAAGGTAAATTATTCACTCCCATATCCCCAAAACGAATTTATCGACTTCTTAAAATAATGCAAATGAATAATGGACAGTGGATATTGGATATAGCATACACTTCTTGTAATAGGATTACCCATTTTCCTTCTATTACATTTCTACACAGATAATTATGTTATTCCTTTTGAGATTATCCTAGCTACTCTACACATTGTCAAGGAAAAATCATGGATATATATTTCATGTGGTTATATTTCATGGAGATTAATCTGAATTAACTGGTGAACTTGTTGCATTATCATGAATCATGCTTGTTTAGGTGTTATCAATGGAACTGCACCAAATCCTGTGAAATTGGCAGAATTGTGTGACCAGCTGGGACATGTCTTGGGTCGTCCCTCATGGCTGCCGGTACCAGATTTTGCGCTCAAGGCTGTCCTAGGAGAAGGTGCTTCTGTGGTAAGGAATCATCTCTGGTTAACTTGTCCTCACTCAACTTTTATCATGACTTCTTCTCTTTGTAGGTTTTAGAAGGGCAGAGAGTGCTTCCTACTCAAGCTAAGAAGCTGGGTTTCTCATTCAAATATTCTTACGTGAAGGATGCCCTTAAAGCAATTCTTTCTTGAGGAAATTTTTGCCCTGTAACTGCTGCCATATTCTTTATTCTTTTGAATCATGTATGCATCATTAGTGGCTGCCATTAACCGTATTGAGATTTTTGAAAGCGGTATACGTTTGAAGATGAGGTTGCATTGCGATTTTTTCCAGCATGCTGATAAATCTATAGTTCAGAAATAATGTTATTTTATCAATATTTAATTAATATATTATTAAATTTATAATTTAAAATTAATATTTTATTAATATTTATCTAGCATATTTTTTATATACACAGTTGGGATTTAGTTTTCACGAGATTAAATTTCAATCTCACTACTTAATATAAATTTTAAAATAAAATAATATTTATTAAATACAATAATTAAATATAAATATTATATATATATTTAACTTTTATTTATATAATTATATAAAATAAATATAAATATATTTATATAATTATATTATTAAAATATTTTTATAAATATAGTAAAAATATATAAAAATATTTATATATTTCTATAAAAACATATTATTTTTACTTATTAAAATTATTTTATATTAAAAATATATTTAAATAATATATATAATTTATTTATGTAAAAATGTTATATAGAAAGATATAAATATATATTTATTAAATTTTATTATATTTATAAAAATATAAATAAATGTTATATATATATATATATATATATATATATATATATATATATATTTCAAGTCAATGCTTGATTAAATAAAGAGTTTTAAAAATACTTATGTAAAGTATAAGTAAGAGTATCAAAGAGAGATTCAAGTTTTTAATAGTTTTGTTGGCTTACTATGTTCGAATTGCTTGATGCAGCGTGGAGATGGGATGTTACCAATGACACTACTACAGATCGAGTTAACAAGAAAAAGTGCCCTAATAATATATTCAAAATTTCTGAGATGAGAAAAGTCATCATTTATCTTCAATGTCTTTCTATTCTCTTCGGGAGACCCCTTTAACGTAGATGACTGTAACTTTATATACATCTTTATATCCTAAAAAATTATATAATTAGCTTACACTAAAAACTATGAAGTTTAAAATATAATAATCGAAATTAATTACCTTCTTTGATGTAACGATTGACATAATAATTAAATGAAATAAAATTTGAAGTTTTTATCTTTATTATAAAAATAATTTAAATAAAAAATTTATATTTTAAATTTCATTTTTAAAGAACCATTATCTTTTTAAACTCTAAATCTTATTATTTTTCTTTAAAACATTTTATCCAACTTTTTATATTTTTTTAGATTCAAGTATATCATTGTACTTCTAGCAGTGACTAGAACATTTTCATTCTATTAGAATTTTAAATAGAATACATTTTTTTTCCTAGTTGTAGAGTATTTCTACAACTTTGAGGCTAAGATTTGCATGTGAGTATTAAAGTCTTACATGTGACCTTGATGAGAGAAATATGAATCTTGACTAGTTTAAGAACATTATAAAAAGTTCAATTTGTTAATTGAGATTTTTTGTGAGCAGGATCTAACTCCCTAAGAAATTGAAGATTTGGAACTTTCAAACTTTAGAACACTAAAACTAGAAGGTAAGGGAAGTTAATAAATCTTCAATTTTTATAGTACTCTAGCTAGAAGATCTGGATTGTAAAGATGATTTGGTCATATTATTTAAGTTCTAGTAAGCTGAATTATGTGATTATATATGTATTGATTGATGATGGTTGTACTTGAATGTGAATGTATTATTAATTTATATTAGATTTTTGAATGAATGTATTGCTCTTAGATTGAAATTAGTAAATTGATTTACAATAATAAGGTAAGGTTTATAATTAATTTGATTTGAAGCATTAAAAAAAGATATTGTGTAAATTATGTAGTCTCTATTGTCACGAATCCGCTTAGTGGATTTAATTTCTTTCAGCGAATTTAAAATCGTGTTGAAAGCCTTTGCAATTCGATTAATGTTTTCAAAATCGCTCAACGAATTTAAGACCAGTGTTGAAAGCCTTTGGAATCGCTTAGCGCTTTCAAAGCCGGTTCAACGAATTTAAGACAATATTGAAAGCGTTTGTAATCCGTTCAGCGCTTTCAAAATTGCTCAGCAAATTTTGGACAATGTTGAAAGGTTTACAATCCGCTCAGTGCTTTTAAAATCGCCTAGTGAATTTTGGACGAGTTTTGAAGGTTTTATTCTGTCAAAATTTACGCTCAATGCTTTAAAATCTGCTTAGTGCTTTTAGATTTGCTTAATAGTTTTCGAAAAATCATAAAAACTAGTTATGAACTCCAAATTTAAGTTTCTATATATGAAAATAAAAAATAAGGAATCAAATAAAATAAAAATTAGTTAAAAAGGATGTCTACAGAAAAATTTATGATGAAAAGAATAAGTAGAAGTCAAATTTGAAAAAAATTATGTTTTGTTATAATGTGAGAAATGATGTGTATATGCCTTAAACTATTAAAATATATGTTATAAACATGAAATAATATGTGTTGGGTGCTAATATATGTATAGGAAAAATATATTATTGTAGTGTGAGAAATATCATGTATTATCTTTATATGTATATTATCTAAATGAATTGATGAAGTTAACATAGTAGTTTTCAAGAAGGAAATACTATATTGAGATATAAGTAATGTATTGAATTTGAGATTCTGAAGGAGATATCCTAACTCTACTAATACTGGACTCACGTAAAGAAAAGTATCAGATGGTGAGAGTTGAAGGAGGTCTCTATGACTTCTTGTAGTGTGAAAAAGAACAGTATTTGGCAAGTCATGGGAACATGTCACATGAGGAAACATGTTCCAATTATGTACCTATGTTGGAGATATCCACTCAGAGGAGGTAGTGTGATAGGTGCAAATCTATGAGTCTAATTCAATGCATAAAAGTCTTCTGAAAGTAGAGTCAAGTGTTTGTGATTATGAAACTCAGTGTGAGATGCAGTGAGATGTTAGACACTTGATTTATAATATAGTCATGATACTTGATTTATTTATTCATATGTGAATATTGAAAATATGAACGTGTGATATAATATATGAAAATTTGAAGTTGAATTATATTGTTTTATTTCACATTTGAATCTTGCATACTTAAATTGAATTACTAACTTATCTTACATATTTTTTATGTGTTTTTAACTGTAATGATTATTGTGTTTATACCAATCAAATTTTTCATGTGATATACATTAATAAAAGTTAGTATAGAGTTAAGAGTAGTATAGATTTATATTTTATTTACTTTTAAAGTCCTAAATTTTTATAAATATATTTTCCTCTACTAAAAAAATTTATATTTTATATTTTGAATTAATATGTGTCTCAATATATATATATATATATATATATATATATATATATATATATATATATATATATATATTATGTACAGTTTTAAACTAATTATTATAAAATTGATAAAAAAAAGACTATATTTAATAATTTTTTATCTGATGGATAATGTGAAATTATTTATATGAATATTATAAAACATATTTTTATTTGTTAAGACTTAATAAGTTATGCTACTAATAAGTTAGATTACTAATCTATTTAAAAAATATATATATATTGTTAATAATCATTCTAAGAGTTAAGGAAAAAAAAAGTAAAATGGTTTTAGTTGTTATATATCCACACACAAGGAAATATAAAATAAAACTTAAGCAGAAATGCACACTTAAATTTTAATTCTTCTTCTCCGTTAAGTTATTCTAATAGTTCATTTTTGTTAATTGTTTGAGAAACATCTTATTCATATAAGTTACGCTTATTCCCCATATATACACTTCTCTCTCGTCGAAATAAGTTATATGGAGTACGCAAAGACACTTCAAACATTAATTAAGTGGAATAAATTTACGCCGTGATCTTCACCCTTTATTTACATTTATTAAGTAAAGATGTTAACGGGATTATGAATAAAAATAAATATTTTATTATAAATTTCACGTTTAATTTATTTAAAAATGAGAAAATTTGTTTAAAATTTAAAAAAATTATATAAACACTGATAAAATTTTAAATCATAATATTTATAATAAAATATTTAATTTTATTTTTAAACAATTTTTATTATATTTTTTTTAGAAATGTTCTAATGCACTTTTCCAAATATGTTTTTACCTTATTATCCAATATCTTCGTCATAATTTACTTTATCAGTTAATTATTTAGAAGGAAAATATGCCGTCTAGGATCTATCTGATATAAGTGTTATAAATGTATTGGAATATATATATATATATATATATATATATATATATATATATATATATATATATATATATAAAATGCACTTTTCATATAATATATAATATGATGTTTAATCTATAGTTTTTTATTGGAAAAAAATGGATTCTGTAAAGTTTTGATTTTGTTTCTAATAATTCTATTATAATTTTTGTAAAAAATATTTATTATCTTGTTTTCTGTAATATTTGGATAATTTACTTTTTAGTTCATGTTAAGTTACCTAACTAAAAAATGAACCACATATTATAGAAATTAAAACAATTATTATATCTTATGCCAAAATATTTTTGTCATCAAAAATTTTGAAAATATTTTTTATACATTTTTTTAAAATCACCAACAAACATCATGAGTAAAATGACTTTAGCTAATATTATTGAAATAAGATAAATCATTTAATAATGAATAGATGGAAAAATGAGTCCAAACTCAAAAGTTTAATCGGGGTAGATAAAGTTTCATAATATAACAATACACTAATAGCAAAATAAATATATTAATAATTACAAGTCTTTTATTAAAAAAAAAAGTAATTATAATTATAAGAAATATGTCATTATTATTGTCAAAAATTACAATAAAGACTATATAAGTAAACTGAAAGTTGGGAGAGTGAAATAAAAACATATGAGAAATAACAATTGTTTAAGATCATGGACTCTTAATCATAAGATAATATATATATAAAGAAATAGTTATTGACTGACACAAAAGAAAAAAAAAAGTTTCTGAGAAGTTTTACCCTAAAACAAATTAAACATTTTGACTTCTAAAGATTTTAAAACTGGCTTAATCCTAACCTCTCAGTTTCACCATCTTGTATAGTTTTTATCCTATTTTTACCGGATTTTACATATTACTAGTTTTTGTAAACTAATGGACCGATTTAACCTCAAAAATTTAGTATCTTGCAAAATTTACAAAGTTTAAAATAATTTATTGTTGAGCTTAAATTAAATGTCCGTTGTACTTTAAACGAAAAGCGCCAGATTTTTTTTTTTTTTTGCAGATATTCCCATCGATGTTCTGAATCGTGTTATCTATGGCATGTGGCGTGGGGAAGTTGTATCTCTGCTGTTTGCATGTATATGCGTAGTCTTTGTGCAGAACAACACTTGATTACGTGTTTTAGGATGATTTTAATTATATAAAAAGAAACATTTTAAAATATCAAAATGATGCACAGATTAAGTAAGATATGTTTTCCCAAAAGTCAAAACTGCAATTTGACCCACATATTATATCCTTGTAGTTACAATGAGAGAAATCAAATACCTCCTCGTAAATATGATTTATTGGAATACATGCCCCAAAACATTATCATCTCCCGAAGCATGCTGTTATCCTAATGAATCAAACTTAAAGAGACATCCATGATCTGCAGCAGGCAATAATTTCAAACTTATAGATCCTTAAAATTTCTTCCAAAGGGTGAGTTCTCAAACGTATTATAATACGACAGTGAGTTTTCAAAATTATCTTAATTTTTCTAAGAAAAAAAAAGCATAGAATACAAACAAATATATTAATTATTTATTAGTAGGCCCTAATTCTTTATTAGAGGATGCGTTCACTTTTTAGTTTTTTTATGCTGTTAAAAGAGTTAAACATTTTTTAAATGGTAGATTTTAACTACCAATTGGTAACCAATTTTATTAATATAATAATAATAATTATTATTACTAATAATAATAATAATCAATGGTTTGCAGAGGTTTGGCCATTACACTTATCCCAATACGTTTGTGGAAGTTTGGTCACGACTCCCCAATTGGACATCGGCCTTATCGTATTCAAGACCTTTAGCTTTAGGCTTCCTCCAGAAATGACCAAAAGACCCTTCAATTTCTTCAAGAGTCTTCCCACGTGTTTCAGGGAGCATCGTGTAGTGAAAAATCCATGCAGCAACTGCGACAGCGGCGAAGAGAAAGAAGGCACCGCCAATGGTAATGGCCTTAGAGAGGGACAGAAAAGTCATTGAAATCACCCCACTCGTCACCCTATTCACCACGGCCCCAATAGCCACGCCCTGAGCCCGCAACCTCAGCGGGAAAATCTCCGAGCTATACACCCACGTGATGGGCCCCGACCCCATCGAGAAAGCCGACGCGAAGCCCAACACAGAAGCGATGCTCAGCCCAATGGCCCACTTCAACGTTGACTCCGAATGGGCCACCACTGTGAGACTCACTCCCAATGCCACGAGCGAGATAATCAGCCCACTAACGCTGCACAAGAGCAACACGCGCCGCCCTGCCCGGTCCAACAAAAACGTGGCCACCAAAATGGAAGCCGTTTTCACGAACCCAACCGCGACGGTGGCGAGGAGAAGGTAGTTATCGGATTTGATTCCGGCGTTCTGGAAGATCCTGGGGCTGTACAAAACGACGGCGTCGATGCCCGTGGCTTGCGCGAAGAAGTGAATCCCGAGCGACGCGATGAAGATGTGGCGAACCGCGGGCGTGGGGTGGAGGAAAAGCTCTTTCCACACGCCTTGCCCGTGGGTTTGCCTGGTCACTGAAACGACGTCGTCGTCGCAGTCATGAGGAATCCCAGCCGTGTCTTTTATGTCGGCTAGCCTTAGCAGAGCTTCTTGCTCCGACTCGGAGATTTTGTAGAGAACTCTTTTGGCTTCGCCTAATCGACCTTGCGCCACCAGCCACCTCGGCGACTCCGGCATGGCTAACACCGCCATGGCTAGGAGAATGGCTGGAATGGCTCCAACTCCAAGCATCAGCCGCCATCCCAGCCGAAGCGGCAGCTTCGAAAATCCGTAGTTCGAAATGTATCCTATTAGAATCCCTCCGTTCAGAAATATCTGAAAGAAATATAAAAAATAGCGTTAAACAATTTTACATTGAAGAGTTCTTTCATCTTAACATATCGAAATGAATCACTCAGAGAGAACCAACTCAAACTAACCGCTTGTACTAAACAATTTGAATATCAATGTACAAAAAAAATAGGTAGTTACGGTTCAGTGGAGTTCGAAGGCGTATAGTTTGTTTCGAATTTGATAAAACAATTCGTTTAATTAAAAACAAAAAAAAAGTTCAAATTTTGTTGACGGTGAACCATATTTTTGAATTGAAAATTTGAAAACCTACTGTATGCAGTTTTGAACTCATAATGAACGGTTTGAAGTAATTGGACCATGATTAGAAGAAGAGAGAGCGAAATCAGAACCTCCGGCAAGGAAGTGAGGGAGCCACGAGAGGAGGTAGGGGAGATTTCGGAGGTGTAGACGGGGGCGATGAGGAAGGCGAAGCCGATTCCGACGCCGGCGAAGAACCGGCCAAACATGAGAAAAGCGTAGTTAGGGGAGAGTCCCATGAGGATTGCTCCGACGAAGAAAATAACACCGGCGAGCATAATTGTGTAACGTCGACCTAGCCAGTCGGAGGTTCTGCCGCCGATGAAAGAACCGACCGGCGAGTAGAGATTGATGATACCGTTGAGGATTTCGATTTTGACGTCAGATACTTTGAGATCTCGTTGTATGTACAAAGCTGCTCCACTCATCACTCCAATATCTGTAGCAATCAAAATGGACATGGAGTGAGAGAAATTAACGAATGAATACTATACATGTATATATGCTTAGCTTAGCAGTGGTAATACTCACCATAACCGAGCAAGATGGAAATCATGGAAGCTAAAATGGCACAAGCTAAAGCAAACTTGTTTATTTTGGGCTTGTTTTGAGGATCCGAATTTTCTATCATTTTCTCGGATGCAGCGGCTTCGTCCACAGCCATCTTTCCTGAAAAGGATGATGCAGTTTTGTCGAGAAGAGGAGTGAGCATATGTAGTTGGAATCAGGAGAAGCACATTCCCTGTCACTGTCTTATCTCACTGTGATGCCATTTTCTATGACTGATATTCTTCACTCTTGACTCAAACAAACGTGCGATAATTTGCCACTCGTTAAGCATAATGATATAATATGTGGAATTTTATCCTGTTGATAACTAAGTGGTAGGACGTGAATATCCTCATTCACTACTACCTAACCTATGTCATTAATGATACATTAATTCTTTTTTTACCATTAAAATATCTATATTTATACTATATGCAAATAAATTTCTCTTTTTTGAACAGTTTATTTTTGTCTTTGTTTATAGTATAATATTATTTTGTATTAAATATAACATATAAGAAAAAAAAGATAAATAATTATCTATATTACATATCAGATTTTTGTTTAAACTGACATGTTATAATATAGTACTACTTCTTATCAAATATACTATTGGGAAAGAGGTAATATAAGAAAATTATTTATTTCTATTATATAGAAAGAAAAAATTTTAACTATATTTTTGTCATAACTTGTAATATATTATTATTTCTTATTAAATATATTATTATATATAGAAGAAAATAGCTAATATAAAAAATAATTTTTATAATTAAAAAAATTAAAAAAAAGGAGAGATTAAGAAAACTATAATAACTGTATAACAGAAAAAAATGTGAATACATTTAAATACTAAAAAGAGAAAATGAAAAGTAATAGCAAATATATATTAAAAACAATTATACCAAGATGTGGAATGTGTTTCCATTGATATTAATAAAATAATTATATTTATATCATTATATAAAAGATATTTTTTTTACTATTTTATCCATTATTAAATATAAGTAATTTAATCATTTAAATAAAAACAAATTAAGAATTATATAATTTTTCTACTAAAGAATCTTTGTATATATTTTTACTGAATAACTTATTAATACTAAAATCATTCATAATTTTCTCCATTGGGTATTTTAATCATTTATAACGTAATATTTTATTTTTAATATTGACTTTTATATAATCAAAATATTCTATAAAATAAAATATATACTTAATTAAATTATTAATTCTATATAATAAATAAAATCGCATAAAATAAAACATAATAATATAAATATTTTGTTTATAAATATATATAATTGAAATTAATATTACTATAAGCATTCAAATAAAACATATATAAAAAAAGTTATCAATAGGGGATATTCCAGTCTGTTTATATAATACATGGTTCTCCTCAAACAAAAGTGAATTATCTGTATTCACTTCTTTCAACAAGGTTTTACATTTGAAAAAAAAAAAATCTCCAGAGCACAATCAAAATGATTCATGCAATTTTTTTGTTTAATCTAGACAATGTAGATCTAAATGAAATATTTGAAGCACTAAAAACTTTTCTGGTGAGGATAACAAAACTATTCCGATTTCCAAGATACTACGGTATTAAATTTCAATATAGTATTATAGATATTTTTGTTAATAGTTTTTTAATAAAAAAAAATCACTGTCCATTTTTTCGTACACACTGATAATTGATAATTGACGTGAACATGTATGTCATTCTATTTAGCCAGTTGAAAAATTATTCTTTGTAAGTTTCACATTTTTGATAAATTTAATTTTATTTAATAGGAATTATAAGATGATTATATTAAAAAAATTTATCCTATAAAAGAATAAGTAATATGTCTATCAAGAAACACAACAAAGGAGAAATCATGATGAGGAGTAAAAGGACACATGATAAATTAATTCATTCATTCAATTGCATTATTTAGGACAATTTCTACAACATATAAAAGGAAACATATTTTTTTAACTCAAAAGAGAGAATTGGAATAACCTAACCTAACGTTACAAACATCTTTGGTCATAATCCAAAAAAATTTAACTAGTCGTACTCTTTAACATATGTTTGGTCACAATATATCAGGAATGTGTCACAATATCTTAGGAAGTTGGTAATATGCAGTTACATGAATGATCACTAAGAACCTTTTTTCCAACCAAAATATTACTTTTCAAGATGTATTTTTCAAAATGTTTGTGATGCAGATATACTTCTTCATTGTAGTATTTCATCAAACACTTCTTGGACATTAATATAACATCACAACTCAATTAATCTTAAACCCTGAAGAACACTTTCATTACAAACCCAATTAAAAATAAACAGAAAAGAAAACAATAATGAAAACCTAATAAAAAATAAACAGAAAAGAAAGCAACAATGAAAACCTAATCAAAGATAAACAAGAAAGAAAACAACAATGAAAATCCAATCAAAGATACATAGAAAATAAAGCAACAATGGAGTATCACGAACACTCACCGTAAGGTCACTCAAGCGAGAGACGAGTGTGATGTTCAGCGAGACAAAGATCAAACAAGACGGAGGAAAACAAGCGAGAGGATGACAAACGAGAGAAAAGGAACCTTAGGTCGAGGGAGAGGAAGATATTATAAACATATATTTCACTTTTTACAAATTTATCCTTCCATTTTTATAATATTGCATATCATACTCTTATAATTTATTAATGAAACCATAATTTTCAATTAATTTACGTTTTTTCTCAGTTATTAAACAGATGTTCTTTTCTGGTTTTCAAAGTATCATTTTTGTTAAATATTTTGCATAAAATAATTTGTTTTGAATTGAAAAATATACTTTAACAACCCAAATCTATACAACTCTTATAAACAATTCTATTTTAATATTATAATAATAATTTTAATTTATTTTTATTTTTATGAATAGATTATTATATTAATAAAAAGAAATTATTTAAAGAGTTGTATGTTTCTTATTCTCAAAATATCACCCCTCATTTAAATTTATGGATTTGGAATGTGTCAGTACTTCACATGGGTTTTTTTGTAATGTAAATGAAATCCACTTTTTCTTCAATTCTGTTGTGCTGTGGTTTTGTTAATTGGGTCGTTTAAGGCTTTTGGTATATCACACTAAAATTAAAACAAGATGCCTAGATACATGTAGTTAGAGGTATGATGAAAAAAAATTTATTAAATTTTTTTAAAATATATATACAATGCCTTGAATAAATGTAAAATCTTTCGGAGATGATAATATATGAATGGAGTAATCAATTGGTAATTGATTATAAGTATTAATTTAAAATTAAAAATGAAAAAATATTGAAAAACAAATCCGTATATTAAAATCTATAAAATCTGTACAATAATTTTTCCAAATAATTACATTCTGTTAATCAAGCCAAATAACTTAGATAAACAAATTATTTTATTAAAGTTTACATCTTTCTTATTAATTATTTTTAATGGTGTGAAAATATATTTGACTTAATGAGTTAAAAAAATAAAACGGATTAAACTTAAATGTTTGTGATATAAATTTATAAATAATTTTTATTTGAATTTAGGTTAGCCATAAACTTATAAATTAAATTATAGTTAGGTTAGTTTTATAAAATAATAACTATAATAAATAAATAAAACAAATTAACATTAATATTATTTTATTATATATATATATATATATATATTAATTTATATATCAAATATAAAATTAAATCAATTTTATTTATCTAACTTAAATTTAAAAGATGCTAATTGATTTATTTTTAAAATTCTTTAATTTTTCTTTTCAAAATGACTCGTTAACTTGTAGAATCAACAGTCATATTGGTTATCATAATAATTTATGAATAAAATAATACTCTTCAATTTTAAATAATTTTATATAAACGAGATCCAGTTAATATGATCTCATCAGACTAATTATACCTAAAAAATTGACCATTGCTGGCTATACCAGAAATGAGGTTAGTATTAGGCTTGGCGTGAGTTTGTATAAAATGATAGAAATATTATCAAAATAATTCAACCAATAAAAATTCAGCAAACAGATAAATTAAAAACAAACAAAATCATAACAGTTATGTCAAATAATCTATCTATCGTCTCAGTGCAATATACACAAGTACATGACTTCCTTCAAAGGGATGCAGAGAAATTAGAGTAGTCTACAGTGAAACAAGCAACACAACAAACCTTGCACCAAGGAATTGAAGTAAAGAAAAGAAGAGGAAAATGTCAACTTGTTAAATGATACACCAAAACCATAAAAAAAACGAGACAACCGTCCCAAAGTGGCTTGCTTAATCAATAATTCACACATCTCTTATCTAACGAAAACACAATCCTCACCTTCCTATCGTTGAAAGAATGCAAAATGTTGAAGAGCGTAATCAATCAAAAACTCTGATAAAAAGTCTCTAACGCTGTACACGTGCAAGCCAGAAGTAAAAAGGATTATAGAAGTGATGTTGAGTTATTTTTCCATGGATAAGATAATCTCCGCCCTGTGAGTTGGGGTGTGAAGCTAAGCCCAAACATCTCCTTGAGGGCCTTGCCCCTCTCCCAAAACCTCACTAACTTGGCAACTATTGTGGCACTTTGCATTACGTGGTTCATATCATTTTCGCTCCATAAACGGTTCACTAGTTGCATCCTCCTGCGCTTTGAATCCAATGAAATTCCCCACTCCTCGTATAGCCTTACTCTCTCCTTATCGGAAAGTCTTCTCTGCATAAGCTTCACAAGCATTCCTCTTTCTCGCCGAAGTGCTTTCACGCTGTGTATCCCCAATATAACACATTCATGAAATACACGAGTTAATAAGTTAACCACCACAGTGCAAGGAAAAACTATAAACCAAATAAACCTTTGGATTCCAAATACAATAAACTGAAAATACATGCATAAGTGACAGAAAAAGGGAACCTTGAAGCTAGTGTAATTGTCTGACTATCTCTCACAGACTGGTTTCCATCGGAAAATGTTTCTTTTAGGAAGGATAGTCTTCTAAGCTCTACCTCCATGTAAATGGAATCTGTTGGATCACCCCTGAACAAAAGAAAGAAGTAGGTCCTGTGGGTCAATGGTACACAGCATGATTGCCACAGTTCAATTATCTCTTTTTGCTGTCTCTTGAATTGAAGAGACCAATCTAAAGGAGTTCCAGATGTCTCCAACATCGGATCCACGCCTACATCTTTCACGTTCACCTTTCTTCCTGTCTCATGGTCCTACAATTCAGAAAAGCATAATTTAATCAAAAGCATCAAGATTAAAGTATGACCTTCCAAATTCAGAATCTGTAGTCATCAAATAGAAAGTTGTATGAATTTATGAACAGTAGCATATATAATTTGCAGCATGTATATATCATTAGGTTAACTCATTATCCATGTCTGCTAGTATCAATATTCAAGTCTTGTCACAGTGGAAGCTGGAGTTTCTCCTATCATTTGCTAGTGAAAAGGAAGAACTTCAGGCATTAAATGACAGATAAGGAAATTCATTGAGTAAAGTTCTCCTACTTAAGAACCCTATAGTTGTTGTAAACGCTACAATATAACGGTGGTGATATTTTGACAACCAGAAACCATACAACCCTTCAAACAACTCACTTTTATTAATATAATAATCTATAGAATGATTTAATAAAAATAAAAATAAAGTAAAACTATTATTATAATATTAAAATAGAGTTGTTTATAGGAGTTGTATGGATTTGGGTTGTCAAAGTATCATTTTCCCATAAATAATGACCAATTTCCCATAATACTTACGAAAGAAAAAAATTAAAAGATCAGTATTACTTAATTAACAAAACAGCTGAAACTATTATTCTCACCTGCCCATCAACAAGCTGTTTCTCATATTCTTGTTTTACCATTTCTTTCATCCCATCTACAAAAGTCTGGATGCTAGCAATATCCTCATCAGCAGATGTTCTGATGCTGTTGGCTCTAAGCTCGTCCACAGAAAGACTTCCCATGGAAGACTGAGAACCATTCCTTAACAATCTCACGGAACCATCATAATTTAATGGAGGAAACTTTGTCCGCAAACCATCTGGCCTTCCAGGGAATCCTTTATCATATCCATTAGCTGGAGTCCCCTGTATTTCTCCCACTGACTCCGGAGAACCGGTCATGTGATATTCCGTACAACTCCAGCTTCTAGTTAATTTAAGATTCTTAAAGTTTGACACATTTTCTGACATGACCTGTGGAGATTGTTGATCAGGGGAAGGACATACAAGAGAATCAATGGTTGACTGTACATCATGCAGTCTCTGCTCCAGCAATGTTGAGTTTTCTTGGATCTGACTGTCTCCAGTATTTTCATTCAAATGTGAAGATATTTCCTGGCTTGATCCACTTTCCTCTCTAGATAGTGCTAAAGTTAAATCCCCATTGTCAACACATCGAACTTCTTTGCAGTAATCTTCTGTGTCATCTGTACAAGCAAAAGCTAACAAATGTATAATGACCGGATCTGTGAAGTTCCACCAAAGAATATTATCTTTATTAACAAACTATTTACACTACAGGCATAGATATGCAAAGACTGACCATCAGGAATACTTTCACTATCTCCATCATTATAATGAGGATTGTTGAACTCTCTAATGTTTGTATTAGGATGATGAGGACCACAAATGCTCGATGACTCTGACACTGAACAGTCATCTTCCCATATATCTTCCCCTTCCTGCAGATTAAGATGGATGATTAATAATGCTGGCCTGAACAAATACAATCCCAATTTAAAGGCACAACCTCAAATATGTAATAAAAGTTCAGCAATTACGAAATAGAAACTACTTTTCGAGATATCTGCTCCTTTCCGACAATGCGCAGCAAATCTTCAACCCTTGATTGAGCAAGGTCACGTTGCTTGGTTAGCTCCCTAATCTCCTTCTCCATCTGAAGAATTGAAATTCATGTTATATCAACATGTAAGGAGTAAAGAAAACCTGGAAATAGGTAACGTGAATGATCCTGAAAAATATGTCATTTAACATCTATACAACTATATCTAAGATATCGAATTTTACCCAAAAAAAAGTAGGGCTATTTATAAAATGGCTACATTCAAGTGTTTTCAATCCAAGGAGAGTGTGACATACATGTTGAACACTATCTCTAACCGCCAACAAAGCATACATAACAGTAAGATGTATTTCAGAAAACCCCTGCCCGATCCAAAAATATAAAAAGATGAAACTAAGGCAAACAAGTCCATTTCATTACTCTAACATGATGCAATCCTTCTTATGGATAAGATACATAAATTCACAGGAGCAGTATTGGTCACTAACACAAGACAAGTCAACAACCAATACAAACATTATAGCATAAAAATTGAGAGCAATAAATTATACGACCTTTTCTATCTGGAGATCTTTCTTTCTCAACAATGCTGAATAATCACAATTGGTGGTGGCCGGACCAGGAGTTTTCAACTCACTCTCCAATCTAGCCACCTCTTTCTGCAAATGCTTGACCAAGGCCTTGTCAGACATCACGACATTAACCTGTGCTTTAGTGGTGACTTCTTTTGCACAACAAGCAAATAGTAGTGTGTTTCTGGTTTGATCAACATGACTTCTTGCAGGGCTTAAAGTGCAAATGATAGCCGTTCTAGCATTTCCACCCAAGCAAGGCTGCAGTATACGTGTCAACTTGGAATCTCTGTAATTGATGTGCCCATGTCTTCCGTTACTGCATTCATTCACATCATGTCAACGGAACTTCAAAAATTTTATTTGGAGAAGTAGAAGAAAGAATCAACAGAGACTAGAAATTGGGAAGGGAGTTTCAAGAGCATCATCTACAAGATTATGTGGGAAACTGAAGAGGCTACCCTAACCTAATTCTTTATATATAGAAACGTTATCCTACGATATAATAGTCTCAGTTGTGCTAGTCAATTTCATGCATATAGAAAACCTAGCCAGAAGGTCAAAGAAAAACTGCAATAATAAAATCAAGTCATGGGAAGCAGTGAAATTAAATAACTTTGACGTATATTTTTCGAACTAAATCAGAAACTGCATAAATAAGGAAGACATCATAAACAGAGGAGTAGTAGACAACCTAAGCTTACGAATAACTGTTCCAAGAGTAAGTAAACTCCTGTTTATATGACAACCTTCTTTCAGTCTCATCCCAGCTGATGATGCCTGAGATGCACGCTCACTCCCGGCCAAATCAACAAAATTCTTCGGAGAAACAAAAAGAAATTAAATAATTATAAAATATTTGATGATGTCCATAACAGGAGGGAATTTTAAAAAACGTAAACATACCACACTAGCTACTAGGGTGGCTGAGTTGCCTTTGCCTAGGAATTCCCTGGCAGAACTTTCCATTGTCTGAAATGTTGCAACTCCGTTAATGGAAGTCTATCAGTAAATAATATAAAGCACAATATTTAAGAATGCAAGGGGAAGGCAAATACCAATCTGATAATTTGGTGAGATCTAGAACTCTTTTCATTTAGGTATGTCTCTCCCACCTGTCTCTGAGCTGCAAGAATAAAGTAAGCGATACAATGATACCAACTACTGACTACCCTAAAACAACAAAACTATGCAAAGTCCTTTACCTTCACTGAAGGCTATAAGCTCTTTTAAATGCTCCCAGTCTCGTAGAGTCTCCTCTGTGAGTTTCTCTAAAATGGGCCCTCTCTGATATGAAAATAATGAATCATCAAAACAACAGTTAATTATGCAATTTTTTTACTAAACTTTTATCCAATATAAAGGCATTCACCTCTGGATCATCACGTAGCCTAAGTGGAGTGTTGTCAGTACTGAGGAGGTCTCTAACAATTTCATTGTAAATTTCAATTGCTGAAAACTTCAATATAAATGCTCTTTCTTCATGCTAAAAATGTTAAAATTACCGTGTCAACAGCACTTAATATTAGTATTATAAATAAGGGCTCTGGTGGAGAATGATAGCCAATCAATAAAATAGTAGTCAAGTTACCCTCTTTATATAGTCAAAAATATCAGCAACAGCGTATTCCGTTATTCCAATCATCGTGTATGTCTTTCCACTACTTGTTTGCCCGTATGCAAAAATACTTGCTGAAAGAATAAATAGACACCTATATTAATCAAAGTGGGCAATGTCTACAAGAAACTAGCCATCCAAAAAATATATACTCACAGTTAATTCCACCAACAACTGAAAGAGCAACTTCTTTGGCTCCTTCCTCGTATACCTGCCTTGTGGCACAATCACCCCGAAATACCTTGTCTACCACCAATCATAAAAAATGATTTAGAAACACTCCGCCCATAATTAATGGATCTCCAATTCAGTGTCTTGATTAAAAAAAAAAAAACACTTTGAAAGACTATATCATACAACAAAAATTAGCAAAATACAATTTTAAGCGTAATAATAGTATACTTAAAATCAAAGTTAAAAAAAATTGGGATTGACACTAAGCAAGTGTTGCCAATTCATTCACCTAATATGTTTGCATCAAAATAAACTATTTTCTATAGTTTGACCCCGTAAAATTGGGAAAAAAGTGCATTGCAGCAGCAATGGGTCAAGGCAAATCAATCCTAAACTAATTGAAAAATAAAAATAACTAAACGTCATTCTTCAGGTAAACGAAAAAGATCCCTGAGCGTTTATGACTGCATATTTACAAAATCCCACGTTAAGTCCTCAATATATTTATTAATGTCAAGTATAAACCTAAAACTAAATAATTCAGTTTCGATGGCAATACAAATTCCAAATAATAAAGCAACATTAAGATTAAAAACAGGCATTTGCTTACCAAATGTGTAGGCGCTTGGAAAAGTGGAACCCTCGCGCAGTGTGTTCCGATATAAGATGGTAGTATCATTAATGCATTCCCAATCTGCAGATTCATTAGCAGAAATTTCCTTCTCATTCAGAGGTCTCAACCTTATTGACACAAGAATCTTCTCTTCGCGGCCACTCACTCCTTGCATCTTTTCCCATTTCAGCAGCTCTTCTCCAGCGATAGCTCCCATGTCTCGCTTTAACGCGATGTGTTCTCCGACCCAATTAACAAGCTAATCAGACCTCAGAAAAAGCCCATGACTCCTAAAAGTGGACAAGTGGGGTAGGGGATTATCAAAGTTATTCTTCATTTCCCAATATGCAAGCATTTAAAAGAAAAGAACCGAGAGTTTACAAAAAATACTAAGCCCTTAACTACATGCAAGAAGATAATCACTATTCATAATCATGAAATCACCAAACTCAGAAAAGATAGCAACCCATTAATTTCGGTTGATAAATAAAATACCTGATAACAGCAATAGCGAGCTAACTATAGATTATATTTATATCCAACCAACGAAAGGAAGACCGAGACAAAACAGAATGCTAACTAATTACGCTTTAATCATCAATAAACTATCAGCGGTTGGCAATATATCACGACCTAAAAGACTTCTGTTTAAAGAGAGATGA
The DNA here is from genome assembly GCA_963425845.1 of Sphenostylis stenocarpa. Taxonomy (NCBI): domain Eukaryota; kingdom Viridiplantae; phylum Streptophyta; class Magnoliopsida; order Fabales; family Fabaceae; genus Sphenostylis; species Sphenostylis stenocarpa. Next base: position 25,686,311 of record OY731399.1, on the reverse strand, counting down.
TCAATCATGGTTTTAGTTTAGTCCGATTGAAGGACATACCGGTCTTTTACTTATATCCTTTGGTACCAAGCTTCATACGGAGAGAAGAATAAAGAAGGAGCGAGGGAAAAGAAAAATTAAAAAGAAAAAAGGGCTGGCTGGGGCCAAACAAAGCATAAAAAGCGAGGTTCCCCTTTTTATTAATCCTTCCTTCAACACTGAACCAATTGTAATGGAGGAATAGAAAACTTTCAACAGCGGCGACCCCGAATAACGCTTGAAAACGAAGTAACAGGGTTTTACATAATAATAAAAATGAAATTGACCATGAATTGGTAGTTATGCACAGCACAACACACAACGCTGGTCCCCAACCAACAGGGTAACAGCAGGGCCATCCTTTTCAGTTTTTTCCACCCTTTCTCTTTATCTTCTTCTCTTGTGGCCAATTAACAAAAGCATCACAAACACTCACTCTCTCACTCATTCTCATACACATCATTTTTTGCAAACCAAGGGATTTTCACCTCTCAACTTCCCCGTCCTTTTCGCCACACTGTAACAATGATAACCTAATTTACATTCACAGCACCACGTAGTTTACTTACGAATCGGCAACCTCCACTATTTTTTGCAGCTGCTTTATCTGTGATCACTATTCAAAAAATACGATACGAACCGAAATAGAAATAATTTAATCTCTCCTTCTATCAAACAAATGCCACGTTGATACACAACAAAGTGCTCCAAATCTACTCGAGTGCATTATTTGGAACTTAACAAGTATATTCTTCTACATAAGCCGGCACAAGTAACAAGGTAGCGATAAGTAACTATCAGATTTTGAAAAAAAAAAAAAGAGAGAGCGAGAAAAAGTAATCGAGAAGAAGAAAAAAAAAAAAATACATACTCGGTGCTGAATAGAACAGTGTAAATCTGTAATAAATTCACTTCATCACGAACCACGATCTGAAACAGAACACAATGCGAGTTAGAGAGAGAGTATTCGATTTCTTCTTCTCCCTCTCCCTCTCTCTCAGAGTCTGAAGCTCACACGCATCATAGTTGAGAATGGACCAGCGGGCGCGTAAATCTGATGTGGTGTCAAATTTCTTCAATCTTTCTATGTTTTTTTTTTTTTCTCAAATTTTTTAAATTGACTTTTTAGCTTTTGTTTTTGCTTACCCTCGCTAATATGAGAGTGAAAGTTAAATGACGATTGTATCCCTACTATTTGTTTATGTATTGTTATCTTAGTCACGTGATGGGAGGGGCTTTGGGGTATTTAAGAGTGAGAGTGTGAGCGGTTGTGACCCAAACGCCGCCTGGGCACGTGTGAAGTGTGGAGAAAGCGGTTGCAGTTCTACCCACTAGCGTTAATGTCTTAATGACTGTGTTTGAGAAACCGTCCACACGGATAAAGATCCATTCCGCAGATTTTCACACGTTTGGAAGTTTGTGTCTAACGGTCACTACAGTTAATAAATAAACCTTCAATTGTTTATTTATGACTTTTTCTATTTTATCTGTGACCACTTCTGTTTAATCATGAAAATAATATATTTGTTAGCACTATAAGTTGGTCCTTCATTTATGGCAGAAAAAAAAAAAACTGAACCCAAGATTTTTGCAAAGGAAAATATTTATACCACGTTCACAAATAAATGAAGACTTGTGGTTGAAGCGATATACTAATTTGACTTAATTATAAGTAAATAGATAATTTTACTTACATTTTAACGATAATCTGTTAGAATGAAGGGAAAGAAAACAAAACTAAATTGAGGTCAATTAGTAAATGGTATTTCAATACTTAAGTGAGTAACAAAAATAACAAATGATAATTCATAGAGGTACTTTTATATTTTTTTTAATTTATATTTTGATTAATGATATAATATATTAAATCTTCTGATATTTTTTTTGTTACAAATAGTATATTAGAAATATAAATAGTAGGTATTTTATATTTTATATTTTTAGTTAACGATATAATATATTAATTCTTGTGATTTTTTTTTGTTACTAAATAATATATTAGAAATATAATTCGCAGGTGGTATTTCAATATTTAAGTGAGTAACTAAAAAATAAAAAATAAAATCGTAGAGGTATTTTTATATATTTTTTAGTTAATGATATAATATATTAATTTTTATCATATTTTTGTTACTAAATAATATATTAGAAATATAATAAAAGATAGATAAATGTTTAAATGTTTTTTTAAAATTGTTATTAACTGATTGGTTAACAGTAATTAATTTATAAGAATATATTAAAAAATTACTTAAATGAATTTTTATGACTAAAATATATTATTTTAGTATATAATATATGTATAAATTTGTTTTTTTTAACAAGATATATTTTATTTATAAAAAAAATAATCAAAACAATTTTCATGACAAATATTTTAAGTTAAGAAAGAAAAAAGAGAAAAAAAATATTTTTCACTAATTATGTAAAATATATATATATATATATATATATATATATATATATATATATATATATATTCTATCAAACAAATTAAGAAGCATTTCACTTTTTACTCTTCTTATTTCCTTCTCTAAACAAAACATATCATAAGGTAAGGGTATAAAAAAAAGTCAAATAAAATAAATAGTTATTAAAAAGTTAAAGATTAATAATAAAACATTGCATTAAAAACTAAAATTATAGGCAATTATTAATTTCAACAACAATAAATTATCTTAAGTATTTTAAAGATGTTTTTAAAGACATTATTTTTTTAATCATTAAAGTTATCATATTGTTTTCTACAAAAGTAAAAAATGGAAAAGAAAATGATAAGAAGAGAAGAGAAATAAGGTTCATATTTTTTTCAAAGCATAAATTACTATGTAAGGATGGTAGTATAATAAAAAAAAAGTATAAGTTAATTTGAAACGTTCTATCAATCTTACATTTTAAATCAAGAGTCGCATTATTAATAAATCAATTAACAAAATAAGAAATAACAAAAAGTAATTAAATATATCTTAAAAATTAAAATATTCACACGTTATTTATATGCTGTGAAAAAATTTATGTAAGTAAAATTCAAACATATCTATTCATTAAAATTAGTCATAATTATATTAAAAAAAACTGTAATTATAATTTATAAGTAATTAAAGCATGTGTGCAAAATATATTATACAACTGTTATAACTTTTATAACGCCCACACAAAAAGTCATATTTTAAATTCTTGCTTTGTTTTTCTCTAATCACTTTTATTTTGTAGTATTTTGTTTTTAGATTTTTGTTTATTTACCTTTTAAACATTTTTTCTGCTTTTCAGAGTACTGTATTTATAATTTTGCAAAAACAATTGTTTATTATTTAGTCTATTGATAACATTTTTAAAAATTAAATTAAAAAATGTATAATAATTTTAAATTTAAAAAATTACATAAATAACCACAAAAGGTCTTAATATTTAATAAATAATTTAATATAATTATTCATGAAAACATTAATATTTATTAACTAAATTAAAAAAATCACATTTTATTAGTTTTTATTTTTAAAAATTAAAAGAAAGAAGTATTCTTAAAAATGATTTTAAACAAAACACTAACTAATTTTTCTTTTTAACTAAAAACCTGAAGGCTATTATATATATATATATATATATATATATATATATATATATATATATATATATATAATATTATGATTGTTATTATTCACGTAAAATTATTTGAATTTAATTTCAGAAGTTGATTATTATATTATGCTAATTTTATTGATTTTTTTAGAGGATTTTTTTATGTAATAATTATGATAAATATTTGTGTTAGGATAATTAAAATATATTGTTTAATTTTTTTCATTATAATTAAAAGAAATCATTATTTTTGTCATATAAATTACTAAATTATGTTTATGATTTTAATTGTAAAATATTTGATTTCATGAAATATAGAATGACTAATAGTAAATATATATTATCAGAGTTAGTTTACGAAAATTTTCTTAATAAATTTTAGATAATATAAATAAAAAAATCACATGATAAAATGAATTAGACTTGTCTTAAAGACTCCTTTTTCTTACACTTTCATGATTTCTCTTGAAATTAATAATATGCTTAAAAAGATAAAATTATTTTTTTGTGTGTTTTTAACTTTAAACTTTAATTCCTCACTTTCTTCTTCTATCTCAATATATTGTTCACTGAGTTGTCTCAAGAGCATTTATTTTTACTATCTGAGTTAAAAATTTCTTGGTCATAATTTCAGAACACATAATTTAAAAAATTTTTAAAAATATTTACATATATTTTGCTATTTGCAAACATAATATGAAAAGAATAAAACTGTTATGAAAACCCAATTATAGGGTAATAGAGTAAGAACAACAACTCACAAATGTTTTATAGTGATATAAACCATTGGAAAAAAAAAAGAGATAGAAACAAAAGAAAATAAATTGTATGTGTATCGAATTGTAACAATAATTTTTTTACAACAACTTTCTATTTATTATATAGTGTTTATTGACTGCTTAAGAGTTAGCACCACTTAAGTGACAAACAACTTAAACCATTAATTTTATAAAAATGCCCCTTCCTTGAAAACATTATTGACTTTAAGAATGAAATGAAGGATATTTTTGTTTCTCAAGTCGTTATAGAACTTCCATGTTGAGTCCTTTTGAAGCTTATGTTTTCATTTGACCACCAACACTTTAGTGGTTGTAACTCCTCTTCTTTTGACCGTCATTTTGTCTAGTATAACCTCTGGTTCTTTGTCAACCAAGGCTTCTTCAACTTGGTATGGTAGATTCGTAGAGCTTACTACATCTCCCATGTGTTTCTTAAGTTTTGATACATGAAAAACATTGTGGATCTTTGAGTGGTTAGGAAGCTCTAATTTCTCCAATGCAATCCAAAATTCTATAAAGGGTCAGGACTCAATTTGACATTAGATCTGTGACTCATAGAAATTTGTCTATAAGAGTGTAGTTTCATATAGACCAAATCCCCCACTTGATATTTTTTGTTTGATCTATGCTTACCAATCAATTGTTTCATCCTTTCTTAGGCTTTCTTCAAATGAAATTTAAGCACCTTTAGAATTTCCTCTCTTTTTTTCTCAAACTTCTATCAACCAATTCAACCTTTGATTCCCCTGGAAGATATGGCAGATACATAGGAGGAGGTTGACCATAAACTATTTCGTAAGGTGTTGTCCTAGTTAATGTGTGGTAATTGGTGTTGTACCACTACTCAGCCATAGGTAACCACTTAACCTAGTTTTGGGGCGCATCAGAACACATACATCTTAAATAGGTTCCAAGGCATCTATTGACCACTTTTGTTTGTCCATCCATTTCGGAATGGTAGCTTGTGGAAAGTTGAATCTGAACCAACATAAAATCTTTTCAGAATTTGCTTAAGAACAATGAATCTCTGTCGTTGGTTATTATATTAGGGAACCCATGCAGTTTAAATGCACCACTTAAGAAAGATCGAGCCACCTCCCTTACTGAATAAGAATGTGCTAAGGCCATGAAATGAGCAACCTTGCTCAATTTGTCCATTACGACAAAAATCACTTGTTTGTCATAAGAGTTAGACAAACTTTCTATAAAATTCATAGTAATGTGTTGCATATATGTTTAGGAATAGGCAAGTGTTGTAATAAACCTGAATTAATAGCCATTTCATACTTGCACTATTAACATGTTAAGCAGCATTGAATAAATATTTTACATCACTCATTAACTCCTTCCAATATACCACTGCCTTTATTCCTTTCATGGTTATATTGATCCCAAAATGTCCACCCGAAGCAGAGGCATAACATTATAGAATGTCTTTTCACAATAAGGCCTCGTTCCCCACCACCAATTCCTTTCCTCCTTAATTATTGATTTGTCCACGTATAGTGTTTATGTCTGACCACGTTTTGTTGGATTTCTTGTACTAATTTATGCATATTCAAAATTTTGATCCATGATTGCTGTATTTTGTCCAATAGATTTGATTATAGTTGCAGAGTAATTACACTCTTACATTCAACATTGTCAATCCTAGAAAGAGCATGAACCACCACATTATCTTGTCATTTTTCCATATTCAATTGTAAAATCAAATTCCATAAACTTCATTAACCATTTTTGTTGAAAGTTAGTAATCCATCTCTGATCCAAAATATACTTGAGGTTGTTATGGTCAGTTCTTATAAAAAATATTTATTTAATAGATAGTACTTCCACCTCTAAACTGCGAAAACTACTCTAAACAATTCTTTCTTATATGTTGATAAGGATTGCCGCTACATATTAGAAACTCGACTGATGTAAGTAATGGGATGATTTCCTTGCACTAGAACTGCCCCAATTTCATACTCTAAAGCATCTACCTCCACCAAAAATTATCTGGAGAAATCTGAAAGTGCCAAAACAAGCATGCTACTTATCACTTCTTTCAATTTCTAGAATGCTAGCCTAGCCTTGTCAATCCATATAAAATTTCTTTCTTTAACATATCAGTTAAGGGCTTCACAATGACTCCATATCCTCTTATAAATCTTTTGTAATACCCTACTAGGCTTAGAAATTCTCTCAATTGCTTAATAGACAATTATTAAGTCCAATTAACTATTGCTACAATTTTGTTCGGGTAAGTAGAAACACCTTCTCCTAAAATAATATGACTCAAGTACTCCACTTGTTGGACTGCAAAGTAACACTTTAATCTTCTTGCAAACAAAGAATTTATTCTTAGTGTGGTTAACCTTCTTCAAATGTTGTAAATATTTTGTCCAAATCCCATTATAAATGAGAATATAGTCAAACAACACTAGTAATTAATGAGTCATTGAAATGTAGTTGGGGCATTAGTGAGTCCAAAGGGTATCATGAAATACTCATAGTGCCCTTTATGAGTTATGAATGTTGTTTCAGAGACATTCACAGGGTCCAACCTCACCAGGTCATACCCTGCCCTCAAGTCAATTTTGAAAAAAATAGTAGACTCTTTGAGTTCATCCAACAAATCATCAATGGGATTGGAAATTTTATTTATTGCACTTTTGTTTAAATCTCTATAATCCACACAAAGTCTCCAAGAACCATCCTTCTTGCCCACCAAAACCCTCAATTGCAAGTATGATTGTATAAGCTTGTTCATAATATCTTTCTAGTTCTTCGCGTACCTATATGGTCTTTTGCTTACTGTCTGCTCCTTGTATTAAAGGAATCTTGTGATCATGTCCTGGTCAAAATGGTGGCAATTGTGTTAGGTTCTTGAAACACATATTTAAACTCTTGTAACAAATGTTCTACCTCCAATGGTAAAGAAGGTTGGTTTGCATGAGTAGTTAAGGAAGAGTCTCTTCTTCTGTACAAAGTTGCACCATAGACAAATATACTCCTTTCACGAAAGTCTTGTATAATTGTTATTTGTTGACAACTTTCACATTAGATATTATGGCAACTCTCGACACATGCCTCCACCCTTTAATGTTGAACTCCATAGTGAGTTTGTCAAAATTCCACGTAATATCACCGAGCCTAATCAACCATTCGATGTCGAGGACCAAGTCATAACAACCTAAAGGAATCAATAACATGTCTGCTCTAAAGGTTGTTGTTGAATGATCCAACTAAAATTTTTGACCAAAGAAGAAATCTTATATTTAGAGCCATCCACCACAAGAACATGTATGAGTTCCATATTTTCAATTTTGCACTCATACTTCTTAGTGACATGTTCATCTAAAAAGTTATGTGTATTACCATTGTCAATCAAGATGTGCAAGGGACATTTTTTATGATCCCAATAATCTACAATATCCTAAATCCAATAATTCTAGTTAAAGCATTGACTAAAATTTGAGGATTTGCGCCTATTTTATCCCCATTGAAATCCACCCTATAGTCCTCTAATATCTTCTCTTCCTCATCTACCTCCATAACATGAAGGTGTAGTTTTTTATGAACTATGTTGTGCTCCGCTGAGTAAAGTTTGTTACATAAGTAGCAGAGGCCTTTCGACCTTCCTTTTGACATATAAGTTGGTGTTAAACTTCTAGTTTGCCTCTATTTGGAAGGAACAACCACTGGTATATCAGAAAATGGACTCACGGGTGTATGCCCTAACAATCCTTTTTGAATCTTATAAGATTCATTGACAAGTGTAGCCATTTGGATACATCCGTGCTAAAGAAAACGCTCTTCGAATGGTAGATGGTTGAAACATGTGAACCATCATCTGAACTTCTTTCTTGAGACCCCAAGAAAACAATTTAAAGTATTCCTCCAATAGATTCAACTGAGCCATAATTAAATCAAATTCTTCAGGATACTCACCCACTGAGCGATTCAAGCACAATTACATCAATTCTACCATTGGGTCATCACATACATCCTCAAAATGCTCAACCAGCTTGTAGTATAATCTTTTCAAGATAAAGATGAAACTAGGAAAGAGTTTGCAAGAGTTATGTGTCATTGCAATGCTTGACCATCAAGATGAACAATAGCCAACTTCACTTTGAATTCTTCTAGGGTATTACCAATCAAGAAATATTTTCACATTAATAAACCTACTAATTGACATTTTTTTCCCTTGAAATAAGGAAAATCAATCCTAACCAATCTTGTGCCACAAGCGTAAAATCAAGCACCCCCTCGCGCAACAGTCTTCCTCCTTTCATTGTCATCATTTTATTTAATCAGTTTTTTAAGTGTGTTTTTTAAAGATGCAGTCAAGGTTTGTTCTAGAGAAGCAACTAATTCCATGAATCCAGAATCCATTCTTATTAAGAGTCTTTCTTCCATGTCTTTCATGACTTGAGAAAAATGTGTATCCTCCGTCATTGCTAACCAAAGTATTATTGTTGCAAAAATCTGATTTTAGGGTAATAGAGAGTTGTCGAAGAGTAGGAGTAACAATCCACAAGTTGTGCAGTGATAGAAAGAATGGGGGAGAAACAGATACAAATAGAGGAAAAGAAATTGTATGTGTATTCAATTGTAAGAATGAATTTTTTACAACAACTTCCTATTTATTATATAACGCCTACTAACCGCTTACGAGTTAGCACCGCTTAATGGACAAATCGCTTAAACCCACTAATTTTATAACAAAAAATTTGCACTTCAAGTAGTCCTTCTTGATGTAATAAATCACATAAATAATATCTATTATAACAATGAAACAAAGAAATTCAAAAAAGAGGGTTTTAGGGTTTGCAAGAGAAGGAATAAGAAAGAAGATGGATCTAGGGATAAAGTTGAATTTATTTTAATTATGGTGTGTAAGGAGAAATCATGGGAGTTCATGAAGAAAGATCGCCTCAAATTGGCAAGATGAAGTGGTAGTTTTAGTTGGTCAATCCATTTTTGTTAGTGCCACCCATGGTTATCAAACTCATGAGTCAACCCGCTGACTCAAACGAGTTAACGAGTCATGTGACCAATGACGAGTTAACTCAAGTACAGACTCCTTTTAGAGTAGACTCGGGGTCAAACTCGGTGGACTCTGACTAAACTCGCGAGTCAAAGGCGAGTCACCGAGTTTAAAAGAGAAGAGACACTTAAATCTTCTCCCATTCTCTTTATTTCTTTTTACATGTTCATATCTCACATTCTTCTTCATTTCTCATTGTTCACTACTCGTCGTCATCGGTGGTCGCGTCATAGTGCTCTCTTGGTCTCTTCCCTCTGGTTGCCCATCTATTCCCTCTTGTTATGTGGTGGTTGCATCGCGCGTTTCTCCCGGTGGTCGCATGTCTTACCCCGACCCTTGGTCTTTGGCCACCTTTCTAGCTAGCCCTCTCGCATGTTAACCACCAGTCACCCTCTCGCGAGGTTAAATTGAGGAATTAAGGGATTTGAGATTTTAAGGTTTTCAAATAGATATAGGCATTTTAGAGATTTAGAAAAAAAAATTATTTTTTAATTTTGGTTATTTTCTTGGACAAAATGAATTGATTTTTTTTATTTTAGATATAAATATTGAAATTTAAAATGTCTAGAACTTATTTTTTGTTATTTTATCAATGTATTATTGTATGAACTTATTTATTTCAATAATGTGAAATTGATATTATCATATTTTTTGTTAAATTAATATTTTTTTATATGAAGTAGACTCTTACGAGTCTACGAATCGAGTATATAGACTTTTCACGAGTTAATATAGACTCTCGAGTTTAATAACTTTAGTGTCACCTAATTCGTAAACCTAATAGGACAAGGATGAAGAGATATAGGTTAATCTTTTTTTAAAGATATCTATATATTAAAATTAAAATTAAAAAAATTATAATTAAAACACTATAATTTAAATCATAATACTAATCATACAAACTTAAATTATGGATTATAATTGAATAGTTTAACACACAAATGTAATAATTTTCTCAATTTATCTAATAAAAATATTAATTAATAAATAATTTTTTAAAAATATTCATATAATTAAAATATATTTTTAAATAATACATATATATTTTTCTATATAAACAAAAATATTAACAAGTTGACTTGTTAACTCACCTGATCGGCCATTTAACGAGGTGGACTAGGGTCTGTAATTCATCCTAATTAAGATATATCACCTAATCTATTTTTTGGTAGATTAGAGATGGACACAAGCTAAAATGGAACTACACAAACATATAAATTACTTAATGGTCCATGATCACCTAATCTATTTTTTGGTAGATTAGAGATGGACACAAGCTAAAATGGAACTACACAAACATATAAATTACTTAATGGTCCATGATATATAAAAATGTGTATTTCTCTGGCGGTTATGACCAAACACTCAATAAAATAATTAATAATATATAAAATCAAACAAATATTTTAAATATATACAAACGTAAATGTTTTGGTAGATTCATAGTCTTACATGACTTAGGAATGAAGGCTAAGAGTAGTTTATATACACTCTCTTTTCTTAACCCACCAAGACGCTTTTTAAGGATAAACTTGCGACGAGAGTTTTAAAGCGAATAATACCTCGCGCATGAGAATTTACCTAAAGATATTATCATAATAGACATAGGGTCAAAGACTAAATAAAATAATAAATATATACAATTATTTTAAAAGTTTTCACCTAAAACTTTTTTTTTCAAAAAGTTGTTATCATAAAAATAAAAAATACCAAAAGATGGTTAAATTTTATTTATTTACAAAAAATTTCACTTAAATTTTTTTTTATCTCAAAAAGTTGTTAACATAAAAATAAAAAGTAATAAAATATGGTTAAATTTTATTTATTTATAAAAATTTCACTTAATTTTTTTTTATCTCAAAAAGTTGTTATTATAAAAATAAAAATTAACAAAAGATGGTTAAATTTATTTTTTATTTTTAATAAAAAAAATGAAATTTTAATAATTATAAATATAAAATTTAATTCTTATAAACGATTCCAAAATTCTTTTTACATATATTTAAATATAAATATAAATTAGTTATTATATTTTCTCTTTCATAAATAATAATAACTATAATTATAAATATAATTTTTATTTCTTATTACAAATTTTTACTCTAATATTTTTTTATATTTTTTCTCTTATATTTTTATTTACATATTTTTATCTTTCCTTTATTACCTTTATTTTTTTTTAATTTTAACTTTAAATATTCATCTTTTTACTTTTTTCCTTCACTTTTCCACTTCCATGTTTTCCTCATCTATGATATCCTCTTGTAATTTTTTTATTTTATAAAATTTGTCTCTTTTATAATTTTACTTCAATAACATAAAAAAATATAATTTTGATTTTATTTTTAATCTTCTATTATTAGAAAAGATAAATGAAGAAATAAAGTAAATAAATTTATTTTTTATTATTTTTTTAATTATTTATTTTTATTTGTTATCAATAAATTATTTTAATATTTTATGCTGATCTATTTTTATGTTAAAATGTAAAAAAAAAAAAAAACGTTGGCTTTAAAGATATTTAAGAAAAGAAAAAAATTCAAAATTCATTTAAAAAAAATGATAAAGGATGAAACCTAGATTCATTACATTCCTTTTAACAAATGACCATAGCCAAGCAACTGTGTGATTTTTTATTTTATTTTTTCTTGCAAATGTGTAATTAGAACTCCATCATCCTCCACCTTCCACATTATGGCATTACCTAATAAAGCTTCTGCAGGTGCAAATTAGATTATGGTTGTGTTTGTTTATCCATCTTCCCACTTTATTCCAACAACAAATATCAATTTTATTGGACTCACGGTAATCAGAAAATCCAGACAAGCACGTCCTGTGACAGCTGTAACCACCAACCTTAAAATTGCCTGCCGTACAGCAATGTTCTTGTTTCTCATTCATATTTCAAATAATATTTTTTACTGTAATTCGAATATAAGATTTTCGTTAAATAGAATTTGTTTTATTGGGTATGGTTCTTCTAATAGATTTTCATGAAAAAATATGTGTATTTTGTTCTATGAATATTCGTAAATCAATTATTCTTAGAAGAATAAATTTCATTTTATAAGTAAATTATCAATTTAAATATTAAAAATAAAAAAATAATAATATTAAAATCATAAAAAAATCAACGAAGATTAAAATTAATTTATATATATGTTTAATGAAATATTGTTAAGCACTAATTATGCTATGATATTGAACATGATAAAAAAATATTATATAACAATATTAAATATAAAAAAGATTAATTAAATATATAATAATATTATAATATAAAGATAAGTATAATTTTTATTTTTTTAAAATATTATCCGATTTAATAGGTATTTTATATTTTTGTGAAACTTTTGTTAAAAGATGAAATAAAATAAATTTTATAAAAGATGTTTAATTGTGATTTTTAAAAATAATTTTGATATGTTACGAGAAAATCAGTCCCTGGTTACAGGAATTTGAATTACGCGTGAATCTGTACAATCTTACAAAGTCAATGATAATCATTGCCATTTTCTTCTCTCTAAAGGACTGCTTCAAACCTTCACAATTTTCTTTGTTCCTCGTTTGGAGCTTACAATGAAAATACCGCGTCCCTTTCTGGAAAAAGCCAATAATCATATAATTACATACACTGCCTTTCTGTTTTCATTTTAATCTTGGACTTGCGTGTGTGGATTAAACATGGTGTGTGTTTTCATGTTTTTATATGTAAGTTTTGATGTTAGTCCCAACACAAATCAATGAAATTTGGAAAATATGCCGTTAGCAATTAAATTAATTTATCACGACTTGGGTTGCAAGTTAAGAGTTTACGTATATGATAGCAACAATTTTATGAAAAAAAAGTACACCAATAAATAAATTTGGCTTTATACTCAAGAATAAATAATTGATATATTATTGATTTTGTTTTTGTATAAAAATGTATATGAACAAATAATTTAGCTAACATAAGTAGTTAATAAATAAATAAAATTTGATTAAAATTTAAAATGCATCCATTAAATTAATCACTAGTGTCTAATTTTTTTATTAGTTTAAGAATATTGTCATTTAATTAGTCATATTAAAATCACGTTATTCTCTTTCCAAGAAATAAATTTGATGTTCACTTTTTTTTTTCTTCTCTTTGTGAGCAATCTTTGCTCCTTTTATTTAGGTTCATTTGATAAACCTTGACTTCCTTCCGCAAATTAAGTCCACCTTCTACACTATGACAAGGAGGCCACAACTACATTCGATTTAACTTGAAAAGTGATTCTCAAAGAACTTCATTATTATGTGACTTAGCATTATCAATTAACCTTCTTTTTGGGAGAGGAAGAAAAAAAAAGAAGAAAGTGAAGTCTTCCCCATTTGGTGACATGATGAATTGGTGGACCATACCATGCCATTGATTTTAAGCACATTATAAAGTGCCAACAAAAGCAGAAAAAACGAGACTGCAAAAGATGATTTGCGAAAAGAGTCAAAGACAACTCTTATATTTTGGTTTTGGGTTGCACGCGTATCTATGGGCCCTGTTTAAATCATCAATCACTTGCGAAAATAATTAAAGAAAAATGTTAAAGTTAAAAAAAAAAATAATGGGATAATAAAATAGGATTAGAAGTTTATCTCTTTAATCCCCAAAAATGGGGTATAATGCTACCGATGGGTTGATCATCATAGCACAAATTATAGATTTCAGGCATGGTTCGTCTTTTTTTTCTTATAATTTTTTTATTTATATTTTAAAAAATATGCTAATTATATAAATAAATTTTAAATTTTTTTTAATTAATTTTTATATTAAAAAAATTATTATATTTATATATTAAAATATTTGATTATAATTAATTTAAATTTAATTAATTAATAATTATAATTTAAATTATAATATTATATATATATATATATATATATATATATATATATTTCAACAACATAACAAAAAATTAAAAAAATTTTAACTATAATTTCTTTTTTTAAATTTTAATATATATTTTTTTAATTAATCAACATGTCCGTTTCATCTTATCCTTGATTTACCATATTGATATATTAGATGAGAAAGATGAAAATGAGTTAGACTAAATAAACAAAAATAAATAAATAGACTAAAATAAAGAGATTGATGAGTTCATCCATTATACCTAATCAATTTTATCTTGTCTATTAAGTTAATCTATGCTTAATAAGAAAAAAAAAGTTGATTTGTCAACAAATTCAATTAAACTACCTTGTCATCTTAATTAACTTTAAGACAATAAAACAGACGAACAAAATGGAAGATTTTCTATTAACAGTGAAATAATATCCTTAATTTTATAAAGTAAAAAAATAATATAAAATTCTTATTCTATAAAAACTAAAGTTACACGCATTTATAAAATAATATGTAAAATTCATAGTCATAAAATTATAGTTAAGCTGGTTGAGAAGTCCAGAACTACACCTTTTACTTGAGCACATGCAAAAGTGTTAACAGGCTGAAGCAGAACAAAAACTCAGATTAAAGTCGAAAGAGATTGCCTTTAATAAAGACTGAGTTGCATGTGTTTTTGTGCGTTGGTTCTTCGTGTTTTTTCTCAGATACAGGCTTTTCTCTTACATTATCAAAACGTTGCAACATTTGGTATTTTCCCCTCTTTTATCTCAGAATGCTTTGGAGTAAAGTGAGATGCATATATAATAACACCTTCGATTTTAACTTTATAACTGCTTTTAATTTAGAAAATAAAAACCATATAAAGAATAAACATGTCATAATTTATTATTATTATGATATCAAAATGTATTCATATTTAACTTCTGAATCATTTGTATTGTAGCTTTACTTGCTCATTATTCTATTCCTTCAATAATTTCATTCCTCTTGGCTCATACATTAGAGACCCACAAGAAAAAAAAAACAAGTTTATTTGTAAGCCCATATACAACTTTTTGTTGGGCCAGAACTAGTTCCAATCCAACCCATAACAAAAAAGAAAAGAAAAGAGAATAACATACACAAAATAAAATATTTTATCAAATTTAAAGTTTTTCGAAAACGAAGAAATAAAATTGAGGAAAAAAAAAATAAAGAGACCAAAAAATCATAAATAAAATTAAGAAACTAAAAAATATAATAAATAAAATAAGCAGTGACCATTGAAAATGTATAAAAGTAAAGATGCAAGAAGTATGAGATTCTTAACCCACATTTTTGTAGTTTTTCTTCACTCGATTTTCCATTTTTCTTTACTCACAAACGATAATAGCAAGCCACCACTAGTATAGCATGTGGCTGAGAATGGAGGCACGGTTCCTTTCACATTACTCGCCTTTGAATCTTTGTGATTCCACCATTTTTCTTTTTTATTTTGTCCACTTCAATCATCTCATGTGTTTGTATTTGAGAACAACTTGGTTCTCAATGCTTGCTACTTGATTGAATAAATGTTATTCAGATGAAAATTTTTGCTTGCTGCTAAAATAATTAACCGTTAGGCTAAAGAACTTACAATTGTGATAGATTATATATGTTATAAGTTTAATTTTGTGTTAAAAAGACTAATTTATAAGAAAATATTTTATTAATATTTGACAAAAATGCATTCTCAATTATTTAATTTCTTTTTCAACGAAGTGAATCTTCTGTTCAGAAAATAAGATCCGTATTAGTGGAATATCATGTCGTAGGAAAACAATAGAATATCATTTTTGATAATTCTATATAATTAATAATTAATTCAATAACATTTTTGTTAAATTGTACAAAATTAATTAAGTCATTTAGTCTAACAAATATTTTAAATAATTTTTTAATAAACATCATAGGTATCTTTTCACAATATTTTTTAAATTTATCATTGATTTAGATATTTTTTATTTATTTTTTACTTTGATCTATGTTAAATTCACTACAAGAAAATCGCGTATTACTCGATCGAATATTTATCGACGGATTTGTATTCGATCGGAAAATAATTATTACCGATGGATATAAAATATTTGTGGAATTTGATCTTACCGATGGATATATCCGTCGGTAAAATAATAATTAGTTACCGACGGATATATCCGTCAGTAAATTAACAATCAAGTAAACATTCAACTAATTAAAAAATTAAATATTTTTTATTTAATGATTTAATTTAATCATAATTAAATTAATTTATAATAATTTCTTAAATTAAATAATTTTAAAAAATAAATATTTAATTATATATAAATAAATATATATATATATATATATATAAATATAAAAATATATAAATATATAAATACATAAATATATAAATATAATTTATTTGTAAATTATTATCAAAAAATCTAGTAGACTTAGTGGTTAGAGTATCGTCTCTAACTCTACAGATCTGATCAACTATTAAATCCATCGATAATTTTTACCGACAACCAAATTTTCGATGAATTTTTAGCCGTCATAAATCTGTCGATAAATGAATATTACCGACATGATTTTGACCGTCGGTAATATTAAATTTCTTGTTGTGATTAAATTATAATTAAGATTAAATTGATAAAACGAATAAAACATGATTATCCGAAAATTTATTTTAAACTGACCAATTGATAATTTTACTCAATCTAAACTGAATAATAAATATTATTAAATTAAATTTAAATTATTTACTATAATTAAGTATTTAAAATTATTTTAATTTTATTTAAATACAGAACATAGAAAAGTACAGGGTAAACGTGGAAGCTGCAGAACCTGAGCGAAGGATCAGAGTGGTCCTCGGTATAGCAGACATGGTTCATGCTCCTTATCTAATCCAAAATTCTGATACTTAATTAATTTCAACAAAATATGATTTTTTTAACATACTTCTATTATTAATAATAATCAACTCTTCAATAATTTTTATTAATTGCCAAATATAAATGATAATTATAAGTGTAGCACATTGAAATTGAATTAGACAAAAAATTATATTTTGAAGTGTAATTGGATTTATGAAGTTATTGTAATTTGGAATATTATTGAATTAATTATAAATTTAAAAACTTTTAAATGCTATATTTGAAATGTTTTCTTTTCAACCTAGCACAAATGATGTATCATAAAACGATTAACTTTCTTTTTGGTCTCATTAGTTATGTTTTGAAATTGAATTCATTTGAAACTAAAATTCCACAGCACTAAAACCATAAAAAAATTGTGAAATTTATGCTTAAGAATATATTTTCGAAAGTATAATACTATCATATAATGTGAAAAAAATTGTATAATTATACATTTATTATTTTTTATTGACCTTCATTGTGTTTTATACTTTTTTATTTTGTATTTTTCTCTGTTAGGCAAATTTCTATAAAAAACATTAATATATTTAAAAATTATAAAGTCTAAAAATCATCAAATTCCTTAAACATATGATTTATTACATTATCATAGTAAAATAATCGTACGAGAAAATTATTGTTTTTTATCTTAAAAATCAACATAAAGTTTCTATAATAAATTATCTGTTATAGGATGAATGTGTGTAACTGTTTTTTATACCTAATCCATTTCTATTTTACCTTTAATGTTATATAATTATTTTTCTATTTTAATAATTATTTTTAAGAAATAGTAGATAATATAAATTTATTTTCTATACTATTATCTAATAATACATTAATATGTGATAAGTTTATTTATTATTACAATAATTATTGAAATTATTTGTGTTTTTTAATAGTGTAAAATATATTGATAGTATTGGAAATCAATCCCTTTCTAAATGCAACTATTTTTTATTAATGAAAAAACAAACAACTTTTAATTTAAATTAAAAAAAAATAAACACACTCTAAATAAACATCCATAAGTATTTCTCAGTTTCGCATGGGTGTGTGTGGTAGTATTATTGTGTAAGGAATTTTAAGCTTTTCAGAATCATTAAGTATGGAGTATCGAAATCTAGATGAAGTCAAGTTTTAAGAAACTGATAAAGAATTGAAGAAGGGTTGAAGAGCATAAAAGAGATAATGCGAACCCTCTGCGACGTTTGCGAGAGCGCAGCTGCCATTCTCTTCTGCGCCGCCGATGAGGCTGCTCTCTGTTCTGCTTGCGACCACAAGGTTCGTTCTTCTTTTTTCACCCTCTTCCAATTCTATTCTTAACCATTTTCAATTTCATCCATAAATTAATAAATACTTTGAAACAATTCTTTACTCTTTGTCCTGCTTTTTTGATTGAATTTTATTTCAGTGTTTAAATTGCGAGTATTCATAATGAAGTAAAATTCGCTTGAATATTGTATTGTTTCATTTGATTCGGTGTTGGCTCCTGAAATTGCTTCAACTTTCATTTAGTAAGTTGTATGTTTCCCTGACTTGTTCGTAATATTTTCTCAGTTTTTCATTTTTTTTTCATTTACATTTGCTGTCATTTTAGATGATGTTATTGCTGTAATTTCTTATTTTATTGAGCTTTCTTTAACCGATTTTCAAGGTATTAATCAATTTTGTTACTATATACTTTTTGATTAATATAGAAAGTGAAAATGAAAAATAATTTAAATAAGGAGACTTAAGAAGCGAAAATAAAAAGAAAAAAATAATTTGAATGTAAACTAAAATATACTTATACAGTTAACTTTTTATAAAATCTTTTTTATTTAACTTCTCCTAAAGCTGAAGTCTATAAGTTTAATTTAATTAGCGTATACGAAGAATTTGATTAATTTTATCTATATTTTACAAGTGTTTGAGGGAAAAAGTTTATGTAAACAGTATATATTTTTAAGATGTATTTTTACTCCATTGAATCTGAAATGCTTTGAATTATTATTGCATGGAATCTTGATATGGAAATTGATTCACTTCAGAAAAGATTTGGAATGGAGACTCATTTAAAACTTTACAAGAATAGTTATGCACTCAAATGAAATTCTATTTTGCTTTTGCACCACAAGTTTTCTTCGAATCTTTCCATGTTTAGCAATGCGTCCTACATGTTAATTTCATATTTTTGTTTTGATTGGATGGTTACTATGACCCAATTGTTCATGTTTTGTCAAGTGTTTCTGTTACCAACGTATATAATTTAATGAACCATATATTTGCATGCATATTTTTTTTCTGACAGCATGTGTTTTGGTTTGCTGGAGATACAGATCCATACGTGTAATAAACTTGCTAGTAGACACATTCGGGTTGGCCTTGCTGACCCCACAGATGTTCCACGCTGTGACATATGTGAAAATGCACCTGGTACTGAGGGTATTCATATCTTTTTGTAAGAATGTCAATGTGCATTCTAAATTATACAGAAGTTGAATCTTTCTTTCTTGCCATGGAAATTTGCATGTGCAGCTTTCTTTTACTGTGAGATAGATGGTAGTTCGCTGTGTCTGCAATGTGACATGATTGTGCATGTTGGTGGGAAAAGAACTCATAAAAGATATCTTCTATTGAGGCAAAGAGTTGAGGTATGTTTTAGGATGTAAAGAAGTTTCAGTCTTCTTAGCAATCTTCCTAGCTTCTGAATATATATTTTGAAGTTTATGCATCTTGTTTTTGGCCTTTTTTATGGCAGTTTCCAGGTGATAAATCTGCCCAAATGGAAGAACTAGGGCTGCAACCGCTGGATCAAAATGAATTCGGAAGGGATGAAAGTCAGTCACTCAAACCAAAATCAAGAGACAGTCAGCACAATCACAGTTTCTTACCTCTTCCAAGACAAGAAAATAATATTGATATTCATGGAAAAATGGATAAAAAGTTAATTGATCTCAACATCAGGCCATTGCGGTTAAATGGACCAACACCAAACAACCAGGTAATTGTTTTCCCATTTTTCTACTTTGACTTGAGTTATTTGATTGAGGGGTGTTTTGTAATATGCATTTCACGACCCTTCAATTGAGCTAGTTTTCTTAAGCGCACAGAAACAAGAAAGTCCTGACACTTATTTAGTTGTCGAATTAACATATAATCTAATTCTTAAGGAACAAGGTATGGATATTTTAAGAGGCAATAACCATGAATCTGCAAGTGTGCCGCCAGTAGAATCCTGCAAACAAGGGGCTGAGAAGTAATAAAGGTACAACGCATAGGATAGGCTGATAGATACAGAAATGTTATGTTTACTCAGTTTTCTTTTATTGACCTTTTCTGTGTGTGTTTAAAGTTGAATTGTTTGGCTGCAGTCCAAATTAATGAAGGAAAATAGCTGCTTCATATGTATGAGCTGCATAATCAAGGTCGCTTAAACTGGATGGTATATACCTCGTTTTCTTAAAAGCAGCTCATTTTCAATACATCCTTAAACTTAGTCTGACAGCGGAGGAACTGTTGGTCATATGATATTTTATAGCATGTCCATCTATTATTTATGATTAAACCCTCCAATTGTTTAAATTTGCTGACTTCTGTTTCTTTATAATGTTAAAAGACGAATGGAATGAGTTGGTTGAAGTAAAAGACTTCTTATACCTTTTTTTTATTATTAAATTACGAAGAGAGGAGGGGATTGATTGGGGGGAAGAATTGTAAGAAAATGGTGTGATTGTATTGGTGGAGTCCGGATATGATTGTTGTTACCAAAATCTCTGGAGAATATATATATATATATATATATATATATATATATATATATAAGTTTGAGAGTATATGCCAAAGTTATTTATTTTGATGGAAATATTAGAAAAAAAAAATCCATTTAAAAGTTTGTCATAGATTTATTAGCAGAGAACTCTTAATTTTTGAAATTAAAAGACAAATTTTATGGAAAAATATTTTCAATCTTGATAAGTAGCTTCTTAATCTTATTCTACATATTTGACTGAAATGAAAAAAAAAACCATATATACTTAGTTTTTTTTTTTAAAAAAAAGAGACATTCATTTATCACTTTTTTTTTTATATTTTTAATAAAAATAATACCCATTTAGATATAATCTATTTGATATTTTTTAACAACTATTTAGTATCATGGGAGAGAGAAAAAATATAATTTATATTTACATTATATTTCCTTTACTCCATTATTCATTCAATTTAGTTTATCTCAATTTTTTCTCTTAAATATAAAACAATGAAAATATTATTTTTTTCTTATTTTTTCAATTACACATTCTTTTCATTCTTCTTTAAATTCTATCTAATGTCTTCAACAATTTATATATAATTTTAAGAATAAATATTTACATTTTAAATTTAATTTATATTAAATTTTAATAAATTAAAATAAAAATATAATAAAAATGCGGCGGACATACAAGTATTCCACGTGTATTAATTAAAATCTTACTAAAAAACATATTATAATAAAAAAATAAAGAATTAAATATAAAAATAAGAAAAGTAATACTATTTTGAATTATTTAATTATTACATATTAAAAATGTTATAAAGTTATATGGTGACTAAATTATAAATTTTCTTATAAAAAATATATTTTTGAGAATGTCATATTTTATAAGAAAATATTATTTGAATATAAAAGTAAATATATAACTAGAAAATATATGATTAAATTGAAAATTACAATTAAATGATATTGAAATTCCTCTAATTGTAAGATGAAACACTTTTCCTATATTTAAAAAAAAATGTTTATATACTTTTTTTTTCTTTTAAGTTTGTAATTAGATATTCACCTTCTTTTGTTCTAAATAAATAATATAAATTTTTCTCTTATATTTTTAATAAAGTGATATTAACTTTCTTTATTTTATTTAAAATAATATATTCAATAAAAAACAAATAAAGAAAATGAAAGTTAAAACTTAAGGTTTTAAAAATACAATTTTTTTTTAATTTTAAACAAAAAAATCCCTCATATATTCTCCAGGCCTACTAAATAACTTTCGCACATATATATGTAACAATAATTTGTTTAGTTTTAAATATGTAACACAGATTTGTCTTAATCAACTATAATCTTTCGCCCATCTATGTAACAAGAATATGTTTAGTTTTAAATATGTAACAATAATTTGCCCTTATCAACTATAATCACAATATAATAAGTAAAATTATTTTCTGACCATTAAGTTAGAAAAACAACACTTAGATAAAAAAAACATTACATATTAATTTTTAAATAATTATTTATTTTTTATATTATTAATAAAGTAATAATTTTATTTTATTTATTATATTATTAAATCTATTAAAATCATTTTATTTATTATTTTTTACATATTATTTTATTAGTTTTTATAATATTTTATATAAATTATTATCTATTATTATCTTTTAGTCTATATTTTCTTCCGGATCATATATAAGGAGATTCGGATACGCGGTGAATATCTCTTTAACACTTATTTTTAAATAATATTACTCTCTGGTTTAAAAATTGAGTTTATCGTCATAGTGTTTTTTTGCAAGTGGACCTTTACTGATGTGAACATGACCTATGATAAGGGCTAGAACAAGGGAAGTAAATGAAGCTCTTCATCAATTATTATTGGTTGACCAAATTGTGTTTTGGATTGATCAATTAATGGACTTTAGTTTAGTTTTATTGCAATGAAATTTAGTTATCAGTATTTGGGAGACCAAAAGGTGCATAGGCGATTGACTTTTGGATGTCACAATTTCAGTTACAATTAATTATTAAGTAGTTTTCAATTCTTAGGTTAATAAATCATTATTAGTGTTTATTTTCCTTTAATAAATATTTGTAACTCTGATGGCAAAACTTCTTTATAAGTTGAACCATTTTTATCAGAAATAACAAGTTGAGTTTATTTTTAGAAACATTAGAATTTATCTCTTTTATCTTAGTGAGAGTGATTCTCCTATATTCTTGAGTGATTCAAGAACCCTTAGCTGTATCAAAGAACTTTCACATCTTTTGTGTGTTGCCTTCCTTGGGAAGAGTGATTCTTTCCTTCCACCCTTTTTCTAATTCCTAAATTTCTTACAAGGTTCTAACTCTAAAGATCCTAAATCATCCCTTGTGATTCATATCATTTACTCTTTTCAAAAGAAAGTTATTCAACATCTTAGAAGTTTAGAAGTCGAAGTTGAAGCTTGAACACGGTCCACTGATCTTCTCACATCCTCTTGTCGATCTCCATCCGCCCGGTAAAAACATTTGACGCCCATTGTGCGACAGACAAAAACGATCCCCACACATTCCATGATCTTAACTCGAAGTCAAACCATATCAAATTCAAATGTTAACATGAATCCCATAACTGTCTTCGACAACCTCAAAAAATATATGGACAAATATCAATAAAGGAACATGAGGAGATAAAAAATCTGCAAGAATATAATAACACTAAATTTTTGCAAAACAAACAAAAAGCAACAAAATAATTGGAATTAGTTTGAAAATAACAACAAATAGTCTAACAACAAGTAATAGAAGATTTGAAGTTAGTTAAAAAACAATACAAGGTTGAGCTCTAAAATTTCCAAAATAGATCCTTAACAAATGACCCTGGGTGAGTAAGCGGAACATATAGTTGGAAGATACTGCAACATCGGTTAAGCGTGAACCCAACAATCATTAACACCAACCAGCAAAACGCACTCAATGATTTGAAACTCGGAGAAAGCCAAAAGTAAACTTGAGCATAGGTCAAAAAACCTTTCCAAACTATATGTCAAGCCACCAAGTCAAGTAAGAAGGAGACACTCAAGGAAGATTGTCAAGCATAAGCACACTAATGAAACAATTGTTCAATTCCCATATCTGAGAGAACATATAGTGGAAGCCCTACCTCGACTTCAACCTACACACTCTCAACATAGATGAAAAATCAAAATTTGTGAGGAGGATAACGATCACCAATTCATTATAGGAATAATGGAAACCCCTCTCCCAACTAACTGAGAACTACTAATGTTAGACAAGAATGATGGTTCGACAAATCCAACAAATTTAGTAATGTACAAAGCACATGTAAATTTGTATACTAATAACAAAGCAGTCCGATGCCAAGTTTTCCTACCACGTTGCGAGGACCAACCTTACGATGATATAACACTTTACCATATAACTTTATCAATTTATACTAAAGGTTAATAGAAATATTTTGAGTTAGGTTTGCAGCTAGTAATATGCACAAACTCACTCTGGTGACTTTAAAAAGTGTGAAACAGGATAAGGGTGGATCCCTCTACAATTTCATGGTACGATTCACCAAAGTATCAAATTCTTTACCAAACTTGTACCCCGTTGTTGTTGGGGTGGAGACAAAAATTTATTTTCATGGGCCAAAACTTTAGTTGATGGGAAGCCGAATTTAAAGAAGACTTTGGGGGGCTAATATATTTTTTTTATTCATAGTACTCAGAAAAATTATTAAAGTTTGGGGTGATCATGACCCCACCATGCCACCCCTTCTCTCCGCTTCTGGTTGTTGCCTTAGACCTAATACAAGTCGCTTTATAACCCAAACCCTTGATTGATAATTGTTTTGCCTATTCACCGAGAACCCTCGATGAACTGTGCAACCGAGCAGCCAATTATATCCACATGGAAGACAACAACACTAGATTTAAAACAAAGGACACATCTCCTCAAGCATACTCATCCTAATCCTCCAAACAAACCTAGGATAGATAAATATGAACATTACACACCTTTGAATTCTAGTAGAGAAAACATATTACAACAGACTTTCAAACTTGAATTGGTGTGTGAACCACCACCTTTATGATCTTCGGCTCATGCTAATACCACTAAGTACTATCAATTTCATCGGAATTACGACCATATTACCGACTAGTACCAACGAGTCAAAGATATAATCAAGGAACCCATTTGATCTGGTTCTCTTACACACTCCATTCGTAACAATTTAGAGTTGTAAAAATTATAAAATTTATACCTTACTCAAGGTACCATGAGTATAAATGTAGTACCTTACTCGGGATCATGAATATATAGAAATGTAATATAACCTTACTCTGGATTACACGAGTATAAAAATATAATATAATCTTACCCAGGATCATACAAGTATAAAAATGTATCTTACTCAAGGTCACACGAATAAAAGAATGTACCTTACTCAAGGTCAAACGAGTATAAAAATAATGTTCAACTCGAAGTAACGAGTATAAAATTATACCTAACTCAAACAAACTAGTCATAAGATATATTCCACTTAGAAAATGAGTTATATAAATCCTGCACATCATATAAAGTCAAGTTACATAAACCCTGCACAAACCTGAGTTATACATAGTGTACTTAGGATCGCACAAGTTATACATACCTTAACCAAGTATAAAAACCTACATCTACCTTACTCAGGATCACATGGGTTATATATACCTTACTTCGATATGAGTTATCAAAACCTGCATCTACCTTATTTTGGGTCACACGAGTTATAAATACCTTAATCAGGTATAAAAACTTGCATCTATCTTACTTAGGGTCACATGAGTTATACATGTCTTACTCGGGGTCACACGAGTTATACATACCTTAATCCGGTATATGAGATCAAAAAATTATATCTATCTTACTCGGAGTCACACAAATTATACATATCTTCTTCATGGTCACACGAGTTATATATGTCTTATTTAAGTATATGAGTTATCAAAAGTTATATCTACCTTACTTGAGATCACACTAATATACGTACCTTATTCGAATATACAAGTTATCAAAATTTGCGTCTTAAAAACTCTAAGTGGAGTCACGAATATAACATTTACATAGTTTACTAACAACTATATAGTCTATAAACAAGATGATTTATAACTTTATAATCATACTACATATATATGACAAATGTATATCATTTTCCAAATCAACGAAGTTCTAGTATTCATAAGAGGATCTTCTTGAGCTTGGGGGTTGATGAGGGCGTATCGAGCTCCTCTCTCCTCTTCCTAAAGTTTTTAGGTTATAGTGAGTAAATTTCATGAATATATATTTGTCTAACCGAATAATGATTTATAAGATAAACACATTTAAACTGAGTACTACTCGTTTTAATGAAAAATGATCAATTCAACCTTAAACTTGTTTGACCTTTATTCCTAAAGGAACTCGATCTCCGAGTTTGAAGGACTTGTATACCTACGACAAAAATCCTTTAAAGTATTTTTATTTATTATCTTATTACGCATTATTTTTATTATCTTTTATAACATAATATATCGGTTATTATCTTTTTATTATCGGTTATTATCTTTTTTATTATCAATTATTATCTTTTGATCTATTATTATTTTTTGGATGTTATATAAAAAGACTAAACTATAAAAAGTAAATATCACATTATGAGTTATTCTCAAATACACCAAACTCTTGTCTAAAAACTAACTTGAACATCAAAATACTTATTTTGAAATGAACTCTACTTTTTCTAAAAGAAAATCATTCAACATCTTATAATTAAAACTCGAAATACGATCCACTAATCTCTTCAAATCCTTTATTAATTTTCATTCACACATAAGAAAAATATATAAATATAATAATAATTTAATAAATTGAAAAAATTACATTTATCCCTCCTAAGAACTCTATTAAATCATACTCATATTCCCTTCGTATTTAAATTAACACATTTATTGTATTTTATAATAAAATTACATTTATATTCCCGTAATTTTTCAACATACTATTATAATAATTATATTTTTTTATTAAAGTTGTTATCTTTCTTTATTTTAAACATTTTATCTATAAAAAATATTTAATTTTTATGTTGTAAAACTCTAATTTTTATTTTTCATGATTTTTATTTAAATTTTAGTTGATATAGTATTTCAAAATAAATATCACTTATTTTTAAATATAAGAAAAATCAATATCATTTATTAAAAAAATAAAAAATAATTTTAAAATTAAAAAAAAGTGTAAATATGATTTTATTATAATTAGATTTACGAGTAGTTATTTACACTCATTTTATTTAACGTATATTTTAAATAAAAATAAGAGATAAACATTATTATTATAAAATTGATTTAATTTATTTAAAATTTAGAATTAAATTAAAACTATTTTAATTTTTAAAATTTTTAATTTTAATTTATTTAGAATTGATACTTTACCGGAAAAAAAAGTGAATAAATTTGCCATTCTACTTCAAATCTCTGTTTTTAATTTTTTATTAACTGAAACAAGTTAGGGTTCAGCGGTGTCACACAGTGCACAACCAATACCAAGGCCCACGAGGTAGTCAAGCACGAACAAGTTGCGATTGTTCGGTCAGTAGTCACAAATCTCAATCTGCACATTAACAAACAAGTGAGCATATGTTACTGACATTCGTTGTTTGTATTTATTTTTATTTTTTGGTAATTTTTGAATCCATTTGAATGATTAACTTCAGTTACCCGTAAAAGTCGAAAAGGGGAAAATTCAGTTTGATCCATGATTCATTTCTTCCCCCTTCATTTGCTGCAATTGTTGTTTATCTTTGTTTTCACGTGATCTGGATATCTTATTTGCGGCGATGCTGTACAGTTTTATAGAAGTAATTTAGGGGTCTGGTTAGGGAAATTTTCATAGAAAAAAAAATGAAATCAATTTCTGATATTTTTCTATTATAAAAATATTTATGAAGAATTTTCCTTTAAATAAACCTTCAAATCATGTAGGCTGAATGGACTAAGTCCCACATGCGGTGTTATGTTGGTCATTTAGCTGTTCCAGCTCGACTGTTTTTGTCATGCAATGTATTGTGGGCATAGGATGTAGATATGGCATTGCATTTCATAATATAAAATTAGGTGCATGCATTTTGACATTTTGCATTTGGTTCTCCATTGGGATTTTAACAGAAAAGCAATGGCAAGTGCATTGGGTAGCAGAGTTCGAAACTCTCTTCTACCGAGGTGTCCGCTCAACTTCATAAGAGCCTTTAGCTCTTCTTCCTCTTCTACTTCTTCTGTTCCTTCTGCACAGAACCCTAAGAAATCAAAGCGAAGAAAGAAGAACTTGTTTGAGGTGGCTCAGTTCTTACCCAACTGGGGAATTGGCTACCACATGGCCAAGGCTCACTGGAATGAGGTTTCTTACGAAATCACTAAACTCAATCTCTACAAGGTGTTTATCTCTCGATCCTCAACCTTTTTCTTGTCCTTGTATTGTTTGTATCGGATTTTAACTTTCAAATTGTATTTCTCAATGAGTTATTCCTCTGCTTTTCTCAGTTCCCATGAGTCTTTTTCTTTTGAATTTTATTTTACATATGTTTTTGCAGGATGGAAGGCATGGAAAAGCATGGGGGATTGCTTATAAAAATGGTTAGTGTCATAAGTTGTATTAGAAGTGTTTTTGACTTTTGGATATTCCGTTTTTTTTTTCCAATTCTATGTTCAGCAGAGTTTGTTTGTTGAAGGGATTGATATTCATACTGCACTGTTATTCTTAGTCTAGGCTAGACTAGACTAATTCAATGGCCATTTAGGATTTTTAAATGTAGGGAAATGTAGGGAGTTTTTAATTGAGGACTTTAGAGTGTTTTGAGTTTCATCTGACGGGCAAGCTTCATTGCCTTTTTGAGTTGCAAATTAGAATGTGCATTTCTATCAATTATGAAATACAATGTCGTAGAAGGTAGAAATGTTTAACTGATACTGCATTGACTTTCCTGCTTCTCTCCATTTTGGCAATATTGTTTGTATAATGCTTGTGGATTCTCACATGGAAACACGGAGTTTTTACTTTGAATTGGTTTATGTTGTTTTATGCATTCACTTAGGACGTTCTGTTGGAGTTATTTATGGCTCAATTCAGCATACACGGTCCTACCTTGCATAATACCAAATTGATTCTCCCAAAATTTCATGTAGTTCTCCATTTCATCTATTCTTACCGCCACTGTAAACATATTTTTATGAATTTTGATAGAAGTGTTTGTATTGCCAAGGTGGAGAACCCTTGAAGAGTGTTTTAACAGTTGTTTTGGGCTTGTAAAGAACTTCTGAGAGGATTGTGCTTGTGTGCATAAGTTCGGTTAAATGATGCCCATTACATTTGCTTGTGTTGGTGATAACTTTGTTTGTTTGTTTCATTCATGTTCCTTATCAAATTAATTTTTATCTCAATTATAAATCATATTATTATTTTTTATTTGACAATGCATTTTCTGTGAATATTTTCTAAATTGGCAATGTAGAATTTGACAGCTTTATTTGATAAATTCTCAGTGAATACTTTGTGAAACAAGATGTACCTAAAATAAAGTGTAGATTATATGAAGCATTGCATAAATACTGAAACAGTTTTAGTACTTGTTTTCTGGCTTGATTTGATATCGGACAACATATTGCAGGCTTGCCATTAGCCGATGCTCCAAAAAAAATCAGTGGAGTTCACAAACGCTGTTGGAAGTACCTACCAAATGTAGTAAAAGCATCAGAAAGCTCAACAAACTTAACGAGTCCAATAGATAGTGGCTTAAAAGTTGAAACTGAAGCAAGTTGATACTTTGTAGTGACTTTCTTTAGGTTACCAACATTAGCCCATGCCTTTTCAATTGGCCTAGTGGTTTTGGACCATGGTAGATTTTGTAGTCAATATTGTAATATTGCTTACGCATTCACGCAAGATACTCGAATAAGTTTCTTTAATATTTATAATTAAATGAGCTCTAGACTGTGCAAGTGCCTTGAGGGGGTAACCTGGCTGAATTTGGTTCTTATTATATCGGTGTGACTTTAAGCTATTATCCATTATAGTAAATCACTGAATCTATGTTTGACAGGTTAGTTATTAATTGTGTTGATTGTAGATGTAGACCTTGTATAAACATAAGGTATCTATATCCTTCAATGATACTCACTCAAAATTCATCTCTCAAAAATCTCTCAAAATTCATCTATGATGAAAAGTGCTTTTCTAAAGCTATTAGATTTGGTTCAGTACAGTTAAATAAAGCTATAAATATTTTAAATTCCTTAATAGAAGACAAATTCATGTTAAAAGAATTTGAATTGCATATATAAGCATACTAATTTAGTAATACCATGTTATAATTTGTTTCACCTTGTTTCGTTCTTTTTCATCTGTCAATTCGCAGTCTTAAAGATAATTTTTCAAAAACTAATAATCAGACCTTGTTCTGAGTGATTTTATTACAAACTTTATTTTAGACAGAATCCAATGACATTGATTAACTCCACCTCCTCGATGAGATACAGTTGCAATAGTTGAAGTTGGTTTGTTGGGGAAAATTCACATGATTCTTGTTTCATATGATTATCATTAGGAATGGGTTTGGATTTCTGTTCCCAAGCTGCATGCATTGAGCTAAAACTCGTCTTCCGTAAGCTTTGTCCAAACTATGGTTTTGAAATTAAAAAAAAAAGGAGAGAATCCGAGCACATTAAACACCAATAATGAAACACTACAAAATGGACATTTTTTATGTTTTAAAATCTGGATGAACAGAGCATTTTTATTTATTTATTCAATGTGTATACATACTATTCATCATAAATTAGGTTAATTTGTAACATTTAACCCAATTTTTTGTAATTAGACTTGAGAAATGAAATGTGTAATACAACAACTGTTTTCCATGCTCGTTAAATATTGAATGAGTTAGTACTCTCTTATATTTTGATTCTGTATAACTACTATCTTCTGACTTACGAGAAATTATTAGATGGTTTGACATCATCTTCAAACTGGTTAAGACCATACATAAATGGTGTCCTGAAACACATAATAAATTGTTGTGTTCTAGAGTCTAAATAACTTAATTTTATTAAAAAGGAAAAGAAAATTTGCCATGTAGCATTTCTCTGAAGATTCATTGTTGCCTAAATCAAAATGCAATCAATATATTACAGTTATTATTTAGGTTGTTATAGACAAATATGAAACGTGGTAGAGTATCAGTCTTCAAAAGTCCAGTAGAGAAGTTGTGATATATGCTATTGGCATGTTGAAGATGTCTTCTGGCTGACTTGGACAGATTATATCTTCCTTGGGGATTAAAAGTTGTTTGTTCTTGAGCCTTAGCAAAGAAGAAGTCATGTTCTTTTAAAGAGGAATAGAGGGGTCATGTTCATAAGTTAAAGTCCATGGAAACGAGTTTTTTCAATCTTCGAACTATTTTTTGATGAGGTTTTTCGTAGTTGCCGAGATTCAACCATTTTGTTATACATGGGGACATATTGAAGTACACAACTCCTCGTAGCAAAAGGTTTATTAAGTTGTGAAGGTGCATGTAAACCATAGACAAAAATAGTCTCCAGGACTATAAAAACATTACATTTTAGACAAATTAGTCTTCCACTTCATCCTCCGTCAACACCTACTGCAACTGCTGGTGTTGCTGCCTAACATGTATCATATTCACTACAAACATCTTAGTAGGAGTAGCCTTTGACGAACAACTCCTTCTTGGCTTCATCAGATTCACCCTCACCAGTGTACTTCCCAAGCTGAGCCAGTGAGTTGGACTTGGCACGGAAAAGGAGTGCATCTTGTGCTGCCTTCACATTTTCTGGGCGCCCTCCCCATGTTTTCAAGGCTGTGTTTTGGAGGGCTCTGGCATATGAGAATGACACGTGCCACGGGTTTGGAGATTGGTTCATGGCATTCAAATTGAGGGTAGCCTCAACCTCAGACTGTCCACCAGACAAAAACTGCACAAGACAACTTTGGTTAGCACATGAAAGGGAAGTAAGGAATGCAAAGAATTATGCATTTGGCAGTGTCACTTACCATGATTCCAGGGACAGCAGGGGGAATTCTCCTGTGAAGGAGTTTGAGGGTGTAATCAGCAACTGTCTGAGGACTGGCCTTGTCCTTGGACTCAGCTCCAGGTGTAACCATGCTAGGCTTGAGGAGAATACCCTCAAAAAGGACATTGTTCTCAGCAAGGTAGAAGAAAACCTCTGCCCAGACCTTTTTGGCCACTTCAAAAGTTCTATCAATACTGTGCTCCCCATCAAGCAAGATCTCTGGCTCCACAATTGGAACCAATCCATTGTCCTAAAACCATTAAATTAAAACATTTTAGCCCTTCATAATCAGTGGAAATGTATAGGTCCTCTTCCTAGGCTTATATAAAAAGTATCCTATTACCTCACATCTATAAATAGAAGTGTAGCTATAACAAAAAAAAAATGAAATCACTAATATATAACTTGAGTGGTTTTCTCACCTGAGCAATTGCAGCATAGCGAGCTAGACCCCAGGCTGCCTCCTTAACTGCCAGAGCAGAGGGACCGTTGGGGATGCTCACAACAGTACGCCTAATATGAAATTATGAATTTATAAGATGAAAAAATGACCATAATGTGTAGTACAAGAAAAGGAGAGCATAAAACTACGAATGATTATACTGCCACAAAAAAGGGGAATGAATGCTTACCATTTGGCAAAACGGGCACCTTGCTGGTAGTATGCAGCTGAGCGAGAGGCAAGACCATCCAAACCTTGGCACCACGACTCATCGTTGGAGCCAGCAAGGGGAACCAAACCCTGTTGTCCCAAGCACATAGACCATGTGTTAAAAGTACACACACTGCTATACATACAGATTAAAATCCTCTATTTTAGTTTAGCATTCAAATTTTCACTATTGTGAACTACAGAAAAAGCTAACCCCCGGAATGTTATAACTAACCACTGTTTATGTGAGGCATGAAACATCTTTTTATATGGACACTAACAAATATCTGAATGATAGTACAATTAAGCATAAGTAGATGTCATAGTAGCATCCATCAACACTTATGCTTATTCTTTTCATTGTTATTTCAGGTGTCAGCAGCTACATAGTAAAGGAAGGACAGGGTGATTCCAAAATTCTTACCTTGTCGACTTTAATACCAGGAACAATGTTTTGCTCGATGAGCACATCGACAATCTTCCTGCCATCAATTGTGGATTGGTAGAGAGTTTCCTCAAAGAGAATGGCACCAGAGATGTATTGACCAAGGCCTGGAACTGTCACAAGGAGGGTACGGTATGCCTGGCGGTTAGCTTCGGTGTTCTCCAGCCCAATTGAAGCCAAACGCTTCCCACAGGTAGCATTGGACTCATCCATGGCCAAAATACCCCTCCCTGGTGAAGCCACGGTTTTCTGTTTCCACACACAGCAAAATATTATTGTATCAACAATGTGAACCATACTCTGGGAACAACCACAGAGATTTAGCTTCAAAAGTAAAAAAGAACATGCTTTAGAGAATAAAGTGAAGAAACTTCTTCATAGTTACTATACTCATACTTAATAAGCATAATCTCAAGTTTGACAGTGACAACTAAAATTTATCCTTTAAATTCTAACAAAGTCAGTTGAAAAACAAGAAATTCTCTGGACTAAGGAGAAAATGGATTATGGGTATGAAAAGTTAAATTTAGTTCAATCCAAGATGATTTTAATATCTGGTGGGTGTTCAGATAAACTTTTTCATAAACACTAGAAAAGGGTAAAATGCATTTAACTTCTTTATAAGCTACAATGAACTTACTTTACTTAACTGTTGAAAAAGTTAAATAGAAAAACAGGACTTTCTATTATCATACCGCGGTCTTAACAAGCTCATCAGCATAGGAACCAGCCCTGATGGTGAGGGCTGAAGGGGTGGTGGGGTTGCATCTCACAACTGATGCAGAAGGTTGGCGTAGGGTTTGACCCTTCACCCATTCAGACTTGTCAAGAACAAGTGAAGACTTGAGCAGAGATGGTGATGCAGAGGCCATTCTTCACTGCAGGTGTTAGCACTAACACAATCTTATCTCCTACAGCAACCTTTGTATGGGCCTCTTTACCACACATGCATCGTTTTTGCTTCATTTATAGTTCTCAAGTGATGTCCCATTTGAGGCTGCTGTGAGTTAACCTATCCTCACTTGACATGTGGATGATAACTTCAGCTTCCTTCCCATTCCGCGCTACCATTTTGGTGGTTCAAATGGATGGTTTTTTCCTCGCCTTGTAAAAATGACTTGGAAAAAAGAAAATAGAACATAGATATTATTTTCCCCTTGTGCTACTAGTCGTGACAAATGTATTACATGGACCAAAAAGGGTACCAATTATTGTTGTCTGTAAGGGAAGGAAACAATCAAAACAAGAAGTATGAGGTTATTGTTTACCTTGTTGATTAACTATTTTGTCTCCTTCTCGTTGATTAATGGTCTTGGTTCAATGATAGGATGTTATGAGGGTGAGGCAACGATGTCTCCAGATCATGTCTTTTGATGGACTCCTTGTAATTATACCTTCTTCCCCTGTCCCACATGATATTTTAATGGCCTAATGAACTCATATATGCATACAAACTAAAACATTAGTGTCACGCTGTCGTGGGTTTAAACATCAATTGTATGAACACCTTCTTCTACGCACTAGGTGTCATGACAGAAATTAAAACATATTTCATGATCTATTGGAGTAGAAGTTGTTGATTTGTAACTTGTTGATTTTACAGTAGTCTTGGTTTACCGAGTGCACATGGGATTCTTTTTCTTCTTGTAATAGTTGATAACAAAAATAAGAGTTTTTGCATAATTTTTTAAGAGTATATGCTTAGTTAGAATCATTTTTTGTCCTCTGTAATATAGTGGTTCTACAACATATCAATGGGAAGCAGGTAGTGGAATTGAAAACTGGACTCTAGATCACTCCAGTTTTGAAAACTGGACTGATATGTTCAACTAGTGGAATTGAAAATTAGTATTCCATCCGTTGTTTTTAAATAATTAGATTTTAATTAAATTTTGATAAAATGGAAAAAAATAAAATAAAATGGTTAGATTTTTAAGATAAAATGATTTGGATAAAAAAAATTAATATTATTTTTTATAAAATAAAATTAATAAAATAAAACAAAAGATTAGATTTTTAAGATAAATCAATTTCGATGAAAAAAATTATAAAAGATATAATATATTTTTTATTTTATTATATTTTTATTTTATTTTAATAATTATTCATATTATATTATTTAATATATTTTATATTTATAATCTTTATTTAAAATTTTAATAAAATTTTATTATATATTTATTATATTATAAAAATATTATTTTATTAAATTAGATTAAATTGCTTTTCAACTTTTAAACTCTGGAATATTAAGTTGATCTGATGATGCAATTTTAAAAACATTATATATCATTAATTAGGGTAAGTGGATACATGAAATAACGAAATTGAGACACTTAATGTTTTATAAATGTCAAAATTAATCCATTAATTTAATACCATCCGAATCTACCTGTCAAACAAAATAGAACTACATTTGTATTACAAAAATATTACTTCAGTGCCTACTTTATTTATGTTATTACTTTTTAAATGTAAAAGTATACGTATTAAAATTCTAACAACTAAACTTTTTAAACAAAATAAAGAAAAAAATATTTCAAAAAATTACTGTGCAGAAATCTAAATTTTTAAATATTAAGTAAAAGTTAATAATTTAAAAACATTAATATTAATAATATTTTACAATCACTTTTATAAAAGAAATATAATATTACTTGTAATAATTGAAAAAATTAATCAATTAAAAATTACTTGTATCCAGTTCTTTTCATACATTTTGAAATTAAACCCATAAAATTTAAATAGTATAAACCCTCATCTGAAAAAAAATATATTCATTAAGTTTTAGAATGTCACTTGTATCAATTCATTAGTGGCTTGTAGGGTTATAGAAAATACAATTAAAAAATAAATACTTTAGTAAAAACTGATTAGACTATATTTCGAGTATTTTAGTAAAGAAAAACTAGCATTAGAGATATATTTGCATTATTTAAGCTACTAGGAGAAAGTAAAGAAAGAAAATCCTTGAGAAAGAGAGTAGAGAGTGAAAGAGAATTAGACTTGTACCTGAGTTTTGTGAGAGTGGAAATTTATATTTTTTATTTTTTGTGAAAATTTTTAAAATATCTTTTAAAAGTTATTAAAGTTTAATTTCTTTATCTAAATAAGTTATTTTATTCTAAGAAATTTTAAATTCATCGAGTAACACAAGATTCGACATACAGTGTGCTTTGTGGATTTGCTCTTCTCATATTGTTAACAGACAAATGTGAGTAGAGAAATTTCAAATTAAATAAAAACAAACATATTAAACATATAGGTAGGAAACATCCATGTTATGTTCTAGATTCTAGTAACTTAAAATTATTGTATTGTGCAGTTATGTTGTGTCATTTTTCATTAGCAGACTAAGCCCTAAATTAACTTCAAATGAAAACATCATTATTTGGCCCATGTTCTGCTTAGTACTTATATTATCGGTATTGGCTCAAAAAGCTTAAACTGTCTATGATTATGGTTTGGTTATTGTGCAAAAAATTGAAGATGCCCCCAGATATTTTATTCATGCTAGGGAAATAAAGTTTATGAAAGCAAATTTTTGTATTTACAAAGTAAAAGAATGGGTTCAACAAGTGTGCAGAATTTTTCAGAGGGATTTTTTTGAACTTCTTGTGAAATTCTGTTTAGCTTCATATTCATGTTTTTTCATTTCTCAACAATAACAATGTAAGTAGCCGATCTTTTTTCTTTTTATGATTCAATTTATTGAGAATTTCTATGATGCAGAATCAAATTAAATCGATAGAATAATATTTGTTTTTGGTTGAATTTTGCATCCACTAAGTAGGAGATTATGCACATTCTTTATCCTTTGTGCAGCTCAAGTAATTTAGGTAAAAATAAATCTATCATTAATTATATGAAGAAGACTGTACTGTATATAAGAACAGTTGAAAGAAAAAACAAATTGTTCTAGATGGTCATATATTATTTTCATTAATCTAATTCATTTTGTTTTTCAAGTGATTGATCTTTCCCAATGTGTGCATAAATCCTGAAGTCACCCATTTAGAGAAATAAAAAGTGGATCAAAATTGAACTTTTACACAACATTGCATCTATAACTTACTTTACACCGATAGCAGGATTCAGAACTACCGTTTTTGCAAATGTCTTTTCTTGTACTTCCATAACTCGTCCTTTTTTCTTTTGGGTTTAACAACACCCATCTTATTTCTAACCACACCAATCAAAGATCTCCTATCCTTTCTGTTTTTAACAGCAACTTTCACATCCAGAATGGCCCGAAGCTTCTGATAAGAATTGGCATCCATTACCTTACCATTCTTGACCATCTCCTGGTGATAAAAGAATGCCTGCGCAAAATCTCGGACACGGAGAAATGCATATATCATAGTTGAATAAGTTACAGAATCTGGCTTTAAGTTATGATCTGCCATCTCTTCCAACAACTCTGGCAGCTTTGAGTGTCGACCCCCTCGTGCATATGCATTTATCAGCATATTGTAAGTCAACAATGTTGGGTGCAATCCAACTTTCCCAAATTGAGATATTACATCTCTTGCTTCCTTGTAGTGACCATGTTTAGAAAAACCATCAACAAGAGTATTGAAAGTCACCCGGGTTACTTCAACTTTCTCCCTCCTCATCAACTTCCATATTTTCATTAATGTTTCGGTGTCACCAGCTCGTCTAAATGCATCTAGTAAAGCAGTGTAAGTTTCTATGGATGGTTTAACACCTTCCCTTTGCATGTTTTCAAATGCTGCATAAGCTTTCTCATGCCAGCCACCAACGGAATATGCATGGATCAGAGCTGTATAAGAATGCAAAGTGGGTTTAATACCATTTTTCCTCATCTTCAAGAATGCATCTGCAGCCATGTCACTCATCTTTTTCTGCTTCCCATATGCACTGACTAGACAAGTATATGATTTGGCATTTGGCTTCAACCCAACATCATGCATTTCAGCAATCAGCTTCTCCACAATCTCAGGCTGCATTTTTCTGCTGTATGCATGCATTAGAATGTTGAATGTAGCTTCAGTGGGCTTAATCCCTTTAGCTTTCATCTCAACAAGAAGGCCTTCAGCTTCTTCTACACTGTTGGATTTACAATATGCATCCATCAGGGTGTTGTACACAATTGCATTTGGAGAAACCCCTTTCTTCTCCATTTCAGATAGGATGATGAGAGCTTCACTCATCAATCCCTCAACACAAAATGACTTTATTAGCGCACCTAGGACTTCTTCACCCCATTTGACTCCTTTACCATTCATTTTTTCAAAAAACTGCCATGCATCTTTTGCACTATGGCCAAGTTTTCTCATAACAATAACCATAATAGAACATGTCACATGATCTGGAAGAACATTATCCGCTTCCATTGACTCATACACCTTCCAAGCATCTTCATACCTAAAACAATAATGTAGACTTCAACAATAAACTCTTACCATATGTGGTATTTTAGAGAGGGGTGATGCTGCTCTAAACAATGTGAGAACATTTGTCAAAGTAGGGAGAGATGAAACATCTTTGGTTGTTTTACATTGTTTTTCATTCGATAATTAAATATCTTAATCATGAATAATATTTACTTTTTCACAGTTTTAAGTTTGAAGAAGGGGAACCAATACAACAGAGGTAATTTGTAACATCTTAATTCTCTGACAAGTACCAATGGAGTTTAATAGATTTCATAGCTGTTCATAGGATTCTTAATAAGGACAAGACAAGCCCAACAGGAAAAAGAAAGGATTTCAATCCATCTGCATTAATGGAAAACTGAACTGGTATGAAGAGACTAGGGATTGTTTCAGTCAATGGAAAGGATATTTTACCTAAACAAATTGAATTATATATTTTTCGCAATTGGACATCTGGAATAAAAATACTGAAACATTTTATAAAATAAAGTCATTTACAAAACAATATAATCCCAGTCCACCTTTGAAGGATAAAATACAGTAGCAAAGTTTGCCTAACTCTATTACATATATATCTATGAAACCAAAGTATAGTCCATCAAGAGAAGTTGCATAGAATATGCACAACCACATGAACTCCATGCCAAAACTGATGTGCTAGTACAGTTAAAATTCATGTCATAACATTGTCTAGCTTAATGTCATCATTGATCCTAATTCTAGGTAAAGATGATACAATAAGTCGTTTCTAGTGTTGAGTTGAAACATAATTAAGAAAGGGCATGGTTTATACCACAGCTTAGATAACAAGTAGCACATTGTTCATTTCCTTATTTTTCATGATCATTACAATAATTATAACAGTGAAACAAATGAACTAGTAAACAAGTTAATTAATTAAATGTGTATCATTCTACCTAAGCAAAATTAACAAACTATGTGACTTGCGTTTGCATCCTTTGTTAATCTTTCCCAGGATTCACACTAAAGCAGCAAGAGAAAAAACAAGCAAAGGACGTGACTTTGCACAAAATTTTTACCTGCCACTTGAAAGAAGGCCTGAAATTGCGGCATTGTAAACATGAGCATCTCTGAACTCCTTGGTGGATGGTAAGTTTGAGAACAAAACCATCAACTTATCAGCCATCCTTGCCTTTCCCAACAAAGGAAACAACACAGTGCAAGCCCGAGGTGTAACAAGTGAAGGTTCCTGCGACCTCATCCACTGAAAGAAATATAAACAAGACACCAGAAGGTGCTCCTCCCCAAGTGATTTTAAAACCTCCCAACACTCTTTCTCACTAACTCTTCCTTCATATTCCACCAAACCCTCCTCCAGTGTAAGATTCTGTGGCAAGTTCCTTGCAAGCTGAACAATCTCCCCCACAATCCCCTCAGGTAAAGGCAAACCCTTTTTCTCACACACCATTTCTTTCCTTTTTTCAACCAACAAGGAACCACCCTCCAAACTCGTTTCAAATTCTTCTTCAACAAGGTCACTGGTGTCAGAAGCAAGGTGCCATGATATGCGACGGTTCTTCTGAAGCGACAACCTTCCTTCTTTTCCAGGGTCTTGGAAGGAAACCCTACTGCGGGTTTTGAAGAATTTGTAGATTGGATCATCTGGGTCATGAGCTGGTTCTTTTTCCTCTTCTTCTATTGTTTCTATGACCTCTTGTTCTTCTGGTTCTGGTTCTTGTTGGAGATATGGGAGGAAAATGGGGGTTGGTGAAAGGTGTGCGGTGTTGGATGGTGATGCACAAAGATATAGGGTTTTGGAGAGCGGGGAGATTGAGATTTTGGTGTGTGAAAGAAGGAAAGGTTTTGAAAGAGTATGAAGATGAAAATAGTGTGAAATGGAAGGGTGAAGGTATGAAATGGAAGAAGAAGGAAGGAATGTGGAGTGTGTGAGGGTGAGAGCCATGACTCTCTGTGAATCCATGCAAAGGTTATCTTGTCCCTAACAATTGCTGATTACTCCACATGATTCCCTTTCCCAAGTTCTGTCCCGTGTCAAACAAAAGAACCTTTGGGAAGGCATAAATTTTAATTTTGTTCTTCCTCCTATTTTAGTTTCTTTTCATATATATATATATATATATATATATATATATATATATATATATATATATATATATATATATATATATATATATATATTTTTTTTTTAAAAGTTATAATTTTACTTTAATTATATATATGCATATTAATTTGATTTTATTAAAATCTAAACATACATATCTATTTAAAAGTTCAAATATAAATAAATTTAATTAATTAAAAATAAAAAAAAAACACAAGTTATATAATAAAAATTTATGATTAAAAAAATCATAAAAATATATTACAGATAAAATTTAAAAATATTAAAATTATAATTATTTATGACAACGTTAAAGAACATATTTAAATTATTTTGGTATTGAAAGAGTACGGAAAAAAGAATAGTAAAATACAAACAAACTGAAGTTATATAGTTTTTTTTACATAGATGAATAATGATATATAATAATTATTATTTACGAAGATTTAGTATAATTAATATCGTAATAAAAATAAATAAATGTTAAGTTATTAAATTTTAGAAAAATAGTTAATTCACAATAGTTTGAAAAAAAGTAATCCAATTAACTATGTTATATTGATATAATAATACATAATAAATGAAATAATAATTAAAATAAAAGTAAATATAAAATAAACTGTTGCCATCTAATTGTATTTTTAACTATAGATTGTGAATCTATCTTTATTTTAAATTTATCTTTTATATAACTGCATTTATTAACAATAATTAATTTATAAAACATTTAAATATATTTTATTATCTTTCATACGGATAGATACAAGAGTTATTTTTTATGATAATTCAATTAATTAAAGTTTTGTATATTTTTGTTTTGTTATGTATATCCAAATTTGAATGGTTTAATTGTTTAAATAGTTTTGAATGTTATTTAATTCGATACTAATTTTAATTATTTAAAGTATGCGAATATGAAAGTTAATTTCTTAGACAAATAAAAAATAAATTGTAAAAACAGTCATGTTTACGTAAGTTTATTGAATAAATTAATAATTGTTTTTATTTTATAATATGTAAAAAAAAGTTATTTCCTTTTGACGGGTTATAATAAAACTCGATTTGAATGTATTTAATTTATTTCAAGGATGACAACAAATATATCCGAAGATATTTAAAAATCAAATGTATAAAATATTAAAAAATAATTAAATAGATACTTAAAAGATAATTTAAATAAATATATAAACACACAAATAAAAATTTAGAGCTGGGAAAATGAATTTTAAAAAAATTGTGTATTTTTTGGAGCTGTATGTTTGAAACAACAATTGAAAAATGTAAAAACATTTTTTTTAAAAGCAATTGAAGATTCCCGTACTTACAATGGAATGAGTTTGAATTTGAACAAAAACACAGCATTTGCCATCTTGTTCGCTCACGGTGATCGGTGGGTTTGTTGAGTTGATAAAAGCAAAGGTAGGGTTTTTCTTAGTTCCATATTTCATTCACTCGTGTATGGTTCTATAATACCTTTTCTGTTCGCATTCTCTGTAAAATCTTCAGCATCACTTCCATTCCATCATTTACCCGCTGTTTCTCCAATCCAACCCTACTCTGTTAAGACTTTCGGAGTGAACCCTAAATCCTGTATATTGTTTCATATTAAGCTTCTTTTTCTTGTATGCTAGAATATCTTTTCTCCTATTTTACTATGATAGTTAGAAACAGAGGAGGTGGCAGTTTTCAATAATAATGATAAGAAAAAAAGGTGAATCTATTGATAGAGTATGAAGTGGATGGTTGGAGTTGGATGAGGGTGTTTGATATATGGAATATCAACAGCCAATATATATTCCCTTGATTGCGTTCCTGTTGAAGTAGAATATGAGGTTGGCTTAAACTAAATACGATAGAAATTGTTATCCAGCTTTATATTTTGTATGAATGGTTATGTAAAATAGGTTATAGAATCAGATATGCGCTACTGAATTATTAAATTTTTAGCCTAATGTTCTAGACGTATGCATGTGTAGTGTTTTAATAGGAATTCCCGCTACGGGATTGATTATAATATCAGATATGTTAAATCTTTTGAGGGGATTGCCTGGGAAGAGACAACCTAACAATGTGACAGGAGTCCAAATTGACACCACTCTCAACCCAAAATCTTAAGGCATTGGGTTATGGGTCATATTTCCTTATATGTTGTTCAACTTTATCATTTTTACATAATGTGGAATTTAGAACCACATCTGGATTTCCAACGATCTCTCCCTCAAATGTAAATTTAAATTTAAATTCATGTACATTCCTTCGAGCTTCCATCTACCGTCGTTCACCCTAACGGGACACACTTACCTGATCTACTCTGTCAAGAAGACTTTTG
Source organism: Sphenostylis stenocarpa (assembly GCA_963425845.1). NCBI lineage: Eukaryota > Viridiplantae > Streptophyta > Magnoliopsida > Fabales > Fabaceae > Sphenostylis > Sphenostylis stenocarpa. Next base: position 25,643,372 of record OY731399.1, on the reverse strand, counting down.
ATACAAAGACCACTCTGATCCACTGCCGATTAATCTTCGACTCTGATATCATTTGTTGGGTCTTTTGAGGAGTATTCATCGGAAGAGACAACACAACAATGAGATATAAACCCAACCTACATAAAGATTGTCACCACTCTCAACTCAAACCTTAAGACATTAGATTATGGGTCATACTTCTTTATATGTTGCTCAATTTTCTTATTATTACACAATGTAGAACTTAGAATCACCTTTGGATTCCCAACAATTTCCCCCTCAAGTGTGAATTCCTTCACATTGATATATCCCCTCGAATTTTCTCATTCTTACACAATGTGGAACTTAGAATCACATTTGGATTCTTAACAAGATAGGCATAGCTGAATTATTGATACAAATAGATAATTTTGAATTACTAAACAATTTTCTAAAGAAACTGTCAAGTGTTTTTAAAATTATTTTTAAGCTATTTTTAAGTTACACTCTACAAGTTTCTACTGTATCTTCCAATTTGACAGTGATGTGGTACTGGAGTGAAACGAAAATCAGTCATGTTGTAGCCGACCAGTTAGTCACTAGATTTGAAAGTGTTCTTTATCATTTATTTATTTTCCTTCTTTATCTGTTGACATATACCTGACCATTGCCTCTCACACAGGTTCAGAATAATACTGGAATTTGTAGCTGTTAGTATTCAGCACAGGATTTATCCCAGCAATGGTTGATGTCCATAAGTTGACTTGTCAAACCTGTAACAATGTGGGTCTTGGTGATGGCTCTGATGGCTTTTTTTACTGCCTTCGATGTGGCTCTCAATATGAGGATGTAATGGACACTGCCGTTGATGATGATGATCTCTTCAATAAGGGAGAAACTGGCGGTGGTGCTGTCTACTTGGCCAGTCACCAACGCCAACGACCTGCTGCAATCAAAGCTGAACCCATATCTCAGTATGACTCCTTCTATGATTCCCAGTCCAATTTCATTAAGACTCTGGGTTTAGAAGATGAAACTCCTCAACAAAATGAGCATGCTCAAGTTAAAGGAGAGGAATTTGATGCCGATCAGTTTATTGATGCAAGTCCTTCAGTTCCTGCAGATTTTGGAGGCTTAAATGTTGCAAGTTATGAAGATTACCACAATGAGATAAGGATGCGGTATGTGATGGGGTTGCAGATAATGATTGAGCTTCAGTGTGAAGCGTTGGTGCAGGAGTTTAAGGTTACCCCTTTAATTTGTGGCTTGGTTGGGCCAATTTGGTTGAGGTTTGTCTCTAGGACTGGTGTTTTCGATGATGACTGGGCTGATAAAGTAATCCATAACTCGGAGATGCAGAAAGAAGGTAACATAAAGTTTCCTGTCTTCTATTTCTACATTTAAATTACATTACAGGTGCTCCCTTTTATTTCATGGTTTGATTCTGTATATTCCAGTCAATTTTCCTATATAGGTTTTGATGCATGTTCCTTTTTCAGGATTGAAAAGGATGTTCCCATTCTTGCTTTATTTTGCTTGTAATATATGTGGGGCATTAATGTGTCTTGTTCATGAAAACTTTCAGTAAAGCTTTCTGTTTCTTTCAAAATTTAATGAAACCTGATAATTAACTAAAGTGTTTACTTTCTCTAGCATATTTTATATGATTAGTTACAACTCAATTTGATCTTCGTTAAGTTTTGGTTTGGCTGATATCAAATTTACTTTTTAATCAATAGAGTATGAGGATGAGCTTGACAATTTTATACTAATCTTTCATGTTTATCAAGTGTGTACTATAGTTTTTCAGCACTCAGAACGAGATGCTTTATTTTCATCAACTATATCATATAGTTTATTGAGTTTATTTCTTCATTGGTCTTAGATGAACCAGAAGATTATAAGCCACGTGCTGAACACAGAACAGAGCCCCACAATATATTTGGTCAGCGAGCTGTGATGATATGGTTTAGGTCTCTAAAGAAAAGGATTCCACTATCTTGTACTGTTGCTGTTTCATTTCTTGCATGCCATGTTGCCAGGGAAGCTATCCTGCCATCTGACATGATGAAGTGGACACGGGAAGGGAAGCTTCCATATTTTTCTGCTTTTGTTGAAATTGAAAAGCGCATAGGACAACCTTCAAGTGCTTGTCCTATTAGTTCAAGTGTTATGTTCAGGCCCCAGAGAGCTGTTCCCGTACAGAAGCTAGAGTCATTTGCTGCATCCATTGCTCAGTTCATAGGCTTGGAGTTACCTCCTGTTAACTTTTATGCAATAGCTTATCTTTATCTTAAAAAATTATCACTTCCTATTGAAAAGATTCTTCCTTATGCATGTCGCATATATGAATGGTCAATGCCTCCAGAATTGTGGCTATCCCTATCAACCAATTATTTTAGGCTACCTACTCATGTATGCGTTATGTCAATTCTAGTAGTAGCAATAAGGATATTATATAACATAAATGGCTTTGGAGAGTGGGAGAAGAGTTTGTCTCGTAATGATGATGATTTTGGTAAAGAATCTAAAGATTCAGCTGAAGATCAAGTAGGACCTCAAAGGCACGAGTTGGATTCTGCCTGGCTTCTCCAACACCTTCAAGCAAGATATAATGAGATTGGGGATATCTATGGTGAAGTCATTGTTTACTTATATTATTATCTTACTAAACTGAACCTTAGTTGCATCAGTCAATATTCTATTTTCACCCTATTGTTTTCAACAATTAAATGACTATCTAACATCCATTGTTTGTGAACAGAGTATTCGAAGGACTTGCCTACATATCTCAAATACTGTAGGGATGTTGTGTTTGCTGGATCAGAGCCATCTTATGGGAATCACGAGGAAGAAAATATGATAGAATACCTATGGAATTTTTATCAGAATGAAGAGGTAATTAAAGAACTGAGTTAGTTATTCTATTGGCATGGGCCTTTAAATTAGGATGTCTTGAAATTACTTCCAAGTTTCAACATGTTTCCTGTAATATTTTAAGAACGAAGTAGCCCCTATGCCTGTGCTCTTATGTGTATGGTGACATGGCTTGACTGTTTATGAGTTCCGGTGAAACTTGAAAAATAAACTGGCTGCATCAGTACTTCCTATATGACATCAAATTCCATAAAAATGCCACAAAGATTGGTGCTGACTTGTTTCCTGAAATCAAATTTGTACAAGATAGAATAAAGAGAGGGATTTCTTTTCTTTTTTTCTGCAAAAATGAGGGGCAATCAAGTGTCAGTCATCTATCTATCTTTAAATTTCTTAAACAAGTTTGTTTGATGAAATTGATGGGGAAACTTGCTAGAAAACAACATGTTACTTTTACATATTATCATTTGAATACATTGACCTACTTTCAACTATCAAAATCAATGCATACCTGTTTCTGATTCCTGTATGAGTTGCTCAATTATTCTGTAAGAAATAAAGAAAGGACAACGGTGACAAATGCTAGAATAGAAGGTGCAGAGAAGTCAATTGGATCATGATGATCACGTGGAGGCTTATACACATGATCAAGAAAATAAGGGGAGTACCATGAATTGCATAACTAACTCTACACTGAAGGATTTTTGTTGGTGGAAACCTAGTATAAAATCTTTTCTGGTGGTACTGGAGGGACAGGGAGAGAATGATGTTGTTTTCCCTTTCTCTATGCTTCTGTTATTAATATCCCTTCTCTGTTAGTTTTTTTGTCTCTGTAATTTTTGGTATTGCTGCTGTCATGGGTAATAGTTTCATTGTTCTCTAACTATATGTAATTTGAATCAGTGAAGGGATGTGCATTGACATTCTTTCAATGAAATATTTAAGTAATAGATGCTCATATAATGACTGCAGACTTTTTGTAGATAATGATAATATAAAATCTGTATGCATATTTTCTTCCAAATATTATACTGATATAATATAAAATCTGTATTCCAGCATCTCCTAAATGATATGCAAGGCAGATTTGATTAAATAAAATTATTTTTAAAATATTTTATCTATCTGCCTAGTAATGTCTAGTCTCTGGGAGTTGTTTTTGATGTCTGACTACCTTGCGAGAATGCCTGTCAAAATATGTTGTGTAACACTTTTTTCTTTTTTCTTAATTTCAGGATGTAAAACCATTGGAGAATGTAGAGCAGACAAACACTTCTTTTACCCAAACGAGGTTGAAGGATAAAGAATGCATTGACAGGACCTGCAAGCAGGAAAAGATTAGAAAAAAAGCCTTCAATGAACTATTTCCTGATGATGAAACCTGCCTTGAAGATGACTTGCCTGGAAGTGTGGACGATGGTAATTCACATGAGAGTTTGTCAGAAGGTGAAGAAGACTCGGATTCCCGTGATCACAGTTCAGGTAAATCTCGAGTCAAGGAAGCCATTAGGCAGATGAAATTAGACATGGAAGAGAACAGATTTTGTTATATACCACCAAGTGTCAAGCGAAAAAGACTGGATTATATTCACTATGTGAGAAAGAGGGATGAAGGTGCCCTGACCTATGTTGCTCATGCTGATTATTACATTTTGCTTCGGGCTTGTGCCAGGATTGCACTAGTTGATATTCGGATTTTGCATATCGGTGTGTTAAGCCTTGAGAGAAGACTTACTTGGTTGGAGAAACGGGTTAATAACTGCTTACATTCCAAACCAACTAATATTTCATGTCAGTTTTGTAGTAATAATATGGCCACAGAAAATGGATCTGATGGTCTTCCTGGGATATCAAATTTGAATATTTGAGAATTGATTTTAAGTTCTTGTACAGTTGAACTACTAGCAAATAGATTTGAGAAAAGATGCTTCATTTCCTTTTTCTTTCTTTTGATTCCAATTATTCATAATAGAATAAGTATTAGGAATAATAAGAAAGACGATGAAAACCAAAGAAAAAAAAAATGAGATGATTCTTCTATTGGTAATGCAAGAGCTGGAAAAATGAATTTTTAAAATTTCAGTTGTTTTGGAGCTGTATGTTTGAAACAACAATTGAGATTTGTAAAATCATTTAAAAAAAATACAATGAATATGAAAATTTGTAATTTATAATTTTTCAATAGTTTTTTTTTTTACATGGAAGTGTTTTTTGTCTTAAAAAAAGGTAATTTTCTTAAATTTGTTTTCTTTTATATATATATATATATATATATATATATATATATATATATATATATATATATATATATATATATATATATAAAATCTTCATTCTCTTATATCATTTTCATTATATATACTCTAATTATGATGTGACAAGATATATTTCCAAGTTATGGGAAGAATAATTAATCTAGCTACTTACCAGCCTCTCTCTGGGAGCCATATACCTTATATAAACATTAAAAAAAAAAAAAAACTCCAATTAACTAAGTCTAGTACATAATATTCCACTCCAAACTACTTTAAATCTATTTTAATGGAATATATTTAATATCTATTTTGTTGGATGAGAATTCATTATCTACATTTTGAAAGGTTGTCTAATGATGTTTTGCATAGTTTTCAATTTTTTTACTCTCCAAAAATACTTATCTAAGAATGAATGAAAGATGGTTACAGAATTTTATTGAAACTTAATCATTTAATTATTTTCTTCATATTCTTTTGGCTTTCTTATTAACTAAGTGACTATGACTCTCCTTTTAGTATTCTTTTAAACTTTTAGATCGACTTCGCGAAAAAAAGAAAAAAGTTATATAGCCAATTTATCAGTGGTTGTATATCTTAAATATTAGTCACATTTGTTTTGATTTTCAAAAAAAAAAAAGGAAAATTAAAATTAAAATTTATATTTATATTTAATTTCCTCAACATGAATTTCTTGGAGTTAAAAACAAAATTAATTATAATGATATAAATATTTATTACTAAAAATTGTAAATTTATTACTATTAATATCTTATAATAATAATTATTTAATTATCACTATTATACATGTCACCGATGTAATTGTATTAATATTTTTAAATAACACTAAAATTAAAACTTATAATTATATAAAACAGTAGTAATAATAAAATTATCACAAATATATTAGACAATAATGATAAATAAAATTATCACTATTAAAAATTTATAAAAAAATATATTTTAATATCACAAATATCTAAAATATATAATAGTTAATTATTGTTTATAATTTATAGAAATATTATTATTAATTTAATGTCACAAATATATAAACAAGGATAATATTATTTGTTATTATTATAATTTATAAAATTATTATTATTTTTTTTTAATTTCACAAATATATATATATATATATGAATAAAGATAATAATTAATTAATTATTATTATTGATATTTTTTTATAATAATAATTTTAATATTAAACTTTTTCGTAATTATTAATTCTTAAAATTACTAAATATATGATGATACGTAAATCTTCTAAATTTGCTTCATTATTTCAAAGTCATAATGGACAGATAAATTATTTTTAAAATCTTACAACAAATAAATATTCAAACATAAATTATTCATTGTAAATGATAAAAACTAAAACACAGTAAACAAAGATTCTAAATTCAAACATCATAAAAAACTATATATATTCTACCTCAAACCATTAAATAACTATTTCTAAAATAACAATAACAATTTGTATATCTTTAAGTTCCTGCAAAATAAAATAAAAAATAAAATATTAATATTAATAAAAAAAGTAATTAATAATATTCTAGAAATATAAATATAATAACTAAAATTATTAGAGATATTTTACAAAATATTTAAAATAATAAAATAACTTACTTTTTTTTTAATAGAACATTTACCATCAAATATTTTTGTGAATGATAAACCATTCAATAGTCATTTGAAGTTTCATTTCTTTTTCAATATCTTGATTCATAGTTAATTATTGAACTTTAAACAATTAACGTTGAGATTGCAATTCTCCATGGAGTTAAATTAGTATTAGTCAATTTTTTTTATTTCTCTCTAAATCATTTGCTTTTTTATTTTAAACAAATTATTTCTCCATAACCTTTTTTGTCGTTGATGTAGTGTTCCTTGTGACTGAATTGGTTTTGTTCAATCCAATAAGTGTTTTTCAAAGTTCCTCTTTATGCCTCACCCACATTCTTCAAATTGTTTTATAAAATAATAAGAGAAAATCATTTACATTATAACATAATATACTAACACTATAATATATTTTCTTAAAATTTTAAAATGTTAACAAGAAAAATATAATTTTTAAATTTCAACTTATGATTAAATCTATTAAAATATAAATTAAATTATTTTTTGTTTACCATGATTTCTTCTTCTATTAGACTACACCATGTTTTATTAGATCTTATGCATATAACCTTTCATACTCTCAGATATGTTGGTCATTCATTGTTCTTTAAATTTTTTTTCTTTCTAAATAAGTTGACACGGTTAAATTAAATAAAAGAATAATATAAGTTGATTAAATAAATTTAAAATAATAAATTAATAAAATAACAAATACATATCTTAAATATTAAGTCTTTTGTATCCTAAATAAAGTTTGATTTGAATAAACAAGTAATAAACTTGTATATATGACATATAAAAAATCATATAAAAGAATTATATAAAATTTGTGCATATATACGTAAAAACAACATTATCATTCTTGTTGGACAATTAATTGATTTGATTTCTTGTTTAGTCCGAGTACCTTTATTTTTCAAGATTATTTTTTGTATAAATGCATAAAATATTTTATACCATCACATAAAATTACATATAAAATAAAATTTAAATTCAAAATATATAATACAAAAAACTTCACCTAAATTTGGAATCATTTCATATTTATTCTTTATCATCTAATTCCAATCACCATGATGCACATCTTCTATTCTACATTTATTATCAACATATATTTGATGCAAGCGACAATATCTATTTTTATATTGCTTTTGCAATTGTTTTATTGCATGATATTTATCCTTTTCCAACATTTATAATGCATCCTACAAGTCATAAATTTAAAAAATTAACCAATAAAACAATATCAAAACATATTAATTATTTAGGATACATAAATAAAATTCAACTTCATTAAATTAAGAAAATTATTCTAACCTTCATATGTTTTCACATTATAGCTAAATTATCTTTAGATATATCTTTCCAAATTTTAACTTGTAAAGGAGATTTTTGACGTGTACATACAGTTGCTTCAACTTTAAAATATTTAGCATATTTTCTGCATAACTTGAAGTATGAAAGAGGCAATTGGATATCAAACTTTTTCTTTATTATCATTACACTACTAGAAAATAGGATTTTCACATTAGTTATTTTGAGCATTTTAAATTGGTTGTTGGATCAATATAGATGTCACAAATATAGAAAGTGTGAGAATTTTTACATTGGTTGACAATCAATGTTATATGTCCATTTAAAAAAAATGTATCACATGTAAATGCTAATATTTTCACATATAATAATGAACGAAGTGTTATTTGTTTTTTATATTTTCCCATACAATACAACATAACAGTATACAACATCAACAATAATTTTTTTTTTCCATTCTTAACAAAGTTTATTATTTAATCTAAGATGATGACAACAAGAAAAAAACACGAGATAACAATGACATAGAAGAATAATGACAATGTCCTAGATAGTATATAAGAGTTTCATCTTCATTATTTTTCATGTTAGAGTGATTATTGAAACTTTGGACATGAGAAACCTTGAAAAGAAAAAAATTTAAAAATGATGAGTTTTTGAGAAAAAAGGTTCTAGAAGGGAGAAACTTCGCAGAAGATTATCTCCATAGAGGATGATGTTTGAGAGAGTACAATGATGACACAACAAAGAAGAATTTTTAGGACAACAGTAAAAAAAATGAAAAGACGCAAAGTGATAATATATAAAGGACTTTACATCAGTTTTAAAATAAACTGATGTTATATGTGAGATACTACATCAATTGTATTAACAACCGATGTACAAAGTCCGTCAATTATTACAAAATTTTCATCACATTTACATTTAAATTGATTCTCATATAACCGATGTAAATAACATGATGTAAAAGGACGATTTTGCACTATTATTAGTTTTGTCCTTTTCTTTTAAAGTTTTGATTATGGTATGTCCACGTCTCCATAAAACAATATGTTGTCTAAAATAAATTAGTAACAATTTTAATAAATAATTTACAAAATTTTATAAAAAAAATATATGTTATACAAGTATATGTAGTTTTTTCAAGATTAGGATTATTGAACTCTGAGGCAATGATCCTTTTAGAATTTAATTTGAATGATCTTATTATCTATAAAATAAAAAATTTAATGATTAAAAAATTAATTAGATATTACAAAAATATTAATCAATTACATAAGAGAAAGAAAAATAGTGCTTACATTTATTTCATCTTTTGAAAGTTTTTCATAATTTTGGATTTATATTCTTGGTCATTCTCTTCAAACTTTTCTTTATCCTATATATTTTTTTGTATTTTAAGTTCTGACTTCCAAAGGATAAGTGTTATGTGTGAATTTCAAAGCCTCTAATTTTGCTTTCTTTTCTTTAATATTTTGTAGCATTTCTTTTTTGTATTTGGACATAGTTCACTCTATATAAACAAATTTACAAAAAATATAGAGTAATACTAATGGAGAAAATATTAAATAAACAAAGATAACCTAATATTAAAAAAAGTGAATAAAAAGAAGGCCAAAAATTATTATTTAATACAAGTTAAAAATAATACCACAAAACTCCTAATTAATGTTGGGAAAGGTTCTTCTAGAATGGTGGGTTATTTGGTTATTTAAATTAATTTTTATTTAAATAAAAAATGTTCTTCTAATTTTATTAATTGAGAATTTAGTGTGATTTAAATTAATTAAATAATAAAAAATAACTAAAAGATTCCATAAATAAAAGAATTATCAAATTAAAAAAAATGTTTCTTATTTATGATAATGGATGAAATACGTATTTTGTTTTATTTTTAAGTTAAAAAAAAAACTTAAGAAGAACATAATCAACTATGTAAAATGGAGTTCTTGATTTTATTAAATTTTCATTTTTTGATTTTGAAGAATAATGGTTGCCTGCTATCCATGCAAAAGATATAATAATAACATATTTCACTCTAAAAGAATGATAGATGAGTACTTAATCACAATAGGGATCAAAATAAATATGTTATCTAGGATCTTCACGAAGAAGTAGCAAAGAAACATTCGTAGAGATGATGATAAAATAAATTATAACGAGAAGATTCGTAATATATTACATGATATTGTAAGTACTTTTAATGTTGAAGGCAATAAAGAAAACAAGGATGCAAGACATATTACAAGTTCAAAGAGTAAGAAAATGAACCAAAAAAAACATCAAAGTGTTATAAAATACTAGAGGATGATGAAGACGAATTATATCCTGGTTACTAGAATTTCTCAAAGCTATCATTTATTTTTTAATTATTAAATATCAAATATCTCTTTGGATAGGTTGCATGAACATCTTAAATCTGAACTCCTGATAGTCCAACCCTAGTCCTATCTTCACGCTGTGAGTCTTGCAAAGCTCCATGAACATAAACATGCACAAATGCAAGCCATACACCCACATGTCGACACTCCAATGGCACCCACACCCAACTCATGACCATCATCATGGTCCACCCAAACAACCAGAACCCACACTGCACCACCAGTATCTCAATTGAAACCATCACAAACTATCCATAATATCACCCTCACACAACAGTCTGTGTCATCCCACACCTCGATCGTACCACCAACCAAACAACCCTATAAGAAGATATCGCATGCAGAAATGAGGGCACAACACGAGAAAGGTTTGTGTTACTACTGTGACGAAAAAATATACAATGTGACACTGATGTAAAACCCAATGTTATCTCCTTATTACACCAAAAGAAATTGATTCCTCGGCTTTGGAGGAACTGACTCAAGCTTCAGGTGACCATGTAATTAGAGAGACTCTCGAAATATCGTTGCATGCTTTAACATGTCAAGGGAATCCATCCACGTTGCGGGTTATGGTTACATGCCAATCTCAGATACTATCGGTTCTCATAGATGGAGGTATCACATTCAATTTTGTGAAACCCAGCATAGCTCAATGAATGGGGTGGCCACAGTTGAGAATCACACCTTTCCGAGTATTTGTGGGTAGTGGTCAGCTACTGGTGTGCAATCACAAATGTGAAAACATCACTCTCAAGATTCAAGGTCACGAGTTCACTATCGATCTTTTTATCTTGGAGATTGAAGGCATTGACGTAGTTTTGGGGGTACAATGGATGCAAACGTTAGGACCTGTAACTATTGACTATGAACAACTCACCATGACCTTCGTAACCAAGCAGCGACATATACAACTTAAAGGGACTCAACCCTCATTCGGGCCCTTGAAATAATGCGACGTGAACCAGTTGGCAACATTAGATGACATCGGGTCTTGCTTCCACTTGTTACTCCTACAAACCACTTATGAAGATTACTTTGAACCGCCATCGGAAATCCAAAGCTTGTTGCGAGAATTTGAAGACGTCTTTGCCGTTTCATCAACATTACCTCCCGCTTGAGCCATTGATCATGCGATCCATTTATAACCAGGAGAAATACCAGTGAACATTCGTCCATATCGCTACCCTCACTTTCAAAAGACAAAAATGGAAAAATTGGTGTCTGAAATTCTACAAGCAGGGGTGATTCGTCCTAGCCAAAGTTCCTTCTCGTCTCTGGTGCTACTTGTAAAAGAAAAAAAGATGAATCGTGACACTTTTGTGTAGACTACCGCGCACTGAACAAGATCACCATTATGGACAAGTTTCCAATTCCTACAATAGATGAACCCAATTCTTATAATAGATGAACTGTTGGATGAGCTACATGGAGCAACGATCTTCTCAAAGTTGGATCTACGAGCTGAGTACCATCAAATAAGAACGCGGGAACAAGACATTCACAAAACGAATTTTAGAACCCATGATGGCCATTTTGAATTCCTCGTATATTCGGGTTAACAAACGTCCCTGCAACCTTTTAGTCCATTTTGAATTCCACTTTCTGACCCTACCTCCGCACAGTGTTACAAACTTCTTTGCAAAGAAAGGCAAGTGTCTCTTTGGCCAAAATCAAATTGAGTACCTGGGCCATATAGTCACGTCCCAAGGAGTATGTGTTGATCCAGTCAAGTTACAAGCTATGCGTCAATGGCCTACCCCTCAGTCCATGCAATAGCTACGTGGATTTCTAGGTCTGACCGGGTATTATAGACCTTTCATTAAAGGGTATGTCAAGGTGGCCGCCCCACTTACAGTGTTACTTGGAAAAGATCGGTTCTAGTTGAGTAAGGAAGCACAACAAGTTTTTCACTCCCTCAAAGATCACATGACCAGTGCCCCAATGCTGGCTTTACCAGACTTTATGCGAGAATTCATTCTCAAAAAGATGCATCAGATTTCAGAATTGGTGTCGTTTTGTTGCAACAAAGTCATCCAATCGCATTCTTCAGTAAGACATTGAATCCTCGTCTAGTAAAAGTGTATGCGTACGTACGGGAGTTATATGCAATCACTCAAGCAGTAGCCAAGTGGCGACATTATTTGTTGGGCAGCATGTTTGTTATTCGTACTGACCATAGGAGCTTGAAAGAGCTCATGAATCAGGTCATCCAAACTCCAGAACAACACCATTATTTGAGCAAGCTGTTGGGTTTTGAGTATTCCATCGAGTACAAACCGGGAGCAGAAAATACCGTAGCAGATGCCCTTTGCGAATCCCAACACAACCCGCTTACTTGAGCATGCTGACGTCGATACAGTGCCAACTTCTACAACGCATAAAAGAAGTCACCCAAACCGACTCACAAGCACAATGGATTCTCCGGGACCTAGACAACTCTTAGCCAAGTGAATACGCAAAGAGCCAGGATTTCATTAACGGATTCTCTTGGACCTAGACAACGGATTCTACGTTCCTAACTCAGCTGAAGACGTGAAGAAGCAGCTCCTATGCGAGTTTCATACTACACCTATAGGAGGCCATACAGGAGCCTAGAAGACGCATATAAAGATTGTTGAAAACTTTTATTGGCCAACTATGCGAAAGGATGTGCAACAATACATCGCCTCTTGTGTCACTTGTCAACAAATCAAGGTGCCTATAGAATGAACTAGTGGTTTATTGCAACCACTGTCTTGCCTACAACGAATCTGGAAAGATCTAGCCATGGACTTTATCACCTCACTACCCAAGTCAGAAGGGTTTAATTGTATTTTGGTAGTGGTGGATAGATATTCCAAAATGGCTCACTTTGGTCTATTATTACCCAATCACACCGCAAAGGATGTAGCGAGTCTATTCAATAACATGGTAGTGAAGATACATGGGTTTCCTAACTCTATTGTCTCATATCGGGATCCTCTTTTTATCAGCAAATTCTGGCGCAGCTTGATGAAATTATGCAGCACACAACTCAAGTTTGGTACAACTTACCACCAACAAACAGATGGTCAATCTAAAGTCCTCAATCGGTGCTTGGAGCATAATTTAAGGGCTTTTGTTTGTGATCAACCCCATCCATGGCATAGATTCCTCGTGTGAGCAGAATACTGGTACAATACCACGTACCACACTGCCACAAAAATGAGCCCGTACCAAGTGGTCTTCGGCAAGACACCATTACCATGGCCAGGGTATCGGATGGGAAGCACGACGGTACAAGTTGTAGAAGACGAGTTGGAACAGCGGGAACATATACGACGATCACTCGTTGAACATCTCCATTAGGCTCAACAACACATGAAAGTGTTTGTCAATCAACACCGCAAGGAGCGCACCTTCAATGTAGGAGACTGGGTCTGGCTGCGTACCAAGTTCCACAAGCAACTCATAACAAGGGGCCAAGAACATCCCAAGCTGGGTCGAAAATATCAAGGTCAATTTCGAATCACAGAGCGAATAAGGGCAATAGCATATAGATTGCAACTACCATTAACGTCAAAAGTACACCCAGTGTTTCACATGGCATTACTTAAGCCCTATGTAGGCCCAACAGTGAATCAGCAAGAAGTCACGACTATGGAATAGGAAACAACAGAGGATTTCAAACCTGCAGCCATTTTGGCTAAATGCACATGGCTACAATGGGGAATCACAGATTCAAGTTCTGGTGGAATGGGAGAATAAGCCAAGAGAAGATGTTACGTGGGAAGAGATCCAACTATTGCGCATACACTTTTCCAATATCAACCTTGAGGACAAGGTTGTGGTTGAAGGGGTAGCTATTTGATATGAATAGGACATGTGCACGTGTATTAACGTTCTTTTTAATAGGGTCAGATTGGTTAGTCAGTTAGAAGAAGTCAAAAACGGTTAGTAGCAGTGGCGGATCTTGACCTTTGATCTTAGGGGGGCAAATAATATATTATTAATAAATAATAAATAAATATAAAAGGAAGAAAGAATATGAAATGGTGAAAAGATAAAATTGTAGATATATACTTAAATATATTAAATGATCATTAAGTTTGAGAAAAACAAAATCATAAATTATATGAGAGTTACAAAAGCTGAGTAAGGACTGAGAGGATAAAATTGTAAATATACTAGTAAATATATTAAATGTTCATTATGTTTGGGGGACAAAATCATAAATTACATGGGAGTTACAAAACTTTGGGGGGGGTCACAGCCCCCTCAGCTCCAAAAAGATCCGTCACTGGTTAGTAGTAAAAGAGGATGGGATAGCGAGTGTATAGAGGGAAAGAAAAAATTAATATCATCAGTGATCTCCTGGAGTGATCATCCTCCAAACGTTTTTTTCTTCTTCTTTTTTTTATTCTCTTTTTTGTCTAGATAAGAAACTATGATGACAATTTTTAGTTTAATCACTGCATAAAATATTATTTGTTATAAATATATATTTTATTATTTTTAATAAATTATAGTGACAATTTTTAATTTAGTCACTGAATGAATAATATTTATGATAAATATGTTTTTATCACTTTAATAAAGTTACAGCGATAAGTTTTAATTTAATCAATATGATAAATTAAAAATTAATCACAAATTAATATATATATATATATATAATGACAAATTTTATATTTATTATTAAAAATTATATTTCTTGCAGTGGTTGATCAACATTTACATGTTTTCCTAATAATGCTACTTCATATCTCATGCTGTGGTCTTGGACGATGAAAATGATGATAATAATTGTAACTGCAAAGCGACTCCGTTGCTTTGTTCATGCTCTTCTTCAGATACTTTCATGTACGTAGCGGCTGATTTGCCTGCTAGTTGCAGATAAATCCATGCAACTTACCCATTGTTTTACATTTAAGAGTAAATAACTATTTTATTATAAAATTTGGCTAGTAACTAATATATTGCTCATCTTTTTTGTACTTATTTTTCCATGCTAGTTCACATTAGAAATTGCTGATTTTGTACTTGTTTTCTTCGATGTTAAATAAAATACTGAAGCTCTTTGGAAAAAAAATGGTGGTGACCCAAAATGTCTAAAAAGAAAAAAAAATTATAAATTTACAGAAGATATGATATAATAAGAAGATAAAGATAAAAAAAAAAAGAAAAAAAAAGAAGGTGAAATAAGAGATCAACATTTAATTATAATTTTTTACTATTATTATTGTTATTATTATTATTGAATTGAACAATTAGAAGCAGCTTTTGTGAGATAAATTTAGTAATAAACCCTCTTGATTATATTTTCTCAAGATGAGAACCATCTTCAGGGTATATCTTTTGATTTTGAAAAAAAAAAATCCTATATATCATGGTAATTATTACATCAACTAATAAAGTTGGGATTTGCAGCAAAATATGCTAACACCCCAACAAATGGGGCATTAATGTAAGTTGTTGGTTCAGATTTCCTAAAATCAGCTCGATCATCCAGATAATCATCGTTTTCGTCAGGTCCTCCAACAATAGCACCAACAAGTACATTAGGATTTGGATTTGTTGAATTGTAGTAGATTGAACCTTCTTTGCAGGCAATGAACTGGGGATGATCCTTGATTGAGGGTAAAGAAGAGGCACGGTGGTGAATACGTTGAGGATAGTAGTTGCTGTAGCCAACCATGTAGGACAGTCCCATTGGGTTATCACCCAAAATGTAATCAACTTGCCTCTTAGCATGTTGGCGAAGAGTTTGTGCACTGACATAGACATTGCCACAAGTGATGGCTTCTGAAGTGTGTGTTAGGTAATTGGCATACACCAATTCGAGGAAAGCAATTGAAGTAGCATGTTGCAAGTTGCTGCCTCCGGGTCTGTACACAAGTCCACCTGGTGTGTAGTCTATGTGTGAGCTTGGTGATTCGGGTATCAGTGTGCAAATGAAGCTCTCTGCTGAGGACTTGTAGGACTCAAGAGAGTATATCTTTCCTTCTATCACTTCCTATAAATTTATTGGGTATCAACAATACATCTTGATTTTAGGTTTAAAACTACAATGCAGTTGTGTAGGTATTTTTGTGTTGTTTTTCAAACAATATAATGCCTTCACCCTATAATCCATATAATAAGGTTTTCGTACAGTTAATATAGTTTATCATGTGAAACTCCAAGTTGGAAAGCAACACCAGAAACACTTACAAAACTCTCACTTGATTTTTCTTTGGTTGTGAATGAAAATGTAAACATGTACATGTGTATATATTTTAGATCACATAAAATGTGGGGATTTAAATTTGTGGTTGAAAGTGATGGAGAAATATGAGGCTGACCTTGGAGACAAGTACATTAAGGCCAGCATGCTTGTTGTCCCAACCAAATTCATTGATGTTGTCATCGGCACCAAGAGTTTTACCATTGCTTTGAATGTAGTCCAGGAAATTATCGTCCTGTGTCGCCCTCCTTAGCCATGCGGCTCCCCATAACAACTCATCCTATACCATATTCAATTCAAAATTACATTAATTCACCCATCAAAACAAAAACAACTAACTTATCTACCATTCTCTCTATTCTTACTTTTCTATAAAGGCAAAATTTATAGAGCTGTTACATTCACTGTGCTAGCTAGCTACACAGTGGGCACTGGCCATTATTGGCAGACCTAATACATGCATGTGCCATCCTCCAACTACCAAAATTATCCAAATAGCAGATACACAATTATAGGTTTTTTTTTTCTAGTTGAATTGAATCTTGTTTTAGTAATTAATCTACCTGATTACAATGCAGCAAATATAATCACATCACGTCACTTAAGTTATGTTCTTATAAACATCCTTTATTATTAGACTGGGCAGCAAACAATTTTCACAGAGTAATTAAATTAGTTTAATTTTTTTAAATAAAAAAAATAAACATGCACATATTTTATATATTTAATTAATGAGATAAGCCTTTATTAGTTGTTTTCATTAATTAATAAAGAAAGTGATAGTAATATGAATTTACCTGATAGCCATCAAAATCACAGTAATATGGGCAGGCATTATATTTAACATTATCATTGTCACTGTAAGCACCCCTGTAGTTATCTGCAAATTCAAAGGCAGTAACAGCATTTCGAAGCAATGTCTCCGAATAACCAGGGTCCGATGACCGGAACGCCATGGACGAGGCTGCTAGTGCGGCGGCCGTTTCGCCGGCGACATCAGAAGCGGCGTTCGGTGCATCAATAGCATATGTAGTCCTCGCTGTATCCATGTCCTCTGGCCTCTCCCAACAACCGTGATCGGAGTTTGGATCACCCACCTGTGCCATTCATATCACGAACCAAAACAAATTAGCTAATCATATAACAATAAATTAAATAAATTATTTTTATCTAATCACAAGTTTATGTAAAATAAATTTGTAATTTTACTAATGATTCATGATTTTCTTATATATATATATATTATAAAGCTAAAGGGCATAGAAATCATTAATCAAATTATTCGTTATTCTTTTTTAGTTTAGATGACGTATATTTCCTTCATGACTAAGTATGATGGTTACAACTTATTTACATAATATATATATATATATATATATATATATATATATATATATATATATATATAATTTATTCTCTATTTGCAACATCATCGTAATTTTAGATTCTTTTTATTACAAATATTTTTGAATTAAATTAGACTGTAACTAGAAGATAATGTACCGTTTTTTACTCTCTCTCTTTTTTTTTTCTCATTTTATTTCTACAAATAGTTATTTGAAACATAAAATTGATCACAAATAATTTCATACTTTTCAATTTTAAAATGAATTACCTTATAAATGAATCCATCTTAACGATTACTACTAACAGTATCTATAATGAAATCGATACACGTAACTCAACTGTTACCTAAGAATCAAATGGAAAAAGGAAAAGGTTTTGCTGTCGCAGTCAGCAAGGGACCATTTATAAGTGTGAATTTCACGAGCTTTATGAATGGAAAGTATATCTCACGAATAATTATGAAACTGAACATGGCCCATTCAGTGGTCCACCCTTTATTACAGGAGTGGAGTTACTCCAATTTATTATTAAAAATACTTTAATTGTGCTATAAAAGGAAGAATACCAAAATGACTCACTATTAACAATTAACAAGTGTTTGATAATTCAAATTACCAATTTTGTCTAATACATATATAAAAAGCACTTATTTTACACCTTTGTCCTTCCATCAAAGGTGTATTCAGTGGTTTGATCTCCTTCTTCGTTCCCACAAATTGAAACTAAATTTCAGCTTATTTTTATGCCTTTGCAGTAATAACAAAATTTAAAAGTAAATTAAAAAGAAAAGTTGGTTGAATTTACAGCCAAAGAAAAAAAGTTTGAATTGATTTTTATTTTTTTCATCCCTTTACTTTGAATTTTAGTCAGCTAAGTCCTTTATAAAACTAATTACGTTTTTTCACTTTTAAAATTAAGCAACTGTAATCTATCATTATTGATTCTCTACTTGAAACCCTCGGAAGTTTCAGTTTTCAGAAAATTTATTGCATTTAAAAATTTGATACGTATAAATTTTTTTCACATAACGAAATCCCAATTGAATGAAGAAGGAAGAAGGACGGGGCAGGAAAAGTAAAATCCAACCAAACCAACCCCTCTCTAATCGATCGTCCACGCTACTACGCTAGCATCACATTCAGCCACCCAAAATATCAATTTAATTTAGTTTAGAATAAAAATGAAAATAAAAATAGATGTTGATGCAGTGAAGAGGAATTGGAAATAATTTATTCACCTGAACGAAAATCCGATTTGGCTGAGAAACAGTCTTGAGAAGATAATCAGTGGCCCAACGAATTGCGAGGAGGGAGTTCCTGAGCTCATTGGGAGGCATGACGTCACCGAATTCCAGCACGCTCCATGCCAGCATTGTGGTGGTGAAGGCCATCGGAAACCCAAATTTCACGTTGTCACCGGCGTCGTAGTAGCCGCCAGTGAGATCTGTGTTGTAGTTCCAGCCGTCACTGAGACCGGAGTTCCCTCGCCAACTCACTCTCTGATCCTGCGGCAGGAATCCCGATCGCTGTCCCTCGAAGAAAATAATGGCCTTCGACAATGCGTCCCCGTAGTCGTGGCTGCTTCCCATTCCGGTCAACACCGCCGCAAACACCGCAACATGGAACAGCGTCCTCCATTCCTTCATTTGCTCGTCAATCACAGACTCAAGTGAAGTGAAATGAAGTGTCACTGAAATCACATGCTCCCACAGTTGTCACTTTCTTTGTGTCCGAACAAATGCTTTGGCATCACATAAAGCCCAAGTGTTTATTCATTCCACCCCGTTGTGTTA
This sequence comes from Sphenostylis stenocarpa, assembly GCA_963425845.1. Lineage (NCBI taxonomy): Eukaryota > Viridiplantae > Streptophyta > Magnoliopsida > Fabales > Fabaceae > Sphenostylis > Sphenostylis stenocarpa. The sequence goes on along the minus strand of OY731399.1, from coordinate 25,623,641 downwards.
TATACGCAGCGTTAGATCGGTTGAGTTTGTCGTTACCTTTAACACACCACACCTAACTGGAATCTCAACTCCACTCTAGGAACTTGAGTTCATCAACAACGCTAATTAAATAATAATAATAATAATAATAATAATAATAATAATAATAATAATAATAATAACAATAATTAGGTCAAATATTAAGTTGATCACATTAGTTTTTGGAAACCGAATATTTATCATTTACTTTAAAATAAATAAATAAAAATAGACCATTTTACGCCAATTTAATCATCATATATGACTAAATTAATCAACATTTTCGTTTTTCAAATACGAAAATGGTGATTTACAGTTTCAAGGAATTAATAAGATTATATAGAAAAATTTAACAAATTACATTCTACACTTTCTTATAAGCAAGATGCTTTCCAAGGAGATTATCCAACATTTTAAAATACAGTTGATGATCTCATAAACCTGATTTGTATATATAAATTATAATAATTTTAAATAATTATATAAAATAAAAAAAATCAAGTAAAATCTTAAAATTAATAATTCACATATCAAATAATAATCATTATTAAAAATTACTCATCTTAAATCCATTTACCATTTAATACTTTATTATTATTTTTATTTATCCTCGCCTAAAAAGATTCCATTTCTATGCGCAGCAATTAGAAGTAAACCTTTTTTATTGCTAATAGACACGATTCCAATCACGAGTCTCGCAGGACAGTGAGTTTGTTCGTTTGTAGGTCTAAAATCGAGAAAAGTTTCTCTTCTAGCCAAAATATTCATGTAGTTCAGGCACTTCCGTTTGAATAAAAATCTATCTAAAACCTAACCCTAAAAATTATTTTTATTGACTTGATCCCTTCAAGGTCTTAATATCCATATGATTATCATAATACATTATTTTCGGTCACTCTTGATTAAAGACATGATTTTAAAAATACATAATATCTGACAAAAAAAAGAAAAAAATATATATCTAAAAAGAGAAAAACGTGAAATTCAACCTTATTCCAAGTCCATGAACCTTCCAAAGGGTCCAGTGTCCAAATTATTAATTGATGAGCAAGTGGTCCTAAAAAACGAGCGGCTACAGAGAACATCAAATGTTCTTCACCTCGGCTGACGGGAGCACAAAAAGATGCGCTGTTTCTTGTTTTTCTTATTTAATGTTATCTAAATAATTCAGATTGCACAAAATAATTTAGTTTTTTCAATTGCGCACGTACAGCAAGAATTCCCCTGTGACTAACATTCTGCAATCCTAAAAATTATCTCAAATATCGCATATTTTGCAAGTCTATTTCAGTGGATGATCAAGTAGTTTAATTGGCATTCAAGCATCAACTTAGAGATCAAACATATATATATATATATATATATACATATATATATATATATATATATATATATATATATATAAAATAAACAAAAAAAAAAAAAACAGTATACTATGTCAAACAGATAGCCAAGGCGCGTAGCAGGAAGCCGATTTTTATAGGACTTTTAATACCGATCCAATAAAAAAACAATGGGCTACTGTCAGACAAGTACAATAAAGAAAGGCTGTAGAACAAAAACATACTCTTGGGTATAACAAATCCAAAACACCATACATAACTCACAATAAATTATTAAGTTCAGAATTGCAAGGAGAGTGGCCAGTCTGTAAAAATTATTTATAATTCAGTTACCTAAATAAAAATAAATACCTAAAAGGTAAAGAAAATGGCCAATGCGTATAATTGAATTTATTTTGGACACAAACTAAAACAACTGTCACCGTCGTTGGCCTATATAGAAAGTCGAAGTAGTTCTATAATGAACCTTACACATCAGAGTGAGAGTTGAAATGTGAAATCATCTTAAGGGAGCACGGATATACGAAACATCTAAGGTGTATCGTAGAATTAGTTTATAATGTCATTTAGGAGCTTTTTCACATAGTTACCCATTCTGTTCAAGTTTCTGCCAACACGGGATGCCACCAGGCCTGCATTTCTTTGAAACCTGCATATTTAGAATCTTCCTGTGTTAGAATTAGATAGTTAAGACTACATCCCAAGTATTCCTGTAGCCAGAAGGCACAAACGTAAAAGTTAACTCGTGTATGCTAAGAACTTCCACTTGCCCAGTCAAGAACTTTGTTGCCTGATTTTGATGGATGCTTCTTTGATGTTGAGGAGTATCATGCTTATCTTCAGGAGAAAGAAGACCAAAATCCCAAAAATGGAAAGCCATAGTAAGTAAAAATAAAAGAAAAGAAATTAACCCCAAAATAATATAAGAATATTAACTAATCAATTTTTATATGAAGTAATTGTTTGGGGTAGAGAATGAAAAAACTACATTGTAAAACAATGACATTTCTTTCTGGCTCTATTTGAAGAATACTAGCCTACAAGAACTAATCACACCTGCAATGTAAATAAGATTGATTGAGTGTTCCTTATGATACATTCATGAATATCGATCATTTGCCCCACTCCCACATTACAAGGGTAGAAAAGTCCTTTCAGGTTTGACAAGACTAAATGAAGCTCAATTTAACAACAACAAAAAACTCCATTTTCTTTTCTTTTTCTTTTAGATTTGGATACTCAGGAATTTTTACCTATCTTGGTGATAAATGAATTCAATATTAATCAAACTAGGGTTCAAGACAGACAGACAAGTGAGAGAAGAAAAAACAAATATTTTATTGGTTAATAGCTCAAGAGTCTCAGCTTCTCTCCCAACTGTAAATTTAAAAAAACTGGATGCAGAGCAGTTTTTCTCTTATTACGCAACTGCCACTAATAACTGTTATACCAGCTAAGTTATGTTACACTGGCCCATGGGCCTAATTCTCCAGTAGTCTCTTGTTTCTTCTACTCTCACTTCAGTAATTGAGAACAACTTGAGAATGTTGGAAAAGTACACAACACAACAGATAATGTCCTACTGCTTCTATGACTTCGCATATGAACTTCCAGAATAACAAGTTTCACATTTTGGGAAAGTTATCATTGATATAAAGATGGAACACAGATTAATTATATCCAGTATCAAAGATAATTATCCAAATATGATTAAGCTTTTAAATTTACCATTACTCTTTTTTCATGTAAATGAAGAATGATTGAAAGGAAAGAAATAACCCAGAAGTCTAAGACTATAAATAAAAATAAAAAACCAAGAATTTCAATACCTTTAGAGTAATATTTTCTGTCCGATATCATCACCTGAAACATGTGTTAACAGTGTCATAAACTGAAACCACATTATCATTCACAATTTAATTGATCACTGCTCCACAACCATCCTTACTTTTCACTTTTTAAGTTTATTTTATCTAGAGAAATGCAAGGTTGCTAGCAACAATCTTATAAACTCTTCACTATTGGGTGGATATCATGTGAGCCCAAATAATAAATGAGACTCATCAGACGAGCAGACCCAAATTACTTGGCGGGCTCTAGTAACTATTAACAATGGTGCTATGGTTTAGCAGTTCTATTTTATCTTATAAATTGTTGCTTGCTGCATGATATATGGAACTCTACATTACAATAATTATGTACTAACTCCCAAGAAACCCATGAAACAAGATAAACCTAGTTTTAGAAATACAAAAGATACAACAGAATGGCAATCAAGATATAAAACCTCAAGACCGATGCAAAAAGGCAATTTTGTTCTTTTATCCTGCGAGTCAGCTGGAGAATCTTTGTCGTCTATGTAGACAGAGAATCCAATACAGGCATACTTGAAATTTGTAAGACTGCTGACAGATACTGATTATATGAATAAGAACATCAATATCAAAACCTTAAAGGTTTATAATGAAATAAAGATTAGACTCTCATGAGCAGAGAAAATTAGACAATAAAAACAATTCAAAAGAAACATAAAACTACAATATTCTAACATAAAAAATGAAGTACTAATAAATAGTAGTGGAATAATTTAGATAAAGGTTAACCATGAAAAAAAAAGGAAGTAATGACTAACGAGTGTACCAAAGAAATAAAATAAACATAGTAAAAATGCAAGGCCGAAACTCTTAATAGACAAATCTACATGTTAATTGCCGCTAGAAAAAGCACTGTACATTAGATTTACAAAAAATATTGAGTTTCAAGATTATCATATAAAATTTGAATAGAAATTCGTAAAAAAAAATAATTAGGAAACTAATTAATTTTTGTTTCAGTATAAATGAACTTTTTTTTGTTTGAGCTATGAATGATTTTTGGTTTTGTTAAATCCTTCTCTTGTCACAGACTACTATAGATGATAAAAACTTCACAAATGCCCTCCTATCACAAATTGCTATAGATGATTTTTATCTGTAACAACTTCACGATAAGCAAAAATGCCCTCTTAACCAATTTCTAATGATTTCACGAACAAACTAACAGCCCCAACAAGCAAACTAAAATCCAGTTGCAGGCTCAAGTGAAAACAAGAAATGCAATGTCCTCTTGAATAAGTTACTCTGCATCGAAGTACAAGGTAAAGGAATAGGTTGTCCGCAAAAATCAATAACCATTCCGCAACTGGATATCAGCATAGGTAGGAATTAATCGATACATTCTCTCTTTACTCATAATACACAATGTTTGATATTAACAATTTTTTAAACTTTCGCACACAGGATTCCATTTCGTGCTCTTTTTGCTTTACTAATATTTTCTTTTTTTCAATAGTCGAACCAACCCAAAATATGAATAGTAAACAAGACTGAGAGATACCTTGCTGTGGTGTTTTGGAGATTCCAACGCATTTTGGGCTTTTGGATTTGGTTTTCCCAAGCATTGAGTAGTAGGTGACTCCCCTGCACGATTTTCTTATGGGTCCTCTTGTGGTATGACTCGGGTTAGGGTTAGTGCTAGGCTTAGGATTGGAATTTGAATTTGGATTTGCATTTGGATTTGGGCTACCATTGTGAATGGGATTCGGAGGTTGAGCACCACCTGTTCCGGTGGTTGCAGCTTCGTCTTTTGTGACCGCCATTGTCGATTCGCTTTTCTAGCTTTCTTAAGTTCCCGTGCAATGAGAAATACATGGAGTCGGAGATAGACACCAATTTTGCATGAAACGCAGCAATGGATACACACTCGACACCACATTGCGTTTTGGGTTGGGCTTTGAGTTACTTAGTTTTGGATTGATTCATGGTGGTAAAGTTACTTTGTTCTTTAATTTGATTGATTAAAGAAATAATTCATTATAAACAGGAGCTCAGTGGCTCCAGTGGGGTTTATTTAAGGACTCATTCTTGTGTCTACCTTTTTATTTATCCATCCAACTTAATTCGATTATAATTGGACTAGGTTAGATTATTGAATTTAATAATTTTAAAAAGATATCATAAAATATATTTTTTTAATAATTATAAGATAAATATAACATTTATAATACACACAAATAATATTCATCTAATAAAATATAAAACTGTTAAATAATCTTTCTATTATATATTTATTTTATAGTTGATTGAGTCGAATTTATTGAATTTTAAAATCATGAACACTTAAACAATTTAACTATAATTAAGTACATAAATAAAACACAATTCAACATAATTACTTAAAATAATAAATTATTTACTTATTATTATATTAATAAAATCAGAATTTTTTTTAATGAATGTTTACAAATTTTGAGGTGGCTGATTATGCATGTTAGTGGGTTGTTCACTCCGATAATAAGTGTAATTTATTTATCTATTGCTTTCCTAAGAAGTAAAAAGAATATTTTTAAGTATAAGAAATATGAAATTATTTATATATATATATATATATGATAATTTTATTTTATAATCATGATATATTGTAGAATCTCTTATTTTTTATTCTTATAGACATGAGTTTATTAATAATATATTAATTTTAAACTATTTTATTTAATAATTACAAAAAAAAATTAAATTTGTGATATTGTTGGTTAAAAGTATTACAAAAGTTAATTATTTTATTAATTTTAGTAAATTAGATCATAGAATCTATGGAAAAACTGAACTCAAAGTTGGGAATAAAAATAATGGTAAAAGGATTTTCATCAATATACAACAAGGAAAAAGATAAAAAAGAAAAAAAAACTTATTATTATTAAAAAAAAATACAAGATACATGTTAAAGAAGAAGAAGAAAACTACGTTTATATATAGGTACAAATCAAAAAGAGACTAGAATTAGGTGCAAGTGCGTAGATGTTGAGCGCAATTTTTCAGTGTTATTTTTCATTATATTTGAGAGTCTTCCGCAAGCTGAGCATGTATATTTAACATTCCAAGCTTGTAAAGAAGCCTATGAAAGGTTAAAGGAGGTAAAACTTTTGTAAAAATGTTATCATGTTGATCTTTTGTGTTGATAGGGAGAAACTTAATGGTTCCATTTTGAACTTTCTCTCTTATAATATGGTAATCAATCTCTATATGTTTTGTACGCTCTTGAAAAACTTAATTAGAAACTATTTACAAAACGGATTAGTTGTCATAGAAGAAAAGAGCATATTGTGGGTGCTCGATTTTGAGATCTTGGAGAAGGTAGAGGATCCACTACAATTCGCAAGTGGTTGATGCAAGGCTTTGTACTATGCTTCAGAGGAGCTATGGGATACAATGCATTGCTTTTTCGATTTCCAATTGGTAGGAGAATGTCTGAGATAGATGTTGAACCCTGTGATAGATTTTCTCATGTCTGGGCATCCAATCCAATCAAAATCGCTGAAACTAGTGACTTTGATATCACTTCTTGCATCAAGGAACAAGCTTAAACCACGAGCTTGCTTTAAATAACGAAGCACACAAAGAGTAACTTGATGATGATGTGATGTAGGAGCAATAACATACTGACTAAGGTTGTGAATAACATGCATGATGTCGGATCACGTGTTAGTAAGATATATCAACTTTTCAATGAGTCTTTTGTATAATGTAATACACGTCCACATTGTTAGTAGAATTTCATTTTGAGAAGTTCATAGGTGTTGAAACTGGAGCAGAGGCTAGCATGCTTATTTTTTGTAGAATATCTATAGCATACTTTCATTGAGAAAGATGTATGCCTTTCATGCTCCTGGGCACCTCAAAGCCAAGAAAATAGGTCAAATCTCCAAGTTTTTTTTTAAAGGTTTGATCTAAAAGAATGATTATATTGCTTATTTCTTGTAAATCCTCTTCAACTAACATGATATCATCAACATACACTAAGAGAATGATGATTTTAGAATTAACGAGTTTAGTAAAAAGGAAGTGATTTGCATTAGTTTATTTATAACCATGAAGCAAGAGAAAAGTTGAAAGTTTATCATATCATTGACGGCTGGCTTGTTTAAGCCCATACAATGACTTATGTAATCTACAGACTTGATTGTTTCCCGTTGATTCAAGGCCCAGTAGGAGCTCCATGTAAACCTCCTCATTGAGATCTCCATGCAGGAATGCGTTATTGACATCTAACTATTTGAGATGCCAGTTTTTTACAATAGCCAAGGCAAGCAAGATACGAATGATGGTAAGCTTTGCAGCTGAGAAAGTGTCAAGGTAATCCAATCCTTCTCTTTATGTATACCTCTTAGCAACGAGGCGTGTTTTGTATCCGTCAACAGCTTCATTGGCTTTGTATTTTATTTTATTTTATAAAACCATCTACACCCTATAGTTGTTTTGTCACTAGGTAAGGTGGTAATGATCCAAGTATGATTCCTATTTAGAGCAAATATTTCATCATGCATAGTTGTGCACCATTGCTTTTAATAGCATCCTCAAAAGTATTAGGTTCTTTATTAATATCAATAGAGCAGATAAAATGTTTAAAACCCAAGGCAAGCCTATTATAAGAGACAAAATTTTCATTGGGGTGTCTTATATTTTTAGACACAGCAGAAAACATGTGGTAATCGCTTAAGTATGAAGGAGGATTTCTTCTTCTAATACTATAATTATTTCTATTTTGAGCATGAATGTGTTCATGTTCAGGACTATTACTAGAGGAATCTATGTTGTTAGAGATGTCATCTTTGTTATCAAAAATAGCATTATCAGTTTCATCAAGATTATGATTACTTACCATCTTAATAATTTTGAGAAACAGGAAAAAAAAACTTTGAACTTGATCATCAATTTTATCATGTTGCTTTGAGTAAGGAAAAACATTTTCATAAAACATAACATTTCTAGAGACAATTATATCATGTGTTTTAAGGTTGTAAACAACATATCCCTTCGTATTGGTTTTGAAACCTAAAAGCACACCAACATCAGCACAAGGATCAAGCTTACTTTTATTAACAGTCAAGATATTATTATAACAAAGGCACCCAAAGACTCTGATATGATTCAAATCACACTTCTTGTTATATAAAGGAGAGGAATCTTTTGAAAAGGGAGTAGGGGTAACATTTATCAGATATGCAGCATGCAAGACAGCAAAAGACCTAAAAAGCAGGGCGCAAGTCATGTTCATGAGATGTTGATGTTTCCTCTCCACCACTTCATTTTGTTTTGAGGTCTCTACACAACTGGTTTGGTGTATAATTTTCTGGCATCATAAAAACTTCTTATATTAAACTCAGGACCATTATCACTTCTTATAACTTTGATGGTTTTATTGAACTAGTTTTTAAAAAGAGTTATGAAATGAAGAAGATGCTTTCCTGTTTCAGACTTACTAGCCATCAAATAAATCCAAGTAGAATGTGTATATCCATCAACAATGATAAGATAATATCTATGAACATGCATGGAGGGAATGGAACATGGTCCCCAAATATCAACATGTACAATATCAAAAGCTTGATTAATATGTGTAGTACTATTAGAATAAGGTAATTTTCTCTACTTTGCAAAATGATAGGCATCACAGATATTAGTTTTATCACTATGAATGTAAGGATGTTTTTGTTTTAAAACATTTATCCTATCATCATAAAGATGACCTAATCTATCATGACATAAATTCCTATTTAGGTTATTATAAGAAGAGTTGTTACTGAAAGCCAAAGACTTCTCAGAATTGGAAAGCACATACAACCCACCCTTAGATCTAGCTAAGCCAATCTTCCTTTTCATATTTGAATCCTAAACGATACAAAGGTTTGGTGAAAAAATAATCTCAACCTTAAGGCAAAAACAAGTTTAAATATGGAAATCAAATTATACTCAAAAGCTAGAATGTAAAGAACATCATCTAAAATAAGTTTTTCGTTAAGTTTAACTTTGTCAATATGAGTTACAGTTACTCTAGTGTTATAAGAGAGATGAACAAGTATATTTTTAATGGTTTTATATGACAGGAAATTATTCAAAGAACAAAAGACATGGTCAGTGACTTCGGAATCAAAGATCTAAACATTCTTATCTTTTATATTGCAAGAACTTGTGAAGGGTTTATCTGGCTGAGAAAAATCAATGGTGATAGTGTTGATCTGATTTACACGAGAATCTTCAATAGCTTATTATTTAGATCGTAACAGAGTTAATAGAGTCTGATATTGTTGTTGAGTCAAGAGCATGTCTTGATCTCCACCAGCATGATCTTGCTTCTAATCATGTTTATTATCAATGACTTTGACAGAGTTTGTTTTGCTGTTGAAGAACTTGTGGCCACGGGGAAACCATATTTTCTATAACACACATTTATGGTATGTTCGTCTCTACCACAATGGGTGCAAGTACTTTAACAAATTTTCTTAAATTCTTTCTTTCATAGTTAGGTGGAAAACCATTTTTCTATTCATTATGATCATTCTTACCACAGTAATTACATGTCACTTGTGTGTTACTAACATTGATATTAATATTACTCTCAGGATAAAAATTGTTACTCATAATTAGACGTTCTTGTTGGGCTTACATAGGAAAAAGTCTTGCTAATAAGAGGGATAGGATCTAATAGAAGAACATGAGATCTAACATTAGTGTATTGCTCATTAAGACCCTTAAGGAATTGCATCACATCACTCTTTCTTTGATTAATCAAACCAATCATGCCACAGAAAAATTTCATAACACATGTACAAGTTGGATCAAGCCTAAAATTATCTATTTTATCCCAAATGATTCTTAACTTAGTGAAAAACTCAGTTACCGTTGATTCTTCTTGTTTCACTTACGAGACTTTCATTTATAAATCTGAAATACGCATATGGTCACCTTGAAAATATCTTGACTTTAAATCTTTCCAAACAACTTCAGTTTTATAAATCCATAAGATGCTTTGACAAACCAAAGGCGATACAAAGTGAACTATCCAAGAAACCACCATATTATTACAACACTTTCATACTTGATACGAATCATCCTTTTTATCAGGTTTAGTTATAGTCTTATCATCAAAAATCTGTATCTTTTTTTAGCACGCAAATTGTCATCATAGATCTATACCATGAGTGATAATTGTTGACATTGAACACAGGAGAAATCAAGGGAGTAACAGGACTCTCGCTAGAATGCAAATACAAATAAGTCAATTTGGACATGGTAAAGAAAGGGATTAAGAAGAAGCATGAAATCAAAGAAAGAAGAAAAAACCCAGAAATGCACAACAAAGCACTTCAAAAGAAATACTTTGATACCATTTTAGAGTTTCTGGAAAAACTGAACCAGTGTTGTGAACAAAAATAATGACGAAAGACTTTTGCATAATTATGCAAGAAGGGAAAAAGCTACGTTAAAAAAAAATATATTATTATTGAAAAAAAAAAAGGACATGTTAAAGAAGATGAAAACTACATTATATATAAGGTACAAAACAGAAAGAGGTTAAAATCAGACAAAGGGTGAGATGTTAAAATCAGACATAGGGTGAGATGGACGTTGAGCGTGATTCTTCAGTTTCATTTTTCTATATATTCTAATATTAGATATTTATTTGTAATTAAAAAAAAAGATAGAATTAGTATATACATAGAAGTCTTCTGTAATTTATAACTAATATGCTTACGGACCTTGTTTTGTACTCTTCAATATTGTTTATCACTTTACTCTTACAAAATTTTGGGCTAATTGTTACAGTTATATTAGCCCATGTTTTTCATGTCTATAAATAGAGGTAGCGATTGAATTGTGATTTTTTTGTTAGTTTGGTTATTGCATTTATTTGACAAGATTCCACATTAGCAAAGACTCAAGGCTAACACCTCTCAATCAAAAACACAATGGTACGATCGGTTTTGCTATTGAGTTCTAATTTTACGTGCAAACAAAAATATTCACGTAACAACCATTGAGATTACGAAACACTATGATAAATATTGCATAAGAGTCCGGTGGGGAATATGTTCTATTAATTTTGAATAGTATATCTAGTGAAAAAATGTTTGAATGATATACTTGCATGTTAGTAGTCTTTTAATGATGCTCTTTGACATAAATGATGGTAAAATCTAGTATTCTAATATTTTGCGACTTTAGTTTATTTTGTTAAAATTATTTTGATGGAAGTGCTTATTTGAAATATACAATCATTTTGTTAAAATGTTCTTTATATTATAAGAAATAGGAAGAGGAAATAGGGTCATAGTAACAGTACTCAAATATATTTACATTTATTTCATTTAAGTAAACTAGTGAAGACCTTTGAATTTGAAATCTATTTCTTATTTCGCTCAACCAATCCCTTTCGGTTATTTGTTGAATACTTACATCTACAAGTGCAACCAAATGAGATTAATAATGGTATAAGTGATGGTACCCCTAAGCGGTGTGATGCCATGTGCACATAGAGCTATGGTTATTTTCATTTGAACTCATATTATTATTATATCATATAAAGATTCAATTCAAGAACAGTAATCACTGTGGTCACATCCATCAGAAGAACGTTGTTCATTCAATGGAGGATGCTTCTTGGTTGTGTTTGTCCTGCCAACAACTACTCCCCTCACATGTACAACATTACACCCACCTATGCATAAACTAATTTAATTTATATAAAAATCATCTAAAGAGAGCATGGATATACCAAACATGTAAGGTGTATGGTATTTTAGTTTAGAATGTCATTTAGGAGCTTTTTTACGTAGTCACTCACTCTGTTCAAGTTTTTGCCTACACCGGATGCCACAAGGCCTGCATTTCTTTGAAACCTGCATGTTTAGAATTAATAAGTTCATCTACATTTCTAGTACTCTTGTAGCTAGAAGACATAAATGTGCAAACAAAGGTTGACTCGGTATACTGAAAACTTCCACTTGCCTGTTCAAGAACTCTGTTGTACGATTTGGAGGGGTGTACCTTCGAGGTTGAGAAATAGGATTTTCATCTTCAGGATAAACAAGACCAAAATCCCAGAAATATAAAAACACATTAAGTAAATTGTACAAATAAAAGAAATGAAAATTAACCTCAAAATAATATAAGAATATTAACTAATAAAATATATATTCAGCAGAACCATGAATAAAATCATATTTATATGAAATAATTGTTTGGTGAAGAAATTCATGCAGAAGGAAAAAACTACATTGTAAAACAATGACATTTTTTTCTGGCCCTACAAGAATGAATCACCGCCACAGAGTTGTAAACAACATTGTGCCGAGTGCTCCATGTGATACATTCATGGATATCTATCATTTGCCCATTACAAGCTTAGGAAAGTCCACAGGTAGCATAGGTACTACTAGGCAGATTCAAATTCAAGTCAAGTTTTCTGAAAGTACATTAATACTAATTTTAGAATAATAATTAAAAGTAAGGTTAATAATACAAAATGAAGCTTAATTTAATAATAACAGCGACGTGTCAAAACAGGTACGGCTATCCCATTTCATTTTAGCCTATCCCGCCATAAATGGGACCGGACAAACTAACCCATTATACTCATAGCCAGCACAAATCCTAGTCCACCCCTAAAAACAAAAGATGACAAGTCACTTTATCAATATATATATATATATATATATATATATATATATATATATATATATATATATATATATATATATATATATATATATTAAATACACCATTAATTATATGAATATTTTTTAAGTCTTTATTCATTAATAAAAAAATATATAAATTAAGAAAATCACTACATTTATGTGTTAATATACTCATTTATAATCTATATAATTTAAGCTTCATTGCTAAGTATTTAGGATTTAAATTATAATATTATAATATATTTATGTATTTCAATACTATAACAAACAAAATATAATATTTTTAATTATAATCTTTTTTTTTTTTAATATGTAAATATCTTTTAAAAGCATGTCAATCCACCCTTTCCGTCGAGTTGATGGGTTAAACAGTCCAGCCAAAACAGGTTGACAAGTTAAACTACCAACCCTCCTCACTCATTTAAGGTGGACTTTCTAACCTAACTCATTCTGTCATCCCTAATAAAAACTCCATTTTCTTTTTTCTAGACATGGATACTCAGGAATTTTAACATATCTTGGTGATAAATAAATTCAGTATTAATCAAACTAGGGTTTGACACACGAGAGAAGAAAAAACAAATCTTTATTAGTTAAGAGCCAAAAATTCAAGAGCCTCATCTTCTCTCCCAATTGTAACTTTCCAAAAACTAGTCAAAGTAGCTTTTCTCTTATTACACAAGAGCCACTGCTAACTGTTATACCTATAGTGTTTATAAAGGATATAATATTTTTAGTTTTATTTTCTCTTCTTTTATCTCACACGAGTAACTTGACTTTAAATAATAGTTATTTTACTATATTCTCATCTTACTTTCACGATTATCATTCTTTCACTCGCTACTATATTATATATTTATAATTTTATTGTAACTTACAATGACCATGATAACAACTTTCACTATGTAATTTTTTTTTCTATAAAAAAATATTGTTATTAATGAATTTATATACTTTATATTATATAAAATATTCTGATTGGACTCGGTGAAACATTTAAACCTGAACCCATGCCTTCACTGATTTATTGACCGATCCGATTTTAAAAACATTCATTATACCAGCTAACTTATGTTACACTGGCCCATATGCCTAATTCTCCTGTAGTCTCTTGTTTCGGCTACTATCACTTCAATAATTGAGGACAACTTGAGAATGTTGGAAAAATACACAACAGATAAGATGTCCTACTACCCCTATGAGTTTGCATAAACTTCCAACATAACACGTTTGACATTTTGGGAATGTTATCATTGACATAAAGAGGGAACAGAAACTAATCATCTACACGATCAAAGAAAATTATCCAAATCTGCTTAGGTTTTTAAATTTACCATTATTCATTTTTCATGTAAACAAATGATGATTGAGAAAACAAAAATGACTCAGAAATCTAGAATTATAAATAAAAATAACAAACCAAGAATCTCACTACCTTCAGTTTTACGAGTAGCAGGAACATGGCCAACAGAGGGACTTGAAGCGCTCTCTGATAAAACCACCTGAAACATGTGTTAATAGTGTTATAAACTGAGAGCACATTATCATTGACAGTTTAATTGATCACTGCTGCATCACCGCATCCTCACTTTTTAATTTTATTTTATCTAGAGAAATGCAAAGTTGCTAGCAACAATCTTATAGACTCTTCACTACTGGGTGGAAATCATGTGAGCTCCCCAAACATTATATGAGACTCATCAGACGAGCAAACCTAAATTACTTAGTGGGCTCTACATAACTATTAACAGTGGTGCTATGGTTTAGCAGTTCTATTTTATCTTATAAATTGTCGCTTGCTGCATGATATATGAAACTCTATGTTACAAGAATTATGTACTAACTCCCAAGAAACCCATAAAACAAGATAAACTTAGTTTTAGAAATACATAAAATACAACAATCAAGATATAAAACCTCAAGACCGGCGCAAAAGGGCAATTTAGCTGTTTTATCCTCCGTGTCAGCTGTAGAATCTTTGTTGTCTAAGTAAACAGAGTATCCAATACAGGCATACTTGAAATTTGTAAGACTGCGGCCCTCTTTTAAAGCTTCCAACTCAGTTTCTCCCACAACAAAAGGAGGTACTGATTATATGCATAAGAACATCAATATCAAAACCTTAAAGGTTTATAATGAAATAAAGATTAAATTCTCATGAGCAGAGAAAATAAGACAATAAAAACAATTCAAAAAACATAAAACCACAATATTCTAACATAAAAAATAATGTACTAATAAATAGTAATAATAGAATAAAATTTAGATGAAGGTTAACCATGAAAAAAAAAAAAAGAAGTAACTGACCAAAGAGCGTACCACTGACAAACTGGAAAAGTAAGAAATAAAATAAACATATTAAAAATACAAGGCCGAAAATCAACGTACATTATTAGATTTCCAATAAATATTATGTTTAAATAGAAGTTCGTTAGAAAAAAAGGATAAGGAAACAAATTAAGTTGTAAATTATTTTTCTTGTTGAAGTGTAAATGAACTTTTTAATTGTTAAGTTCTAACCCAGCTCCCTCTTTTACGACAAAATGCTATAGATGATCTTTCACTGTAGCAACCACCACTGTGAACACAAATATAATGAACTATCTTTCACCGAAGCAACTACCACTATGAACACAAATGCCCTCATAATCAATTTATAATGATTTCATGTACAGACTATCTGCCACAAACAAACTAAAATCCAATCCAGCTACAAGCTCAATTCAAAACAAAAAAACAATTCCGTCGTGAATACATTGCTCAGCATCAAAACAACAAGTAGAGGAATAGGTAGTCCTCAAAAAACAAAAACTATTCCGTTAAATGGATATCAACATAGCTTGGAATCAATCGAAACATTATCTTTGCTGCTGAGAATACAATATTTGATATTCAATAACAGTTTTTAAAATTTTCACACACATAATTCCATTCCATGCACTTTTTTACTTTTACCGATACATTTTTTTGGCAAAAATCGAACAACCCCAAATATGAATAGTAAACCAACACAGAGATACCTTGCTGTAGTGTTCTGGAGAAGCCAACGCACGTGGGGCCTTTGGATTTGGCTTTATGAAGCGATGAGTAGTAGGCACATCCCTTGCACGATTTTCCTTTGGATCCTCTTGTGGTATGAGGCGGGTTTGGGCTAGGGTTAGGGTTTGGATTAAAATTTGAATTTGGATTTGTATTTGGATATGGATTTGCATTTGGATTAAGGTCACCGTTGGGAATGAGATTCCGAGGTTGAGCACCTCCTGCTCCGGTGGTTGCAGCTTCGTCTTTTGTGACCGCCATCGTTTGCTCTTCTTCCTTTGTTAAGTTCCCATTCCCATGAATTTCAGTGAGAAATACGTGTGGAGACGGAGAAAGACACCAATTATGCATAAAACGCAGCAATGGATACATGACACACATTGCGTTTTGGGTTGGGTTGGGCTTTGAGTTTCTTAGTTTTGGATCTGATGGCAGGTCCAAATTCTAATCCGGGTTGATCGATCTCTCAGGTCTCCACATATGTAGCTTCAAATATGTCTGAGAAAAAAAATGATTTTAGTTATAAAAAATATGAAATTATTTTATATATAATTTATTGATATTTTAGTTATGATCTCTATATATCGTGGAATTTATTATTAGTTTTTTGTTTTTTGTCGTAGGCATGAGTTTATTATAATATAATTATTTAATTTTATAATTATATAAAAAATATTTATATTTTATAACATTGTTGATTAAAAATATAAAATAATAATTTATATATATATATATATATATATATATATATCATTAAAGATGAGATAAAATTAGTATATACATAAGAGTTTTCTGTAGTTTATAACAAACATGCTTATAGACTTTGATTTTGTTTCTGTTTTACACTTCTGCCTTGCAAAATTAGAGAAATTTATATTTTTGTATTAATAAATTTTTTCATGTTTACAAAGAAAAAGGTAGCAAATGGATTGAAATTTGTCTAATTTGTTTATTGCAATCGAGTTTTAATTTTAAGTTTAAACACAAATATTTACACGAAAAAGCTATTCAAATTATAAAATATCATCATAGATATTGGTTGAATTGCCTAAGTTATTTCAATTTCAAAATTAAAGTTAGTTTCTCTCATACCATGATAAATATCGGTTTAATTGCATGAGTTATTTCAATTTTAAAATTGAAGTTTTTTTTTTTACAATTATATAAGAGTCAAATGCAGGAATTTGTTTTATTATGTTTTAAATTGTATGTCTTGTTAAAAAGAATGGATAATATATTTCGTATTTGTTTAGATATAACATAAATGAAGGTAAACTTTAAAATTTAAATATTTTTTTTATTTTGTATTATGGTTTTACTATGTGGAGAAAAAAATATGAAAAAATTATCTTAAATTATGTTTAAGATGTTGATATCTTGTGACTAAAAATAAGAAAATAAAAAGATCAAAACTGAGATGATAAACTTAAACAATTTAACTTATTTCATAGATATGAAGTTTATTCTAAATCATATTAAATATGCATTGATGTATTCAATAAATTTTGTATGATTAATTGTTACTGCAGCAATAAAATTAATTTGATATTAGAAGCTAAATGTGCTACTGATAGGGAAGTTTATCCAACATTTTGCAAGTAAATGGTTGGTTGGTTGGTTATTTGAGTTACTTGTGTAATAACATGACTTTGTTTTTTTCATTAGTTTATTAGTAGATACATATTCAATTTAAGAAAGAATCATTTAATTGACAACAAAAAAATCTTGAAATATGTAAAAAATATACTATGTGTATAGTTTATGCAAATTGAGGTAAATGGAGGTGAATTGGTTGACTTTTAAGATTTTAGTGATAAATCAGATAGAAAGAATATTTATGATTGATTACATGTTTAAGGTTCTAGAAACACTAATTCCATGATATTCTAATAAGCATATAATGATGATATTATTAACATACAAACAAAATACAGAGTTTGCATATGATTGATATATTGATAAGACTTTTAAAATTAATGAATTTGTAAAATTGAGTAAAAGTTTGGGTATTGTAATGTGTAATAACTCAAGAGTTAAAAGAGAATGTTAATTTTGTAATTTTAAAATTTATAATATGTTATAAAGTCAATTATGAAAAGTTTAGAATGGGGTATGTAAAATAATGTATTTATAATGGGAAAACACAAAAAAAATATGGACTAACTCATATCATGATTAATACAAATAATATTATATTTAATAATATCTAACATAAATTATGAACTAATTTCTCAATTGTTTATTTATATAAAATATGGTTAAATATTATTTTCTATTGAAACTCAAATGTTACTTATAAATATTTCTACGTTTGATTATATTTGTAAAGACTTTTGAATTTGTAATCTACTTTTTATATCACTAGTTAAAGACTTAAAGTCTTAACATATTTATTGAGCAAATTGTGCATGGTAAAGTTTATTGTATCCCTAACTAGTGTATGTAATGTGCATAATGTTTTTCACTTTGTATTTTCTTTTATCATATTATTATATTATATACTTAAAATCTAATTCAAGTGTTGTGGGCACATCCATCAGAAACACACGTTCTTCATTGAATGAAGAATGCTTCTTCGTTGTCTTTGTCCTACCAACAACTACTTCCCTCACATGTACAACGTTACATCCACTTGAACATGCTTCTTCCTGTCCCATCTGGATTTCGGAAGCACTTGTTTGATCATTTTTAAAAATAGTATTTAGGTTTTTTACTTTTAAAATAAAAAGATAATAATTATTTGGTTAAAATAGTTATTTTAAAAAAAAATTATTTTTTAATTAAAACAAATAAATATATGTTTTATTTTAATTTGTTATTAATGTTATTTTTTTAGTAATAATTATATCGCTTGAAGAATTTTTGTTTTAATTTTTATCTTGACTCATTAACATGGTATTATCTTCACTCTTTCTATTTTAAATAGTTTTAACATTATAATTATTAAATATTTATTAATTTTTTTCATAATTTCATGAACAGTTATTAAAATCTGGTTAACAAAGTTATTTTTTAAAATAACATTAAACTAAAGAAACCCCTAATTAAATGACCATTTTTAAATAATATTTTATGTAAATAACGCTAAAAACTAATAATTGAGGAAAATTATATGAAAATTATTAAATTTACTTATACATAAAATAAATTAATTTTTTTAAAATATTTTTAATCTAAAAAGATAAAAGAAATTTGTGTAAAAAAACTCTTATTATTATCATTAATTATGTGTGTGGATAAGTATTTATGAAATTATGTAATTTATGTTTAATAAATTCATATATATATATATATATATATATATATATATATAATCAAAGTTATTATTTTTTTATTCAATCCAAAAGTTTATAAAGTTTGTAGAAAAAAAAATTGAAGGTTTACCCGGGAAATTAGTGCACCAAATAAGTGTACATAACGAATTTGTTTTAGTTTGGATAAAAAGTTTATTTGAACTAAATTTTAAAAGAATATTAGTTTATTTTGGTTTGGTTTAAATATAATATTAAATCAGCACAAAAACAAACAAACATTTTTATTTGATATTGGTTTAGTTTTTTTTTAATAGAATTTAAAATTATATGTTTATCTAATTTTTCACTTAATAAGATCTACTGATTCAAAAATAAGTATACAAAAATAAATTTTCATTTCATTGTTTGTTTTAATCTATTTCAAATAAGTTATTATATTATATCATTATATAATAAGAAAAATAAATAGAAATAATAAATAATATTTTTTATATTTATTTTTGAAACAAGTGATTTTTTTTTACATTTAGTGTTGGTTAAGTAGTTTTTTGTTTTTGTTTTTTACTTTAAAAAATTATTATTTTTAATGTGAATTTAGTCTTTCTTTTTAAAATGAGTCATTAAAACGTGGCACTAACGTAAAATATCAATGAACAACATTATTACTTTAAAATATATATATATATATATATAACTCTAAAAGTAATAATAAAATAAAATTGAAAAAAATACCTTTAACCTTTAATTTCTTTTTTTATTATTTACACTTCGCATCATTCTACTTTCCTATTCATATTCTTTAAATATCAGCTTTAAAAAAAATACTCTATGAAATTGTGGCTTAAATAAGTTTTATGCCTCAGTTAGTTTTGAAGTAAAAATAAAAAATAAAATCTTTTAAATAAAAACTTTCTAAATTAAAAATTATTAATTAAACATTTTTTAGATGTTTAAATGTAATATTATTTTTTATTTAAGTTCCTCGTTTTTTTTTCTTTTATTCTCTACTACTCTTTTATCATAACGGTATATTTTATATCATGTGACATAATGTATGATATCAATACAAACATCAAAGATTTAACATTAACTATTTTTATTATTTGAGATTATATGATAATATTGAATAAGTTAACGAACACCTATATGGTAGTCAAATTGACACAAATAACATAAAAAAAAAAATCATTAACTACTAAAACAAAAATTGTTAAACCTATAAATTATAAAAAACAGAAATCCAATTAATTACAATCTATTACAGACCTTAAAATTTCATTAAAAAATAACTTAAAATAGCACAAATAAACATGTGAAAGTTATGTGATCATCCCTCCCCGTTGTAAAATAATAATTTCTATTGTGAATCAATTAGTTGATTCATGCAACATTTACATGCTTAGTCTGCAAATTTCTTCAATAGTTTTGACTTTTGTTTTTTATAAATTAATTTAATTATCTCATATTTATAAGATTTTAGTTTGTTCATTTTTATTATAAGTTAATTTATCTTTTTGAAAGTATAATAAATTCGTAGCAAGCATTATAGAAACAAGATTATATTCACGAAACTAAAATAATATATGGATCAAACTTTTATCATAAATCATTTTTTAATTTTAATAGTTTAATAAACCTAAATAACAATAAATTAGATTTCCAAAAATTGGAGTGACAATGTATTTTTTTTCCTATATTTATCTCTACTAGTTGGATAAATACGTAAGATAGTTTTTTTTTCATGATTTCTTCACAATATAGAATTTTAAAAATATTATTCTAATTTATAAAATTACATATTATTAGAAGTAAATTCAAACATCGAAAATGATACATACACAGACTCAAACATATGTAAACAAATAACTAAATATAACATTACATGTCATTGTATGTTTGTCAAGTAACTTTATAGGTTAATCTCATTAAAACCATCTAATTCAATTAATTAAATTTTTAAAGTTTAATTTCCCAAGTCTTAACTTATCTGTGATTTGTAAATTTCAACTAACTTATAAAATTCTAGCTACTTTGTAAACTATTTGTCTAAAAAGACCTTTAATTAATTTGAATGCCTTCACCTTTACCAAGAATAATAATATCAAACACAGACCACCTAGTAATAACAACCCACAAACCTCCAATCCACACAATAAAGTAGCTCAAACTCATCAACTATTTATCAACACAATAAGTGCATATGTGACCCTTTTTGGTAAGGGTTCACAGTCTTTGTAAAATTCAATTTTTTTTTTTTTGCGTGTAGATTTAAAATGGGTTGAAAAGAAAAATAATAATAATAATAAAACGTGATTTGCGTAAGTTTTGGTCATGACATGGTTTTGTTTTGTTTTCGTTATAAAAAAATCACAAACAATTCATCAAAAATGTAAAAATGACATAAACATTCATAACATGTTACATAAATGACTATTTTTTTTAATACGAATTTAACTATTATTTCTCCCAACATTAATTAAAAAAGTACGATATTTTTTCAACAGACTCTTTTATTTATTTTTTAATTAATGTCCTTAAATAAATTAATAAATAAAAAATTGTTCAAAAAGAAAAAAAAATACCACCATTTTTCGTAAAGTATAAGTCATGTCTCCTAACCATTAAACATGGAGATGACTCATCATTGATGCATGTAGCCACAAACACAAAAGGAAAAGATGGAGTACTTTCAATCTTTTTCACAGGATGTTTTTTTTTTTTTTTAACAAAGTTAATCTTAATTTATCTATAAAAGTCTCCCCACATAATCTTCGTTAGTATTTGTCTTAAATACAAATTCATTAGACGAAAAGAAATTAAAGAAAAGAAAACTAGGTATCTGAAAAACAATATAGTAAAATATAAATAAATGTAATATCAATTATTAAACTTCTTAATTATTTTTTTCAGGTAACTAAAATACTACGTGTTTATATGGAAGATGAGAGGTAATAATAGAAGTCCACCTCATCCTACATGACCAGTCCATTAGGGTAGCACAGTTTCCATGGTCTCAAATCAAGCCAACCCTACTTTATTGCTTCAATCACTCTCAGCCCTACCTTTCCTCTCTTTCCTTCTTTCTGCACAATTACACATTACACACAAACAGACTCAAAGAATCTGAATTATTCAATCAAAATTCAATAGCCAGTGTGGTGGGTTTGAAAGAGAGGCAAATAAAATATCAACCCAAGTTGAATCCTCAACTTAACCATATCTCATTAATTAATTAAACTCCGCTTGGAAAATGGGATACAACAATCAATGCATTCCTAATGTCCCTTACCACTTAAACTCCCTACATCACTGCCACTAATTTAAATTACTAATCACTATGGAACAAATATCAAACCGGTTTAGACCGGTTCGTTGACCTAAACCTACTCTTTAACCTATTCCACTCTTCGATTTTCACCCTAGAAAATATACTAGCAATTCAAACAAAACTTAGATACGGTTCCATTTCAAATGCTGTTATTCCTTCAGAATTAAATTTCTGCCTTGGAAGTTTCAATTCTGATAAGAAAACAACATTAAAAACAGCTAATAAATTGCATCTAAGTTTTGTGGGCAAAATTCAACAACTTGGGACCATTTGAGTCCGGTCTGAACCGGTTTCCGGTTCGGGGATCTCCTTTCTCCGCCTCATTTCCAACACCTTACGATGGCTATTTGAGTGAATATCGCCGGAGAAAGTTGGGCTACAGGCCGGTCTATACTCTGGGAAAAGCCGACCTGACTTGAACCGAACCCCACAAGCGTTGCAGAGTGTTTTGGGCCCCAGTGGGCCGGTCCTCCACTGCGGCGTTTTCTGCACCATGCAGTGGCTGCACCGTCGCAGAAACTGGGCCCCACTTTGGGCCTCGGCCTTTTTCCTCTGCTTTTTAACTGCCGGCTCGTTAAACTCAACGGAGCCAGATAAAACCGAAGAACACAAAGACGGCGGCGACACCGTAAAAGACAATACACGAGCGTTGGGCTTTCTACTCTTTCCGGTTCTCCGCCTTCTGGGGGTCGCTGAAGCGGTTTGGGCCCGGCCCAGTATAGGTTCCGGTTCGGCCCATACACTTGTTTGTTCGGAACGAACTGGGTACAATAGAGATAGCTCAGGGAGAGAATCGTCTACAAAGTGAGAAACCCACTCCAGGTCCGCCACATCATCCGCCTTCAAAATTAAACCCAAACCAAACGTTATTTTTTTTATTTTTTTCGTTTCTTCAAAATATTTTTTCCAGAAACAATTTTGTTCGAAATAAATTTAATTATTTATTTTATAATTTTATATAAATTAAAAAAGAACAATAAAAAACTTACCGGAACCAACAATTCGCCGGCGAAGACCGAGTCGGAGTCCCCGCCGCCACCAGCGGCTGTGGAATTGGAATTGCTGTCGTCTTCGGTTCGGTCCTGCGAGGAACCGGATGTGCTGTCTTTTTCCTCGTCGTCCTCTTCCTCGTAGACATCGAATTCCTTTCCAAGTTGGAATTCGCCGTTAGAAAAGTCAAGAAGGTCGTCGACAGAGAAATCCTCGGCGACGACAATGTTGTTCGCGTTGAAACACAAAATCTCGTCGCAGATTGCTTGCGGGAAAACGAACTCTGTCCGCAAGCTCGGTTTCAACGCTTTGGCCGCCGCAACTTCCATTTTTTTTCTGGTTCCTACAGACCTCACAACTATTATTGTGACGACAGAGTATAATTTTAGGTCCTAGATTAATGTTTTTTTCTCGCAACACACGGACGTTGTTGGAGTTTTAATAAATTCAATAAATTTTTACCTGTTTAGGAAAAAGAGTGGTGAAGAGAAGAGAAGGGAGAGGAAAGTGCAGTGGAGTTTCCTTTGGTTTGGCGAAACAGGCGTTTGAAGTATTGGTTTATCTTTATCTCTCTCTTTGGTTTTTGTTTTGGTTTCTTACAAGTGTGTAGCACCAATTTTCCATTTAAATATGGCACTACTAAATTTTCCTTCAGGGCCATGCACTCAGGGCGTGACATTTGGTCAGGTGGTGGGTCTTCACTATTATTGGTGCATTTTTTTATTTTTTAAGATGGCTTTGTAAAATTTCAAAAACTATGCTACAATTCTTATCTCTAGAAATTGGTTGGCCCGGTCCAATTCGACGTTACAAACAAAACAAAACAAAAACGTTAAGGTCACATGCCGGTTTTGACTATTATTTTTATTCATATTTACGTTGCAGGGTATGAAGTGTGGGTTGGTTTGACCAAGTGAGTGTGCTTAAATTAAAATGATGAAATTAAGAGCGTTTGGCGCTAACAGTTTTAGAATAAAAAAGCAGAATGAAATTAACTACACCTTTTGAGTGTTTTGAAATTTGAAAAAAAAATGAAAAACGATTGAAAAGGGGAAACACAAAGAAAAGAAAACACACAAATGGAGATAGATAAAGCAAAGCTTTGCTTCAACGCGTTAATTGCGCCTCGTGATGTGCCAAGTTTTGGATTATTTTTCCCGCTATTTTCTTTTTTCTTTTCCAATTCTTCAATCAAGTCACTTACGTAGGGACCAAAAGTAATGGTCTAAATTACATAAATTAACTGGTTAATTATTAGTTGTTTTAACCATTTAATTTTGGATTATATTCTTCTTATTCTTATTAAACTTTTGTGATATTTCATAGTTTTTATACAATGATTTAAAATTCTAGCATACTACTGTAATAAAATGTAATAATGAGTCTTGAGTAGAATTAAATAAATCATTTAAAGGTGGCAGGTTTCTGTGAAAGTGTCAATTTAATCAATTAAAATAGTTGGCATTAAATAGCTTGCATTTAATATAATATAAATTCATATAAAGTAATACTCGTGAACAGTACTATTAATCGTGATGAGGCTGATGTGTTAGTTGTTTAGAGAGAAAGATGGCTCTAAATTACTTGTCTTTTACAAAATTAATTACATATTATTAAAAATAATCATACATTAAATGTTTTTTAAGACTATTATTATTTAACATTTCAAGCACTGAGAGTATATTCGGAATAAATAAATAGTTAATTACAGAAATAAATAATATATAAATATTTTGTATATGAAATTCAAATTATTAGTTAATTCCTTAATACATAGATATCAAAATAATTATTTATAATATAATTTTTTAAAAGACGATTTTGAATTATCCATTAAACACTGATATTTTAGCATGTGAAATAGAATAAAATTTTCAAAATTTATTAAAAATAATTTAAATAAAAATTTTATTTATAAAAATACAATATCTTTAAACTTTAAATTATTTGATATTTCTCTAAAATTTTTAGCTTATTTTTTATCTAAGAGTGAGTTAAAATTTTATATTAAAATAAGTAAGAAAGTTCAGTAATTTCTAAATAAAAAAAAGTCTATAATTTAACGTGTATTAAATGTGATATAATATTCTTTTATATGATTGATTCTTATCCATTTGTAAAATCTTTTAATATGAACTTCATTAAAAAATATCTAATATTAATATCCGATAGTTCATATGTTGACCGACTTAATTAAGTACCATTTAAGTAGATGACAAATCATAGATTATGGATTTTTATATTAAAAAATATTTTTAACAGAGAATCTAAACAAGTTTTCTTGTAATATTAAACAACAATACAAATAAAGTCACTCAAATATATTATTGGTTAAGAAATATTTTCATCATTAGTAAACAAGTGTATTAATGTAAAAGAAAATCACAATTGGGAAGGAGATTATTGAGAATTCACATGTAAATTGAAATTTCGCATTGCGTGCATGATTAGAAAATTAAGTAGCTTATAAATGAGAAATATTTATAAACAAATACTTTAAGATTTTAGATTGAATATAGTGTTATATTCTTTTATATATTTAACTTATGTGTAACCTTCTTTATTAAACTCAATAGTGGTGTAAATTTCTCTATTGTAAAACTTACCATACTTTTAGTGAGGGAATGAATATTTTTACCCTATTAGAATTTTTATTAAAGTAAGTTCTTCATTTTCTCTTCACATAATAGGGTTACATGTGGGGTTTGAGTGTGGCATATACCCTATAATTTGTTTGTATGTGTCAATTTTTGGGCAAGGTTAAGTGTTTGCTAACCTAAGATCCATGTGTTTGTGTTTGATTTGTGGATTTGAGGTTGTAAAAGTAGAAATTTGGTTTATTTTTCACTTAAATGAGAGTTTTTTTATTTAAGCAAAATGTTTGTAGTGAAAAAAAAGTTGAGACGGTCAAATTCTCACTTAAGTGAGAATTTCTCATCTAAGTGAAAGACCTCTAGAGGTTATGAGTGATTTTTTTTTTTGTATATTTTTAGCTCAACCAATAATCCCTAAAACAAATATGAACTTGTATATGATGTACATGTATATGATATAGAACATGAACTTATATCATGTATATTTACTTGAATGAAGTAAATGATGATATGTATGAATAATCTAGAAATCTATTTATAGGATGGTGAAAATGTGTAAATGCTTAAAAAAAACTGTATACTTGTTCCTTTTATTCTATAAAATTTGTAAGCATAAAAATAATGATTTACTCAATGAATGTTTTAAAATTTGATTATGTGGATAAGTTATATGTTACACATGTGATGTATAACAAATGTGAATATATTGATTTTTAAGGAGGAAATATATGATGAGATCCATGTAATGTATTGAATTTGAAATTATAAATGATATATATTATCTTCGCTAACATATATTGGACCCTTATAGAAACAAATATCCAATGGTAAGAGTAAAAAAAGATTTCTATGATATAACTTTTAGTGTGAAAGATAACGAAGTTTGATAAATGACAAGAAATAACTCTCTTAGATAAGGAAATGTATTTCAATTATATAAGATCTTCAATTTGGGAATATAATATGATATATGTAAATTTTTAAGTCAAATTCAATATAAGAGTCTTTTTGAAATAGGATTAAGTGTATATAATATGCATGTCTATGTGTAATGTCATGTCAACAAGCTAAGAAATTATACATTTGATTATTGCATACTTACTTGTTATGTTTGATTTATTTATTCATAATATGAAAATTGAGAATATTTTGTGATGCATATATAAATAAATAATTTTATCACTAGGTTATCCCTGATTTATAAATATTTATTTGAATAAAAATAACCTTGTAGTTACACGTGAATAAATGATATTTAATGTGATGAATCAAACTATTAAGGTGTTCAAACATAATAATGAACATTTTATAGTATTAATTTTTTGATATTTTATTTATAAATATACATATAAATTCATAATCTAATAAAATGATATTATTTTTAAAATAACTATACATGTAATGTAAATATTAAAAATATTTATATTATATTAGTTTTAATTAACAAATGGAAATTAGTTTTTGAATAAATAGTTTTTTCCTACATATATTGATATTAAATAGTATAAAAATAAAACAAGATAATAGTCATTAAATACTATTTTTTTCATCCATTTAGAAATTCTACTATCTTTTAGAGTTTTGAGGAAAAAAAAAACTTATGTAATTTTTTTCACAAATGTATCTTAATTTTATTTATAAAATAATAACAATGACAATAATAATGATAATTTTTATAAACAAATGTAACATAATAACTTAAACTGAGTTTTGAACAGTAAATAATCAAATACATTTTTTGTTTGTTTTAATTTTCTATGCAGTACCTCTTCAGTAATCCAATTCTTATATTAACATTGCCCTAAGTTTGACGTGCCAACGATGACAATTGTTTTTTTTTGTTTTTCTTTTTCTATAGTCTTGAATGTAAACCTGATTGTATAATTCATTCCACAAATAAATTCTCAATTAGAAATGTCTTTATTGGAATTCTAACATTTAACCAGAACAATTTAAAAACGAATTGATTCATATGGCTTCCACTTGAGCCAAATAATGACAAGGATGGTTTCATGAGTGAATACCGTTGATGAAATCCGGCTCACTAATGGATT
Organism: Sphenostylis stenocarpa; assembly: GCA_963425845.1. Taxonomy (NCBI): domain Eukaryota; kingdom Viridiplantae; phylum Streptophyta; class Magnoliopsida; order Fabales; family Fabaceae; genus Sphenostylis; species Sphenostylis stenocarpa. Next base: position 25,595,506 of record OY731399.1, on the reverse strand, counting down.
GTCTTTTGGTGCATTCTGTCTATACTTTGTTTGTTTGTACCGATACTAAAAGCTATTCACTCACATGTAAGACTTTCATATCAAATTAAAAATAATAAATTAATTTTAAAATTCATTTGTCCATACATTATATAAAACTGTATAGGTAGAAATTAATTAACACTGACATTCATGATTCTCATAACTCTCATGTGACTCATTAAAGTCAAGGTCAAGGTAAAAATTCGTTAATCATTTGTATATTTATTAAAATTTCCGCATTAATACATTTTTAGAAATAATTTTTTCCTTTAAATCCTTTCAATATAAATTATGACAATAATATCTAATTATTGGGTTAGATATGATTAAAGTATTAATTATTATAAAATATATAATTTATTATCTAAAATATTTTATTCTTATAAGATTAATATATTTTTTATTTTATATATATATGTTTTGATATATAGTTATATGATTCGAATTTAAAGATAATTTATATTCATACTCCTATCTTAATCTATTAATAATAACATATTTTTACTATGATATTAGGAGATCAAATAATATATTATCAATAAATAATAAATTAATATAAAAAGATAAAATAATATAAAAGATAAGAAGTCAAATTTATAAATATACATACATATATATTTAATAATTATTAAATTTGAAGAGACTAAAATTATAAATATTAATATAAATTATTAAGTTTAATAATTATTAAATTTGGAGAGACTAAAATTATAAATATTAATATAAATTATTAAGTTTAAGATACAAAATTTTGGAAATTATCATCCTTTATCTCCAAAAAAACCCGTGATTTTCCACTAAAACGTCTTTCGAAAAAAATTGATGAAAACTCTGAAAGTAAAAAATAAAAATTAATTAATAGAATATTATCATATATTATATATATATATATATATATATATATATATATATATATAATTTTTTATTCTTTGTAAATAAATCTATTTTTTTAATACTCCACTTTATAAAACAAATGTCATTTAATCTGATTTACTAAATTTCATTTATTATTGTAATTTTGTATACGGTTTTTGATTCGATAATTTATTTTTATATATTTTTAATTTAAAAATCCTTGTCTTTTTTATTTAATTGTGTAGAAAAAATGGAGTATTTTTATATATTAATAACTTTTTTTATCACATCTTATTTTTCTTTAAGAGATATAATTTCTAATATTGTTTATAAATTTGTAATAATACATAAAGTTGATTTATTTTTGGTATATACTTTGTTTTTTAAAATAATTATTTAGAGGTAGTAAAAGAGAGAGAAAAAAAAGTTGCAAAACAAAAAACATAATAAAAATTACATTTTTCTGTTTCATAATTAGTGCTGGTACATTATAAGGATATTTCTTAATTGTCTTTGCTCATATACGTGAAAAAAAAGAGATATTTGTTGTTAAGTAAATTTATAAAACTTATATGAATAAAATAAAATAAATGCGTCTAAAAGTTTTATTCAATTCAAAGTTATAAATAATTTGAAGGGCACAATGATTTTTGCAATGCATGGGACGACAAAAAAATAATATTTTTTAAGATATTTTATTTTTATTTAGTTATAACTTCATAAACCTGTTAAAAAGTAAATGAGATGTACTATACTTTAAAATCGATATAAAAAATTATTTTATAAATTAATATAGGTAACTGCTAAACGTTTTCTTTAGCATAGCGTTTACACATTCTTTTTATTTTATTATATTAATTTAAAATTACTTTTGTATACAAATTTTTTTCTCTTTTACATTTCTTATCATTTTTAAAAAATATATGAAAATACAAAATAAAATATTATCACAAAATAGCCTTAATAAATTAAAAAAAACGGTGGTGCTAATGTATCTTACAATTTTATCTTTAATAATATAATAATTTTTTAATTATTTACTTTTTTTTTATTATTTTGATGTGGACAAATGCTCAATAGTCCTTATATTTTCACTAACTAAATAAAAATTATATTTGTTTAAGTTACTTGAACATAAGATATATTAGTATAATGTAAGAAAAAACTTGGTTGCTTGAACACCTCGATAATTTTTTCATATAAAATATTTAATAATTATTATTTTTATATAAATTTACTTTTCTTTTCAAGTGTGTGGTGAAAGGGATTTGCTTCCTTTGAATTATCTAATATTTTCACGTGAAATAAACACATTGATTGAATATTCCGCCGACTGGCGATGAAAAAAACAAACAAACACGTGCTATCAAGTATTTTCAATTCTCTGTATTTAACCTAGAAATCCAACACTTCTACAGGAATGCTTTGTATCTATTCATAATTAAAGTTAAATATTTTTCAGCATTTTTATTTTAATAAAATAATTTAAAATATTTGTATATAAAAACTTTGACTTATACTTTACTTCACACTCATAATGTATAAACTCAAATTTTACTCTTCACACCAACTTTTGTTCTCCAGTTAAATATTCATAACTAATTTTTTAAAATTAAATAATATTTTATTAATAAATAATAAATATATATAAGAATATAAAAAGGAAGAGATTAAAATTTTAAATATAAAATATATTTAATAATTATTTAATTTTAAAATATTAAATATATTTAATATTCATTAAATTTAATTTTTTTATAAATATTAATATAAATTATAAAAAATACCAAACCCATTAATATAAATTCGAAGATAATGTCCCTCGTTATTTAAGAAGCTTTCTTATCCCTTAGCCTTTTATACCATTTTTTTATTTTTATCATAATAGTTTAACAAATTTTACTTTATTTTATTTTATTTCATTTTAATTTATTATATTTAGTTATTCATATAAAATATCTTATGTGTTTATAAAAATAAAATATATGTCATTATTTTCATTATTTTGAAAAGTATTTTTCGAAAAAGTTCTAAAACAATTGAAAAATATATCTCTTAGAGTTACAAAAAAAAAGTATTTTTCATAATTTTTCTAGTAAGTATTTTTGAAAATGACTCTGTTTTTTTTTTATTATTTCTTGTATTTTTTATATACCTAAATGTAATAAGAATAAATTCATATTTTTTATTACAACTCTAACCAAATTCAACATAGCATCTCTAGAGGAAAATATTTCAAATTAAAATTGATTTTTTTATGATCATAATGATAACACAACAAAAGTAATTCACAATTTACTTATCTTTGAAGTTTGGAAAGCATCACTACGACCAACAATTTTATTTGTTATCTCATACGTTGAAATATTCACCACATGACACATATTATTAGCACATAATTTTATGTTCACCTACAGATTAAACATATTACAAAAGGAAATAAGTGGTAAAATTTAAAGGAAATAAATGGTAAAATTTAAAGAGTTTAAAATATTTCATGTACAACTCTGGAAAGTTACTTTTGAAATTAAAAACAAAAACCATTTAAAGATAGTTTCAAAAATATATTCTTAAACTGTCCTAGAATTTATGTTTTGGAATTGTTCTAGAACTTGCTTTCCGAAAATCTCCCAGAAGACACTTTTTAGAATAATGAGACAATGATTTTTTTTTTTTCTACACACAACAGTAATAATGCGATACAATATTTTATATGAATAACTGAATTTAATAAATTGCAATGAAATGAAATTAAAGTAAGATTTGTGTATCTTTAATAGAAGAAAACACATTGGTGGAAAGGATTAATGGAGAAACCAAGTGGAACAGAACGAATAAAATTTAGGGTTTAATTTTTCATATAAAATGATGTTTTTTTTAATAATAATACAAATAAAGAAAAAGGAGTGTAAATAGTAAAAGCCTAAATATTTTTGCAACAAAATGTATTTTGCAAGTGAAAAAAATACATTCCTTTGAAATCTATTTTTAAACAGTGATTTTTTTATTTATATTATAATTTGGATCACATTAAATCTCTTAAGAAGGACTTGAAAGTCACCTATAACTAATCCACTCAACTTAAAAGTAATATATGAAACAAGTTACTATTAAATAATTATATTAATACTTTTTATATTTCGAAATAATAGTATGATCAGTTTTAAGTATATATAACAACTTATACTAGATAAAAATGTAATTTTGAATTTTAATATTTTAATTAATATAGCTTGGAAGGAAAAATTAATATATTTTTTATTAAAAAATCATAGCTATGTACAAACATTTTAAAGAAATTTTCGGTGATTTTTAACTAAATTTTAAACGTTGGTGTATTAGTGTGATTTTAAGTTATGATCTACGTTGAGTCAATTCAATTTTGGTTACAAATTTTTTTAATATAATCGACTTATTTATTGTATTATTTTAACATTATTTATTAACACTTTTTACATAAATATTAATGAGTTATTATTTTGAATTTTAAAAATTAATTCTATGTAACTTTTTAGTATTTTTTTATCTTTTAATTAATTATTTATTTATTCTTAATATATAGATATTTTGTAAGATAGTAAAAAAAATATTTAATATATTATTTATATGGTAAAATGCAGGGGAAGATTTTGTAAGTACCGAAGGGATTGCTGTCCCAATTTTTTTTAAAATTATTTATATATTTATAATTTTAGTTTTTATTTTTTATAATCTTTCTTTGTATATTCTCTTATTAACTTGTTTATTATATATTACTTTTTTTCCTCCAAAATTATTCATTAAGGTCTATCGTTAATAAAATAATAATTAATTGAAAACATTTTTTGGTTGTTATAAACTTAGACTAGAATTGAGGAAAGATTTACCCATTTATTCTAACATCTTTAAATATACACCCTTTAGAAACTGATGTCAAAAAGGAATTTGGATTTGGCATTAGTTATTTTTTGAAATGTAACACACTTGGTATAACAATGATTATAGAATGTGACGTAGTACCCGATTGTTGTATATGAAATGGCGTGTCCATTTTTAGAATATGAAAATTGGGTATGGTTCTAGGCATTTGAGCCATTATTAGTACTGCATGATTCTATTCACCAAAGGAAACACAATAACACATCATGAATGTTACCATTTTGTGACAATGGTAGTAAATATGGTATTAAGTTTGTCCACAAAATTCTTGTACTACAGGGCGAACTGCTAATGGCATTCTGACTTCATGCGACCCATCTTCCCAGAAGAGGTAGCCAAATGAGAATCTGCTTTGAATTCGTAGCTTCGAAGAAAAGGTTACCTTGAATTTCATTTTCTTTCGTTTAGGACTAAATGTTAAGATTGATGGTTCAACTGTGACAGATACACCAATTGGAGCTTCAACACGAGCAGTGTAGAATGATTTAACTGGGCCAACATTAGTGACTGTTCTTGAAACTGTGAGGGGTTGCTTCAGCTCAGGAATAATGATAGAAGGGAGGTTCATGTTTAAGAGGTACTTGTGTGATTTATGGCATTTGGTAGGAAATCCTGTCAATAAGCTTATGGCAGTGTCATTGTAGTCCATAGAACAAAGGAAACGAATGTAGTCTGAGTTTTTCAGGTCATATACGAGACCAGGATCTGTCACTTTGTTAGGATCAACATGTCCACCACCGTAGTCAAATGGGTCAGCTTGTTTATGTGGTGCTCCCTCTGCCCAAATATATTGATTGTATTCATTTTTCAGAGAAGCTTCAGCAAAAAGCAAACGAAATTAGGGCTTTTGATACAGGGGACACTTGATAAAGTGTGTGAAAAAAACAACCAGTGTGAGAGAGAAAATTAAACCCAAATGGAGTTATTCTTGATCTTTTAGGGTTGCTTTACTGAATTAGCCATCTGGTTATGTAGTTGATATTCATTCCCCTCTCAAACTCTCGTCATTTATCTGCTGCTCTCTCTCACTCTGTGTATGTGTAATATACCGGTACATGGATGTGTATAAAGTGAGAGGTGACAACAAGTGTACGAAGAATGTATTTTAGCTATACATTTAGAATGAATTATTAAACCTACTTTTTTCAATGATCTTGATTAGTTCTGTGTTCTTTTATCTTCTAAGCTCTTACTAGATATGTTTCCTACATATGTAAGACATAAGAAACATACTGATATGTTGTAAGAGAAAAAAAGAAACATGCTAATATTATTTTATCTCAATCTCTTACTGGATGCATTATAACTCATTATAAGTTTATGACATTTAATCTTGAAACAAAAAATAAATATTAGAATATATGGTACCTTGGGATATCCAAGAATTTTGCTGATGTGATTATGTTTGGCCCAAACTCATCCACTTTTGTCCCAAAAACAAATTGTGAGATGGCAAATCTCTAATACTTTTAGTGTTATTGTAATTAAAAGTCATGGTTTAAGTCGATACAGATTTTCCAGGTAAAACTTTAACTATGACCAGAAAACAGTACTGGAAACAGTTTTAAAACAGCTTCTAAAATGTTCTCTTTAATCTTAACCAGTTGTCAAATGAGTAAGGGCATTTTTACCTGTTGTGACAAGGGCAGATTTGATTGCGGCGGGGCTCCAAGTTGGATGGACAGTTTTTATAAGTGCAACAATACCAGATATGTGGGGGCATGCCATGGAAGTTCCTGACTCAATGTTGAAGTTAAGGGGTTTCAATTCTTGTTCATTTGCATCAGATACCAAACGCCCAGAAGAAGAAGCAGGTGACCAGGCCGCAAGAATGTTAACCCCAGGAGCAGCAATGTCAGGCTGCACCACATTCATCATAAACATAAAGCTTTGCATTTTAGTAAGATATAAAGTAGCTATATTTTCCTTCATGGAGGAATGATCAGAACCTTCAACACTGAAGGAGACAAAGAACTTGGTCCTCGCGAAGAGAAGAATGCCACTTCCGGTGATATTTGTTGCCCCACCACTGTTTTTGTTTTGCTAAACTTTATTACAGGATTCCTACAATATACATAAGAAAATGCCAAGAAGGAATGCCACCTTGCAACTACTCATACTTATATGTAATATCATACTGTTAATGTGATTTTTCAATTAGATCTAGAGTTTCATTTTAGTAATACACTGTGATTTAGTAAAATTATTTATTACGTAAATTAAGAAATAAATTTTCAAAAGTGATTAGAAAATAATACCATGAGTTTTCTCACATCTAAATTTGGTCTATCATAGCTAAACTTTGTTATTATGTAATTAAAAGAACTCTACTGTAATCAAAATATTATGTTTTTTCAAACCAAATACTCTTGCATTTTCTTTTTTAATTACTTTTTTCCTCCTCAGAGATAGATAGCTGAGACAAGCTAGCTGCATTAATTATACAGTGGAAGTTATACGTGCAGGTTACGAACTCAACTCAGTAGACAATTCAAAATTCGAGTTAAAAGTCTATTTCAAAAATTCTAAAAGCTAGTTCATAAAATGAGAGTTAGTCTCCCTTTGCTTGTATATAATATTCTAACCGAATCACTAGTTAAAGTAGGATGTTGAACAATAACAATGAGACTTTATTTTCAGACTCGTGCATAAATAATAGATGTTGTCATGTTGCATTTACAGAGTACTCACCTAGTTGCTTCTATGTATGATAGAATGGTTGTTCCCGTGATAAAATCAACTTGAACACAGGGTTTACTCCATGATGTATCAACATCTTTAGTAGGAAACTGAGAAAATATGAGACCAGCGCCCCCAGCGTCCGTAACAGTTCTTATAGCAATTGTGGCTGACCTCTGTGACCGAGACTGGAAACACAGAATTGCTTTTCCTTTTGCTAAGGTGGCATTCAGGCTCCCTGAATTGCAGCTCCTGAACAGAAAACAATAGATATACACTACTTTTACAGTCACAATCACGGTTCCACACAGATATCAAGCAAATACGAAGCAAGGAGATTTACCTAGCGCTTTCTGCATCAGCGTCCGAAGCTACGATGTCTTCTCCAAGAACAATAGGATAAAACTTGCTCAAATCTTTCCCTGTATATAAACTCTGACCCTATATGAGGAAATAAAATATAGTACTTTGTCTGCACTGCAAACGGTTAATATAGCAAGGATGCATATTATTAACCTACATTTTGTGTCTGTTTGGTCAGTTTAAGGTTTAAATTTGGATCAACAAAATATCCCTTAAGGCTTTACAAATTGCAATTGTTTTTGGTCAGTGTTTGGAGTCTACCTACAAAATTAAATCACCTGAAAATGATATTCAGCTTGAATCTTAGAGTACATGCTTGGTATTCAAAAGACCATTTCGGTCTAACATACTTACAGAATCTTAATAAGGTAATAAACCTTCCCTTTAATTACTTAAATTATACTTAAGTCAAAGTATAGTGGAAAGGAATTGAGTGAATGATATTTTATAACATTTTACAAAGTCAGAGACTAGTTGAACAAAATGGAGGTTTAGTTGAACAAGGGACTTGCAGACATATCGTAATGCATGTAATGTTGCTTCATACTTGACATGACAACTTATATTCTTAAGGAGATGAAGATTCATTACTGTCATCTGAAAATCTTAAGCTATGCTCATCTCAATCAATAAATAACTTGGTCCTTGTTTGAATAAAAATAATAACCGTTTTACATTTATTAACTTTTTGAAGAATTTTGTGGTGAAACATCCCCACAATAAAGATGAAGTACCTGCAGAGTTTGATTGTTTCCGAGGATAATCCTTGATGGAAATTCTCTGTCTATGGTACTAGCAGCAACGGTAATAACCCAAGGTGCAGTGTTTATGACAGTTTGGGGATATGGACCAGAATTGCCACCAGAACATACCACAGAAATTCCTTTAGCAACAGCATGGAAAGAACCAATGGCCAGCGCATCCTCAACATAAGTAGGAAGTGGAGGATCTGAGCCAAGAGATGCTGAAAGAATGTCAACCCCATCAAATATTGCATCGTCAAAAGCTGCAAGAATATCTGCAGAGCTGCATCCCCCAGTAGACCAACAAATTTTGTAGACTGCTAACCAAGCAGATGGAGCACCACCTCTTGCCAATCCTTTAGCTAGTCCCATAAAGCTTGCATTTTCCACTGAAACACCAGCTGCAGTAGATGATGTGTGAGTTCCATGGCCTGATGCATCTCGAGGAGACAAGTACTCAACCCCATCGCTTGTATTTAGTTTACCAATTTCAGCTTCATATCCTTTAATATACCAACGTGCACCAATAATTTTCCTGCCATCATACGAAAAGATACCATTTAAGGTTACATTTTCCACCAAAATATTTTAAGAACAAAACATGTGTAAATTTACTGGACCATCTCAAATTTTAAGCCAAAACAAGTCTGTAACATTAGGTTCATCAGACTCCAGTTCATCCGCGTGAGTCCACACCTCTTGCATGTCAGTTTTAAATTCTTAGAGACATGTTGTATAAGATACAGAACAAATTATAATTAAGCAAGATGAGATTCTTACCTTTTTCAAGTGCCCCTAAAACAACCTATTTTGCCAATTAAATATATCAATTAACTCTGATAAGTTCATCTATCCCTATTATGTGAACTAAATCCTATTAAGTCCTCAATAAATTGAAGACATCCTACTATATACCTATCTGCAAAAACTAAAGACAAAACACATTAATGACTAAAAAATTAGTTTTTAATGAACCTATTGCAAATGGAGCGGTCAAAATTTTCTCCTCCTTCGCATATACCACGCCAGTGAAGAGGAGGATTATCCATGTGTTCATCTCTAAAGCTCTCAGACTCTGGCCAAATACCTGCACAGTAAACAATCAGTCATATAATCACAATCCCATTTTATGATGTTTACATGCACGCGCGTGCATACACAGAAATTCCATACTAACCAGTGTCCATGATGCCGATGATGGTGCCTCTTCCAGATTGACCCCTATAAAGAGCACCGGTTGTTATTTCTTGCTTTACGTGCAAAAAGTCCCAACTTCTTGTTGTGTGAAGACTGAGAATTTTATTTGGAATTACACGGACAACTCCTGGGAAATCTGCATGTAAAAAATGCAGACAAGGAGAGAAAGTTATTAGTACTTGATTGGGAGAGCTTTTGATCGAGATATGACAGCATGCTCATCCTAAGAAAACCAAACACTAAAATACACCATCAAGCATCTCATATTATTCGATGCAGGACATAAACACCCCATAATACCCATATTCCTATCACATTCATTCATCATATATATATGTATATATATTATTTACAACCATAATTTTGACATTTTTGCTAAACACGAGAGATCGTGGTTTATGTATTTGTCAGAATTGAAGTTGCCACAGCATTCCATATCCTCAAATTAGCTATCTTTCTGCATGATTTCCTTAATTTCACTAAGATTTAAAAATCCTGCATGATGGAATAGTCCATGGCTGGTGCTAGCTTTGGCTGGTTTTGTTGTCACGCATCTGGGGACCACTTTAATTTTTGTCTGAATGCAATTCATAATCATTAATCTCACGTACTCCCTCCATTCCAAAAACAATTTTTTTTTAAGGTTATGTTATGCATTAATTACTTTTAATGATATGTAGCGGTATTGTTAGAAAAACTAGCTTCAAAAGGGTTTAAAAGACTATCGTCTTAGAAAAAAAAATTTAAAATAAAAACTAAAAAGACTATTGCTTTGGAATGAGAGTACAAAGGTTGACATATCTTCTAATCAAGTAAAAAATATTAATCATCAAAATTGTTCACCTTTATTTTGATTCTATTTATTTATTTTCACAGAAAGTATTTTGCAATGCTTTCACATATTACCAATCTGGATATAGACTCAACTTTGAAATTACCTGCAATGAGCCTAGCTTGAGGCTGACTTAAAACTGCAGCGAATCCAGAAAAGCCATGCTTATAGCTATACAGGATGGACTTCCTAGCAGCGTCTTTGCTGAAAAAATTAAAAAGAACACATCAGATTCTCAATTTTACTTTTCAAAGGAAATTTTATTTCTTCAGTCCAAGAATGTGCAAGGTAGGTTGCTCATGTTAAAAATTCCAAACATGGATATGTGCATCAAAATAGGCAGGGTGGACTACCTTCCATGGTTTCTCTCACACACACCAAGTACACACCACGTTTCTAAACTCAAATTGAAAATTCAGAGGAATAGAAACATTTCAATGAAAAAAGAAAAATGAATTAAACGGTAATTGACCTTCCGAGAGTACTTGACAGTATGTCAAGATGGGAGTCTTGAACCAACTGTTGCTCACTCTGCTTCATTCTGTTGTCACCCATATACACAATATGGACCTACAAAAACCAGGAACAAGAAAGAGAACCAAATAAGTAGGATGCAAGAGGTAAAATACAAAATACTAAGGGAAAACCAAAATATGGTTGGTAGAAAAAAAGAGAAACAGAGTTTACATTGCTTGAGGCAAGGGTGACAAGGACACAAGATTGTTGTTGCAGAACAAGCATGAAAGTGATGACTAAATTCCAGGGAAGAGCCATGAGGGAATGAAAGCAACAATGAGAACAAGAAAAAAACACTGTTTGAGTTATAGTCTGGGTTAGTAGATTTTGGATTGTGTAATACTGTACGGAGGAGTCAAATAAACAAAACATTTCATCAACAACTGCTTGTATTAATTAATAATAATATTAATAATATTTATCACTATGTTAATATTTTTGGTTGTTCATTGGTTTGGTTCTATTAAGAATCATTGCTCAATAAACAAACCCACTAAGTACAGGTTCCACCAACACTGCCAGCATTTAATGGTGGCCACAGTATCAGCTTTTAGCTGCATCATTTATCTTGGAATCTTTGTACCTATTGGGAGGATAAAGAAAGATCGAAAACGGAAATTGAGGACCATGAAAATGAACTTTCTTCTAGATTGCCACTTTATCTTTCCTTTATCTTTCCAGCCATGTCCTATTACATTGACTAAAACTGGAATAATTGATGGTGATGTCAACTCCGTATATTATTTATTGTTATGATATGAATAATGCGAACATAACCCTTTTCTGGTTGAGAAAGAAGATAATGATTCTATTTTTATATTAATCCTAGATAGTATTTTCATCTTAAAATCTAAAAACTTTGGAATCTAATTATTATGACAAAAAATGATGTTTTCAACAGGCATTTTATGTTATATTAGTAGATTCATTGTTTCTTCTGTAACCCTTTTATTTTTTTTTTAAATCCTTATATTCACCTGAAGTTTCAACATGCCACAAAGTCAAAGACTTATCCACGAATTGGGAAGGAAGACATGAGACGTCGAATACAACTTCAGGGCATAGTTGAAATCCAATGAATTCGAAGAAAAACGTATGAGATGTCAAAGAAAAGATGATTCCAATAATGATTTCTCTTTCACTAGTAACCATCACATTCAAAAGAAAATATTTTAGAGCAGTGGCATTAGAGTGGGGACTTCAAATGTCAAAGGTAAACTTGATTTGATGAATTTGTGGATTGACTCTACACTATTAACGTGTGTTAGAGTCTAATAAAGTATCTTAGGAGCACAAGTGAAAAAAAAAAATTGTTGTGAAACTAAAGAAATACACATTTTCAAATAGTGGGACAACTAAAAAACGTGAAAGACAATAAAAAAAAAATCCAGAGAAAATGAGATGTGATGTAAGATCTCACTTGAACATTATTGTTATTATTATTATTGAGATAACATAAAAATTTATAGAAAAAAATAAGAATTTATATTTTCATTATTAAAATTAATTAATGCACAAGTTAATTTTTTTTCTTTTTAAGAATTGTATAAATTTTTTTACAAATTACTTTATATATAAACTAATTTTAACTTATAAAAAAATAATTTTAGTTATTCTTTCCATTTTTTTAAGAAAAAACTCGTCCAAATAATTTCTTCTTACACTCCATAACATAGATAAAATGTTAAAAATATATGTGTGCTCTTTGATATGGAGGTACGGTGTAAAAGAGAAAAGTTAGCTTTAAAGTAGGATTTCAAAGATTTTTTTTAAAAAAAGCACAACTATTTTTGAATATTTTACATATATTATGAAATACGGAAAGAAATTATGGAAGAAACTGTCATCCAAACATCCAACAAATACCCACAAGCTGTAAACCCAACATTCTAGCCCATCAAAACTTCTAAAAAAAGCCCATAAAAAAGGCCAATCCAATAGTAGACAAGTTCTGGTTTGAGTACACATAGAAAAGGAAGAGGCTAGGATATTAAATTCATAGAGTATAATAAAACGAAACAAAACTAATTTAAGTTATTTAAAATAAAACAAAACTATTATTCATAAATCGCTTTATTATTTCGTTCACTTTCCAATCCACGGATAAACAGAACCAAACTTGTGCCGAGTTCATTTCCCCCTTTTATATTTCATCTAATTCATCTTGCAGAGAGTGTGTGTGTGTGTGTATATATATATATATAACTCCATATGATGTAATACCGTGGTGCTTTAGAAAAGTGATAATTGTATGGCAACTGTTTTTACTTAAAAAAAAAGAAATAAAATGGTTTGAAAAGAGACAGGTTTCTCGAGGAAGGATCAAAAGCTCAATGAACGGATATCGTTTGGAAGAAGTTGTTGGTGGCAGAGGCAGTGGTGTGAGACCGAATCACTGAAACTATTATCGTGGCTAGTTTAAATATATTCGTTCCTCTGAACGAAGTTGAATTCCATGGATGCTATCAGAAAGCAAGCCTCGAAGCTTCGAGAACAGGTCGCTCGCCAGCAACAGGTTCGTTATTGCAGATCGTTCGCTTTCTCCTTTATTTCTCTGAAAATCGTTAGTTTCTCGAGGTCTTTTCTCCATTTGCTATTTTCCGATGCAATTCTCGTTTAACTCCTCGCAGCGCAGTTATAATCTTGTAGATGTTGTTCTCGTCAAATATTATATTGCAGAGTACTGGATCTAATCGAATTTCGCTCTTGCATTGCGGAAATCAATTAATGAAAACAGTATATTCAAGTTGAATTTAAATCGTTATCTTATCATGCTTACGCGTTGTGCTCTGTAATTCGAAATCACCGCATGTGCAAGTCTGCTCCGTACCTTTAATTGTGATGATACGCTTAAATTAATATCTGAATTCAAGATCACCGGGCCAAGCGCTTGTCTGTTTTTCCATTTCATTAACAGAACATAGATGCAATTTAGTAGGTACTAGGATTTTATCATATCTGCATTAATAATTACAAGGCAACATAGATTATCGAGGAGAAGCTTTAGTTATGTTATGATTGGAGAACAACAACACCAAATCTACTTTGAAATTGCGTGTAGGTTATGTCCTTTGTTAGTTCTTTTTTTTTTTCTTTTCTTGTTTCTGTCTCGAATGTACCTTTGGTTTGATTTGCTCCTTTCTCAATTATCGAGTTGCTGATGAAAATTCAGAACTATTGCTATTTAGGCTGTTCTGAAGCAGTTTGGGGGTGGCGGTTATGGAGGTTCAGATAATGTGGTTACAGATGGAGTGGAGCACCAGCTACACCAGAAACTTGAGAAACTTTATATATCGACCCGTGCGGGGAAGGTTGCTTGGTTCTTAGATTTCAATGCTTATATATTCATGTATAGTTCATGTCAATTTAGATCTTCTTCCCTAGGCTGATATAGCTCCTTTTGTGTTTTCAGCATTATCAAAGGGATATTGTTCGTGGTGTAGAAGGTTATATTGTTACTGGGTCCAAGCAAGTGGAAATAGGCAAGTAATATTAGTTTCTGAAGCTTTCATAAGAGTTTGTTGCTGCTAGTTTGCAGGAAACATTGTTATTGAATTCCTATATATCGTATGTGATAGGAACAAAGTTATCAGAAGATAGCAGGAAATATGGTGCAGAAAATACATGTACCAGTGGTTATACACTGAGTAGAGCTGCACTAAGTTTTGCACGAGCACATGCTCAAACAGAGAAAGAGCGTGGAAACTTGCTAAAAGCTCTTGGTACACAGGTACTATATATGTGTTGATGCTTGTCTGTTGTGATATGTTTTATGTATGAGTTCATTGAGGATTTACTTGCAATTGCAAGGTTATAAGGCCCAAACCTGACTTCACGGAAATAATGATTGGGATTTCCCCCTGACTGAACTGGTTTACTGAATATGGTTGAGATTTACAGATATTCAAGTCTATTTTAATTCAATGCGAAAGGAATATGCAGGCTATGTCCTAGTCTCATTACGAATAGAGTTTAATAGCCTCACTCATATACCGAGTTCATGAATCTTATTTTATTTAAACCGGTGGCTCATATTGTTGACTAGGTTGCAGAACCCTTAAGGGCAATGGTGGTGGGGGCTCCATTGGAGGATGCCCGGCATCTGGCTCAACGTTATGACAGAATGAGGCAAGAAGCTGAAGGCCAGGTATTCTAGAATTTATCTTTCTTTTAACTTTTCAAAAACTGTTTGATTTCCATTTCAATTTGTCAGCCTGCTGTTTGTTGTCTCTGTCTTTGTGTTTCAGTACATGTTTCATTGATGATTTTTTTTTTTTGCTATTTTGACTTGTAATTACTCTCTGTCTGTTTAACCTAGACAGGCTATTGAAGTTTCTAAACGGCAGGCAAAAGTAAGAGAAATGCCACCCAATGCTGAGAATTCTATGAAATTAGAAGCAGCTGAAGCAAAGCTGCAAGATCTGAAGACAAACGTGACTATACTGGGAAAGGAAGCGGCTGCAGCATTGGCTGCTGTTGAAGCACAGCAACAGAGATTAACTCTTCAGCGTCTTATAGCCATGGTATTGCAGTTTGTCCTTGTGATTCTGCGATGCTTTGATTTAATGAAACACTGGATCAGAGTAATAATAAAATCATAAGTCCCACATTTTATTTCTATTTATGAAGGTTGAAGCAGAGCGTGCCTATCATCAAATAGTCCTACAAATACTTGATCAGCTTGAGGGGGAGGTAAGCAGTCATATCACTTTATCATTTTACCATTCATTCCCCATGCAGAAGCCAAAGATGCCTGTTGACAAACAGGTAGTTTTCTTTCGTTATAAAGATATGATTTCATGCTATATGTATATTTGATGATAGATGATATCAGAACAACGACGAATTGAAACCCCTCCTACTCCTAGTCTGGATAGCAGCATGCCACCACCTCCGTCATATGAGGAAGTAAATGGTGTCTATGCATCTCAGACACATAATGGATCAACAGATAGCATGGGTTACTTCTTAGGAGAGGTTTGTACGACGAGATCGTTTCTACTCTCTTGAACACAGGGAAACTCCTACAAATAATTAATTTTGAAAACAGTTGATACTTTTTTCTTTTGTAACTTTTGCTCTTCTCGCAGGTTTTATTTCCATATTCTGCTGTATCCGACGTGGAGCTAAATCTATCTGTTGGTGATTACATTGTTGTTCGAAAGGTTCGTTGGTTATCTCGCAAACCCTTCCCTAACCCCCCCACCACCCGGCCTCCCGGTTATGGAGGGTGCTTCTCTTGAATTACATTATAATTTTCAACCATCGTTTCACTTATGGTAACAGATTAATATAATTTCAAAACAGATGCGGGAATAACGAGGTAGAGTGCTTTTATATCATTATGCAATAGTGAAGCCCTTCAAAACAGAACTAAAACATAATTGATCCTGATATGAAGTCTGAACATGATCAATTTATTGCCCATTCATCACTGAATGATTGTTTGGTCATCTGTTTATGATGTGGCTTGTGTTGTCCCAAATAAAGCTGTCGTTCTTGAGTAACACAAAACCTTGTTTTTCAAGTTGGCCTTATTATCCTTTGACATGTGATTATGGTGGCTATGATTTTAACAGGTGACAAACAGTGGATGGGCCGAGGGCGAATGCAAAGGCAAGGCAGGTTGGTTTCCATTTAGTTACATTGAAAGGAGGGAGCGAGTTCTTGCAAGTAAGGTGGCTGAAGTGTTTTAAGCTTTTCCTGTTGAGTTGGTTTCTTGACGTGCGAAATTTGTATGTATGTTTTGATTTAGTAAAACCAATTGATTTCAGATACAGATGGAAACTTCCCCCTTGTGATTATCATGTAGAATTTATATATGAATATTTTGGTACCCCCTTTTATTTTATTGCACTCAACTTGTTTTCTTTATATAAAAGTGTTTATGCGACTTCAACCATCAAATTTATTTTGGTTAAAATTGATGTTGAAGTGAAATTATTTCTATTTGAATTTTTTATTTTAGAAGTTGATAGGTAAAATTCAACATAATTTTTTTATTCCTGTAGTGTCAATCATATTTAGATTTAAAATCTTTCATTTCATATAAAATCAAATATGTGAATATTTTTCTCAAATTCATTGGTATTTTAAACTGATTTTGGATTATTTAAGGTGAATCTTTTGGACTCACATTTACGCATCCATAAACATGTTGAAATATAAACTAAAGTGATTTTAAGTAAAATACTACAAATATATTTAACTAGTGAAATTATTTAAAACTTTAACATATTGGTCATAACTTGAAAAAAAAAAAAAAAGCTCAAAATCAGATTTTAATAAAACTATTTTTTCATTACCACACTTCAATAAGTGAAATCACTCAAAATTATGATACAACCACACTTTAGAGGATCTAATTTAGTTTTTTTTTTTTAAATAGAATTTAATGGTTTGTTCTGGACAAACTTGAAGTTGAGATCATTAAGTGAAGATAATTTTGTATGAGTTTATTTACATGCTAATGTCATTTAATCACAATCTGTTATTTGAAGGATCCTTTTAATCAATTTAAATAAGAAAAAATTGGTTTCCAATTTAGATTTATTGTCATCGTTATTATAATGAATGTAAATGATTTATGCTATTCACGAGTACAAAACCGGATTTTTTTAGTTCACTTTGTTTGTGAACCAAGTTGCCTATATTGATTCGAATATGGATCTAAACTAATCTTAAAATTAAGGATGAACAATAATTATTTTACCTGAAGTAAATATTTGAATATTACTCACGTATTATTACTTTTTTTCAATCAATTATTTAATTTCATCCACTAATTTTATTAATTGTTTCAATTTTGTATATACATCTTATATGTTTAATTCGGATATAGTTTTGATTCCTTAATATTTCGAAGTTTTTGTTTCATTTCATAAAAAAAAAAAAAATTATGTATCTAATCTCTACATTTATAAAAAAAAATGTGATTTATTCTCTGGTTTAAGAAATATAAAATTCGTGTTTCTACTGCATATAAACAGAGTGTGGGCCAAGGACGGGTGGGCTGGCCCGTCATTACTTACTCAGATGACACCTCACTCACTCCCACCTTCTTTCCTTTCCACTGACGCGGTTTGTCTCCCCCTCACTTCCTCCCTCACGCGGCGGCGGCGGCGGCGGCGGCGGTAAGGCAGCGATCCATCCTCACCTCCTCACCTCGCTCTGCGGCGACAGCTTCAAGGCAGTGTTCCTTACTCACCCCCCTCACTAGGCTCCGACGCCGGCAAGGCAGCGATCCATCCTCATGCACACTCCACCACGCCTGGGTATCTTCTTCATCTCCTCCCCACATACGGCTGGAACCTCTCAAGTTGCTGGTTGTGATTCATTACTCTCCTCACGTGAAGAAGTTCTCTCACTCCTGCGGCATAATCTGCTGAAAGCCCAAAAACGGATGAAAAGGAATGCGGATTTGAAGCGCATAGAACTCAGTTTTGAGGTGGGATCCTGGGTTTATGTTAAGCTCCAACCCTATCGTCAATCATCGCTTTCGGGTGCTAAGTTTCATAAGCTGTCCAAACGTTTTTATGGGCCTTAAAGATCGGACCAGTTGCCTACAAACTTGACTTACCTGCCACTTTCAATATCCACAATGTTTTCCATAGTTCAGTTTTGAAGGCTCATGTGGGTATTCCCCCTAGCACCATTGACTCTCTTCCCCCAGACTCTTATGCCAATCATCCCTTGGTAACCCCACTTACTGGTCTGGGTTTCAAGACTGCTATGGTCAATGGAGTCCCAACACGCATGGCCTTGGTCCAGTGGCAAGGTCTTTCTCCCGACGATACTTCATGGGAAGAGTGGTCCAACCTTCAATACTTATGCCGATGAGGATGGTGATGTTATATGAAGTCCCACTTAATATTGAAGAAGAGGAGGATATCAGGCCCAAAAATAAATCCACTAAACTAAAGAAATTCCAGTATTTATTTATTGTTAGTAAATATTTATTTGCATGTGTCAGAGCATATTCTAAAATTAAGTCAGTTATGTTGATTTGTCCGTAGTGAGGTCATGGACCATACATGATGATTGTTAGAATCTTTCTGTTAATTCCTTTCTCGATATTTTCTTTAGGAGGCTGTCTGTCCTCTAACTCAGAGCAACTTTCCTTTTCCTTATTATCTTCTTCATCTCCTCCCCTCATACGGCTGGACGAGAAGGCAAGGCAAGCCAGCAGCAGAAGCAGCCACGCGGATTTCTGTTCTATTCTCTTCTCCTCCTCGCGCACAAGGCAAGGCGAGCCAGCAGCATCCCCCACGGGCCACGGTCACGGCCACGCTTTCAGGACCTGAGAAAAGAAAAGGTATGATTATCTCTTCTTCTACCAACTTGTTTTGGATTTTCTGCGGTTTAGAAAGTTTAAAAGATAGTGTTGGTGCATTCTTTTTGGCATTTTGCATTTGGTTCTCCATAGAGATTTTAACAGAAAAGCAATGGCAAGTGCATTGGGTAGCAGAGTTGAATCTGTTCGAAACTCTCACTTACTAAGGTGTCCGCTCAACTTCATGAGTGCCTTTAGCTCTTTTTCCTCTTCTACTTCGTCTGCTGTTTCTTCTGCTCAGAACCCTAAGAAATCGAAACGAAGAAAGAAGAACTTGATTGAGATGGCTCAGTTCTTACCTAACTGGGGAATTGGCTACCACATGGCCAAGACTCACTGGAATGAAGTTTCTTACGAAATCACTAAACTCAATCTCTACAAGGTGCTGATCTTTCGATCCTAATCTTGTTTCTTGTCCTTCTGTTGTTTGTATCGGATTTCAACTATTTCAGATTGTGTGTCACAATGATTTATTCTTTTGCTTTTCTCAGTTCTCATGAGACTTTTTCTTTTTAATTTTATTTCACATATGTTTTTGCACGATAGAAGACATGGAAAAGGATGGGGGATTGCTTATAAAAACGGTTCGTGTCATAAGTTGTATTAGGGTTTTTGACTTTTGGATTTTTTTTTTCAATTCTATGTTCAGCAGGGTTTGTTTGTTGAAGGCACTGATAATCATTCTGCACTGCTATTCTTCAATGAAAATGTAGGCTAGGATAAGAGTGCCTTTCTGAATTCTTACACGAGAATTTGTCTCAATGACCATTTAGGATAATTAATCTATAATAGGCACTTATCAATCTATTATGTATGAACACTTTAGAAACTGTACTATTTTGATAAACGATAAAAATTAGGTTAGTGAAAAAAATGTCTGGAATTTCTAATTGAGGACTTACGAGTGGATTGAGTTTCATCTGATGGGCAAGCTTCATGCCTTTCTGAGTTCCAAATTATAACAGGTTCCGTCTGTCAATTATGATGATTAGAAATTATAAATTTTGTTTAACTGATATTTCACTGACTTTCCATGCTTGTTTCCATTTAATAGCAATATTGCTTGTCAGTATTTTTGATAATACTGCGGTGCTTATGGATTCTTCGATGAGGAATTTGTAGTTTTTATTTGAACTGGATTATGTGTTTATGAATTCACTTAGAAGGTTCTGTTGGAGTTATTTATTGCAAAATTTAGCCTACACAGTCCTGCCTGGCATAATACCAAATCAATTATGCTGGTTCCTTGTCTTGAACTACTTCAACCAAAACTTCTTTACATTTTCATTCACTAGTTCAACACCCCAAAATTCAAGTAGATCTTAATTTCATCTATTCTAACAGCTACTGAAAACGTGTAAATATATTTTTATGAATTTTAATAGAAGTGTTCCTTTGATATCTCTAAAGGAACATGCCTAACATTGTCGAGGTGAAGATTCCTTGAAGGGTGTTATAGCATTTATTTTGGGTTGTAATGAACTTTTGTTATTTTCTTTTATAAAAATGTTTTTTTTTTTAATTTACTGAAATGAATAAATTAAAAAAAAAACAAATTTAGGTTAGTCATATTCAGTTTAATTTTTATTTTATTATTTTAGGTAGAAGTCGTGTTGTAAGACTTTTATATGTTTAGTTTACATAAAAATCATATAATGACTTTTAATTTTTATTATTTTAGGACTATTATATATTTAATATAATAGTCATATTATATAGAATGACTTTTATATTTTTTTATTATTAGATATGAATTGTGTTACATAGTATAATTTTTATATATAGTTTTACATAAAAGACGTATTACATATAATGACTTTTACTTTTTTAAGAATTTATTATTATTATTATAAATAAAAATATGATAATAATATTTTATATTATTAATATATTTAATCATAATTATTTTAATTTTAATTTTTAATAAAATAAGTAATTTTTATTTTTAATTAAATAAATAATAATAATATAAAAATATTATGATTTTATTAATAATAGCCATAAATTATTAAAAGTTTATTAATGTAATAATTTATTAAAAATAAATTTATTAATAAACAGCTTAAAACTTATATTTTGAAATTAATTTAAGTTGATGATAAGATTCATGGACATTCTAGTGAACTGTACAAGTTAACTACATTGATTAAATGAATAAAAATAAAAAGAAAAAAACTCCGGTATATAGAGAGGACCAATTTATTATTATTAATAAAAATAATAATATACTTTATATTATCAATATTCTTATTATTTCATAATAAAATTAATAATAATAATAATAATTTTATATTAATTATTAAAAAACAAAAAAGTATAAGTCGTACTGATACGACTCTCTCTCGCTTGTTACAACTTGACAGATTTATTTGATAAATTCTCTGTGAATATTTTGTGAAGCATAACTTACCTAAAAGAAAGTGTAGATTGTGTGAAGCTTTGCGTAAATACTGAAGCATTTTTTAGTACTTTCTGAATTGATTTGATATTGTACAACATATTGCAGGCTTGCCATTAGCAGATGCTACAAAAAAAATCAGTGGAGTTCACAGGCGCTGTTGGAAGTACCTACCGAACGTAGTAATAGCATCAGAAAGCTCAACCAACGCAAGTTGATTACTTTCTTTATTAGGTTATCAACATTAGCCCATGTCTTTTCAATTGGCCTGGTTGTTTCCGACCATGGTATTTTTTTTAGTCAGTCTTGCAATATTCCTGATGCATTCATGCGAGGTGCTTAATTAAGTTTCTTTTATATTTATTATTAGAAGAACTCTGGACAATAAAACGTGCTTTGAGGGAATAATCTTGCAATATCTGTGTCTTTGAGCTATTTTATATACATAGATATAGACTATATACAAACTTAATTTGGTTTTCATATTCTTGAATGATGCTCATTTAAATTCATCTTCGTACATTGATCAAAAAGTGCCTCTCTAAAACTGTTAGATTGGGATCAGTGCAACAAATGGAGATGTCAGGTATAATTAACATGAAGTTAATGACAGATGATTAGAGATGTCAGATTTCATTTTCAAAAGATACACTGAAATAAACGACCGGTGACTAGGGATGTCAGATTTCATTTTGAAGTTAACCGAGTAAAGTTTTTTCATAATGTAAAAAGTTCATTTCTAAAATGAATGACAGGGGACTAGAAAAATTATGGAATGGAGGAACAAAATCAATTTTTTATTCTATCTTTAAAGAAGAAATATGTAAAGGCTAAAAACATTTAAAAGTTAATTAAAAGGCCAAACCAATATTTTAAAGTATTGAGATAAAATAAAATGTTATTCTGTTTATTTATACACACATCTAACTTATTTGTTACTTTATTTAAGAGTGGGCTGGTCTCACTAGAAATTTATTATATATAACTCTTACAAGTCAATGTGAAGATTTAGAATCATGAAGGCCACTTGAAATGACTTTATTTAACCACAACTTCCAACTCAAATATTGATTAAAACTAAAATCCCCTCTTTTATTGACAAAAGTTTAACAGAAGTCACAAATTTGTAGAGTTCATAATATATTTAATTAATTTTTATTCTAATTCTGTAATTTTTAATAAATTTCATTAGAAAGTATATTAACAATTTAATTAGAAGAACTATTTCTAAGCCTCCTCCCACGACAATGAGATGATAGTTTTAGTTTCTAACTACACCTCTCTAGTTCAGTGGCCACCCAAACTAACACAGAAGGTTATTTACACTATATTTTCGACTAATTTTCAATCGAAGTTCACGATAGTCAACTGTAGCTATCATATTGCTTCCATGCGAGCAAGTTCACATTCCGTGGAATGATGCATGCTATCAGTGTATCATTCCTATCCATGTTCGGAAAGGTAAAGCTAATTAATTAAAAAAAGGAGTGGACAATTTTATAAATAAGATAATTGTTCTTACAATTTCAATCGCACATTAAAATTAACAATAGAACTCACACTAGTTATTTTGGTGGTTAGCAGACAGATAAGCAAAAATGATGGAAACCATGATGACCAGTATGACAATCTGCAGGGATGGTTTCTGTCAGTACATAGAAATGCAGAATCTAGTTTAAAGAAACAAAAGGCAAAAACATACCATGGTTGAGCCATATCCATTTTCATTCTTCAGAATGTAAGATTTCCTGCTTAAATCAACCACAGGTTTGTTAGACTGAATGGTAGAAAATATACTTTTAAAGTAAATCGGTTACGTGCATACCTTTCACTTAAGAGACCAGATTCTCTGCAAGTTTTCTGTATAGCTTCCAGCCTGCTCAATGTTTTTGTTGCATTGGGATCATTTTTGTCAACCTACAATGTAAAATGTTGAACCTCTATATTTGAAAAAAGACAGCTTGAAGAACTGCAGCCATAGGAAAAAAAACTGCAAATGATCTGCATTTTAAATTTTGACTACGCAAAAATGTCTCTCCTTTAGGTTAATGGAATGGTGAGGATCAAGTGTTATTTGCTATTTTCTTGGGAAAACACACCCAACCATAACAATTTTTGACGTGTGTACGCATCAAGTCATCGATGAACCAAAGTGTGATCCTTTTAAATAAGGATGGAAAAAAATAGGCAGTTAGCTCTTGCTTTGCCTTGGATGCGGCACCCTCTATGCCTAAACTAGAGAGTGTCAGGGATGCTTTGGAATAAGCTAAGCTCTTCCAGTGTCAGGTTGTTCATTGTAGAATAAACAAAAGAATTTAGTGACTCTGCGATCCAATGAAGACTTATAGTATAGGACTAACTTGCTTTATTGTTCAGTCAATGATTTCAAATACTTAATAGCTATTGTAGCAATTGCTACCGTATTGTGGCAAGAAATATGGCTTTGCATATATGAAAAATCATATACAAGAGTTCAAGTGCCACTCTCCTCCCATTTACAACATTTTTTCCAAAAGTTAATGTGTTTGCCGTAATAAATTCAGCAGGAAGTAGGAAAACTATCCAATGTTGAATGCAACAGAGTAGTGTTCACATTATTCTGTCACAAACCTAATAAGGTGTTAAGGACGATGAAAGATTCATACCTTGGCCTCCAACATACTAGCAAAATCAAAGAAAGCACCATAGACATCGGCCATGGTCTTTGTTCGGTCAATTACCTTGGCAGTTAAACCTACAAAATTACAGACAAAAATAAATAACATCTAGTTTGATATTACACAACCACAAACAGTGACAGTAAATAACAAAACAAATACAAAACCAATAGCTACATGTTGATCATTTTCCATTCCAAAATGAAAAAAAAAAAAAAAAAAAAAACTTCCCAAATGGAATGGGAGGAAAGGAAACCATGCAAACGCCTCAGCTAATGTATATTCATCTAGGTTATGGTATTATCATTTGCTTCAAAACTATAGGGATATCCATCATAGAGTTGCCAACTTTTTCGAAGTTCAAACTGTCTTTCCAGTTCTTAACCAACATCCATAAGAGGAGAATGCCATAGGAGATGTGTGCTATAGGAGGATGCAAAGTATTTATTTAGATGTAATATTTGAACATCCAAGATACAATCACAGAATCTAACAGGATATGTTCAATGACGTCACTCAGGCCCATTGTATAAATGTTATGTTTGACACAAATGTATATGCACGTTCCATAACAAATAGATTCCTAGGTAATTTTCTGGAGATTAATTCCGCATGAAATAACATAAAATCCAAATTGCAGCAATTCACTATTCGTTTGACTTCAAAAACAGATGCCCTCTCTTATATTATATACCAATTTTGGCTTTACGTTTAGCATGCCTCAAAATCAAATCACAAGGACTTTAGTATCAAAAATTTTGTTGTTACCTCGCCTCATTTTAACTACACCTCTGAAGACCTCAATGTTGTTGTAACATAACGCAAGTGTTCCAATTGCCATTATCTGTCAAAATGCAGCATATGTCAAATAAACATATAAATACTGCGAAAAAATTATGAAAATAAGTATTGCTTAAAACATAAATCATACACATAAAATGAATATGAAACAATAACTAACAGCCCTCCCACCCCAAAAAATAATAGAACTTAAGGAAAAATAGGTTCCACATAGCATCAGATTGAACCTAGTAAATCCACCATAAAAGTACTGTGACTTTAGGGGCTAAAACCTACGATCCATGCAGCTTCTTCCTCTAGAACATATGCAGCTTGAGAAAAAAAAAATCGTATTCCATATGATATTAACTAAACCCTCGGGCACTCATGATATAGAAAATCACTTAACCATAGGAAGATGATCTGTATTCTCACATTTATTGTACATGAAGTTACTATTAAAAATATTCTGTTTCAAGGCTTGCCTACCACTATGTTTCGGTAAAACATTTTACAAAATTCTGTATAATATTGTGTTATTAACACATTGGGCGCTGTTAAACTACAATCTTAGAAGCAACTGACAGCACAAATTAATTTTACTTTTTCCTATTTTATTTGAACTGATAGGAAGCTAAAATGAGTCAAATCTTCTGAAACATAACATGATCTGCAAACAATATAAAACATGCAGAAAATGATGGTGTATCATTGCAACACTGAGTGTTGTAAACTAAATAACAGTTAAATGAGAAGTTACTGAGTAAAAGAACAGAACCTGGGGTATAGCACAAAATCGAAATATAGCCAGGTCCCGTAAAGCAGCCATGTATGTTAGGCAATCTTCAGCATGCATCAGAGCATTAGTGATCATGTCATTTAAGCATTGCACTGCCTTAACAGAGTTCTCCTCATATTTCAAATCCTGGATTATAAAAATTGAATTGGAGTAACAAAGAAGAAAACCATACATAAGCACACCTGGACATGGAATAAAAGTTAAAAAGGTATTTCATGTGTATAAGGAAAAAGTGAGACTGGAAAATTTGATTTCACCATCACACCATGTGAGACTAATGCCCCTTCAGTTTAATGTTTGATGAAACTGATTTCAAACTGTCGATTATGAGTGAGATGTGTGCTTAAATTAATCTGAACCACATATTTTCCATGGAAAATGTGCTTTTCATGGGAGAATGTGAGAATTGATTTTCTAGCTTTAAAAAATTGAGGCTAAATATAAATTCTTGTAGCATAGAGACAAACCTCGAGTTTGTTAACATATTTACTCCAAATCTGTCTTGGCCAAAACATGCGTGACTTGGGGATCTCATTGATGTCTTCCAGATAATCTCGAATGATGTTAGTTTTCTGCAATCTCAAGAGATAGCATAAAACGTAAGTAAACAATTGCAACCATACTGTAGTTTTCGTATGTTACAACCATGATACCTGAAGAAATAAGCCCATTGAATTGGAAAGGGAATCTGAAGCCAGATCTTCTTTACCAGAGGCATGGAATAGCTTTGATAAACCAAGCCCAACAAGTCCAGCCACGTAGTGACAATATTCATCATAGTCATCAATTGTTTCAACCTGCAGATGAAAAAAAGGTTTATAGGGCATAAATCAAGATGATCTTTCTATGTTGAAAGCATCGCAGAATAGTGCTGTGTAGATATTTAGAATAGTTGCACTAATAATAATAGTACAACATCGAATTTTAAGGAATTGTTATGTTAAAATAAAAACTAAAAGACTATCTGTTTTCAAATCATTATATGGCTCCTTTCCCTAAATTGCCATCTACCTAAACAAGATAATTTAAAACACCAAAAATCATTAAAAGCCAGAAACTAGCAGATGGAGACATCATTTAAAGGAATGACAAACTTCATATGATGTCTTGTCAGTCACAGAGGTTTACAATATTAATTATAAGTTAATAAAAGGAATATATGCATATCAGAAGCCGTGTGCGACAAACCTCCTTGCAAATAAATTTGGCCATTCCAGCACCCATTCTTTTGGTAATGTCCTCAATTGCTTCCTGATAGCTGCAAAAATCATGGACCAAGATTTAACTTGTTTGTTATAGAATTTACAGCCATAATTTTAATTACATATACAACTGAGAGAATCTAATAAAAAGGAAGTGAATCAATGGTCCATATACACATCTCCATCGGTAGTGAAATATCTTTAATTTGAACAATATGAATGCACCAAGACATTATAGATGAGATTCCCTCCTCCCCCTTTTAAGCCCTAAAAGGTATTTTATGCATAATCATACCAAAGACCAAGTGGAATGTAAATAGCAATTGGACAGGAACCCAGAAATTGATAATTCTTATCAATCACAAATACAAAGCACCATTGATATGTAGTGAACAATCAATAAAGTTAATTCCAATCCAAATTTTGATATTCCTGACAAAAAAAGGGATACAAATAGAATCCATACATGTTATTCTAATACTAACTTCTATATGATATCACATTGGTACATGTATTAATGATAAACAGTACACAACCCCAATTCCCGAAGGGTAATAACCAAAGTTAGCATAAAATCGGAACTACAACCCGAAAGGGCTGCTGATGATGATTAAATCAAGGAAAAAAATAAACAGCAACTCAGAACCACATGTGCTGTGGAATATTAAAGTTCAATTTAGGTAAATAAGCAAGGATAAAAACTGACTTCTTTCCAAGTTCCAGAAAAGCAGTTGAAACATGATGAATCTGGTCCATTAGAACTTTGTACTCCTTTGTGCCACCTAGTTACATTAGAAACAATTAGTGTGCAGATCAGCATAAATAAATTTGAGGCACATATACAATAAAACCATTATCCTCATGATTGATAAAGGTTGCCTTTAATATCATTACAAGTAATTCCTGTATGTAGTTTAAAATCCATTTCAATTTCTGAAAACCAAGTTAGATGGGTTTATCTTAGTAAAATATTAGTAAAAAAGAGAATAAAGAATGAGATTCTCACATGAAAAGTGCCAATCACGATCATAAATATGACGGTGAAAGGCTATCAGTATTGGCACCTTGACATCTGTAGCTATGCTAGTATCATCCTCTGTCCAAAAAATAAATAAAAAAAAACGAGTTACAACCATATCGATAGTCTTTCATTTTCATTGTGGAAGAGTTACTCTATAGAATAATTTTAGGTTTAAACATGAATCATCCAAAGGCAATGGACACAATAACCAGCATATTGATAGAGACTCAGATTACTTTCAGTATAAGCCAACTATGCGTGCCTTCCATAACACTTAAGTGTTTTAAAAAAAGCAAAGATGTTGTGGAAAAAAATAAAAAACGTGCTACTGCTTTTTTGTTGAGTTTACATTTTCAAGAGCTTTCAGAAAGAACAGAATCTTAAAATCAATTTCTTCATTTCGTTGCACAAAATTCAAAGTTAAAAAAAAATGAAAACTAAGCATAAAAAACAACCACATATGCACATATCGACACAGACTAGTTAATTAAAACCGGTAATACTAACACTCATTCATCATCCAATCTACCAAAAAACTAAACAATAAACAGCGCGGGTTGCAAATTGAATATACGAATACAAACCAACGGTGTCGAGCGCTCGAAGAACCAGATAGAATATGCAAACCTGAGAGGAAAAAAAAAACGAGTTCAGTTGAGAAAAACACGGAATCAAAAGCAGAAGAAAAGAACGGTGTAAACCAGGGAGAGAAAACGGAAGGAACTAACGGCGTTGCGAAGGTCGGTACCGAGTTGCTGAATGACGAGAGCGAAGCTTCTAGAAACCTTGTGGAGCATAGTGTAACAGAAGGCCCAGTGCGGCTCTGGCGGGATCTGCTTCTCGGCGTTTCTGGCGGCCATTTTGAGCTTCAGCAACGGGTAGAAGTCATCTGGATGCTTCAGAATCGCTCCCAAACTCCCCATTCTCGAAGCTTCTGCTCTCGAATTCCAATAACCACAATTCACGTTCCGTGGAGGTTTTGTAACTGCGCAATAGATCTTCCCTCGCACAGACGGTGACTTCTTCACCTCGTGGTATGGCAAATTCGGCAAACCAATATATAACTATTTATTATTTATTTATTTATCTATTTATTTGCGGTTGAAAATGAGAACTGTTGTATATTTCTTGTCACATCCTCTATGACGGGTGGAGCTGCCATTATTATTTATTTTGTAGACAAATTTGTTTAAATACAAGATTTTGTTAGTTTTCTAGAATACGAATCCTTCTTTGCCTAACCACATAAATTACACTTATTTTTCTTAATTAATGTTGTATTAAATGACATTTATATATTTACAGCTTTAAAATAAGCATATATCTCTATTATATTTTTAATAAAATAACATTAATATATGAATCTACCTCAAAATTATGTATCACATTACTTGTCTCGGTCTTATTGAATTAATTTGGCCTAAATTATTCATGACAAATTTAAATATAAAATATACGGCTTCAAATATTATACCCAATATTTGTAGGAAGAGTTGAAGGTGATATAAATGTATATAGAATTTTATAAACATACTTTTTTTATACTTAATAAACAAATTATAATTATTATTATCTTGAAAAATATATTATCAAATATACCATATTTTAGTTCTACGCTTTGAATTTTACAATTTAACTATATGTAACGATGAAATTAATATATTATATCAAAGTTAGGTTAACTTATTCATGGTCCAGAAACCTGTGAATCTGGTTCACAATACATGAAGAGATTGTGACTGGTATTGATTTTCTAATTCAAACGTGATTGTTTCTCTCGTGAATAATACAAAAAAAATAATACTGATTGTACCTTCATAAACAAATAATTGAATTCACATCATTACATAATTTAAATAAATAATATAATTTACATATTGTATTTAATTTAGTTTTCTTAATGTAAAAATATAGTCCTTACACAAATGTTTGTGACAAAATATCGTTATTAAAAAAGTTTTACGATGGTTTCACAAAGTTAAAAAAAGTTTTACCAAACAAACTTTAAGTTGTGTAAAGACTAAATCTTTTTTTAAGTGGGAAATTAAACAATGAGAGCTATAAAACCAAATGAATTGTCTAATACTTTAAAATAACAACATTAAAAATTGTAGCATGAAATATTTTTAATGGATTAATAGTTTCAAAGCTTTTACAATAAAAAAAATAAAAACTGTTTAACAAAATTATTAATATTTATAGAAAATACCATAAACATGTATATTAATACAAGCAATCATAAATACAAAAGTCGTTGTCAATAAGTTAGGAAAATGAAAATTTCAACTGTCCAGTGTTACCATAAATATAAGATCAATATCAAGAAAACATCACATTATTCAATACAAATATAGTTTTAATATTGTTTTACAATAATAAAAATATAGTATTTTCTACCTTACCTACAAATAATCCCTTTTACATAATTTCAGAATTAAAAGTAAAAGAAACACACTATTATATTTAATTTTGAATTGAGATACATCTTAAAAGATGCAAAATCTTTCACATGTTAAATTTTAAATTATCATTCATATGATGAAACAATTTTGATAATTTTTTTAAAAAAATCATAAAATGATTTTAATTGAATAATATACTAAAAACCTTTAACTTTGAAAAAGTATAATTAATAATTTGGTCATTTCAAGAAGTGAAAAAATGGTAAAGGATGATAACTTTAATATCTTGATAAGAAAATATACAAGTATGAATTAAATAAATAATTAAAATTATAGATATACGTGTATTAATTATAGTTAATTCAAATTAACTATAAGAAATAGGAATCAAACAAAAATATTAAGATTAAAAATGAAGATATGTTTCTATAAACGATTAAATATGTTGAAAAATTTATAAACAATAAAAAAAATATAAATTTACATTAATATATATTTTATTTCAATAATTCTATATAAATAATTTCATTTAAAAAAATAAGAGTATTTTGATCTAATATTTTTATTATGTAATAATAAAATTTAAATTATTTATTTTAATTGTTGTGAAATAAATTAATAACTAACCTTTCTCACCGTCTTTACACGTTTATTTGCCACCAATTTGTTTATGCAGGCCACGCGAGCCGCGAGTCACATGCTTACTGCATGACTAACAAATATAATTATTAATATAGCTTCATCGTCAACACAACAACAACAACAAAATATAACTTATAAGTAAAAAATAATTTTTTTAACTTATTAGGAATAGTAACCTTGTGATTTATTTATTAATATATACATATACGTGAGTTAATTTTTTCATTCATCGTTATTTTTTTTTAGAATATATTGATGTAAAACCTAACAATATTAATCTTAATGATTATATCGAAATATTTTTCAATATATATATAATAATTATTTTAGTCTAATCCCATTAAAACAATAAAATTATTTTATTAGTAAAAAATGACATTAAAAGTTAATTTAATAAATAATTTAGAATGTATTAATTAATGTATTAAATCAATATGTCGCATCACTTTTAAGTTATCGACTTAATTATTTATTATATTGTATATAATTGTATTTTTTATTTTTTTTACAATTATAAGAGTATGAATGGTAATATTAGGCTGAGTTATGTGTATCATCAACTCACCTATTGGTCATGAATGATATAGAATAGGTTCAACATTTTAATTTATTTACTCACTTTAACTTCATTACATAGTTCGTTAGTTATAGCATGTCACGAGAGTTCATCCTAATATATTTTTTTAATTAAATTAATTACATTATAAAAATAATTTTAAATTATTATTATATATAATATTATAAATTATGATTCATTTTATTTTTATTTTATTTTATAATTAATGGTTTGATATATTTATCAATGTTATCTTAATATATATGAGTGGATCTTTGTTAATACGTGGACCCTCCCACATATTTTCAAATTATTTAAATATATTTAGTTTTGACACCTCAAAATTGTTATAAATATTTAAAATATAATAATTTATTAAATAAAATATTATATACAAATTTCTGAGTTTTATTTATTTATTTTCATAAATATTAAAATAAATAATTAAATAGAAAAAATTAGAAATGGTATTATTTCACATTCCTATATTTTATTATTTTTTATATTTTTTTCATTTAATTGCATGTTATGTATTATTTTATTTCAAACTTAATTTTAAGATCCACTACTCTCTCTCTATATTATTTCAAATGTTGTTAGTTAGTCTATCTCCCCTTATAAACGTAGGAAAGGACAAATTCAACCTAAATTTCCATCCTATATTAATTTGAAACCAAATTACTTGATTTTGTGTATGTTTGATTTGACTAATTAAACCAGAACTAAACGCCTGATTTAAACATTTCTGGTTGATTGTTATCATGATCAGAATTAATAATAATTATATGATGATGACAAGTATTCTTACATTAATTATTTTAAATAATGTTGTCTATATCATATATGCTCGATAGGAGCATTTATAATATGTTAGAAACAATTTATTTTCAAATAAGAACATAACACTGTTACACATCACAATATAAAGAAAAACAATGAAAATCTAATATTTTCTCCAACATTTAGAGCATCAAATTAAAAGAGATGATAGATAACCTTATGTTTCTTATTATACATCTTAATTTGGAAAATTTCTCAAACCCTCTTGTTATATATTGATGGGACAAGTGAGGTGAGTTAATGATATCTATCCGATTTTCTTTTAGGTTTTATGAAAAATATAAAGTGAAAAGGGATTAGAATAGACAAATGAGTGATTTTTATATTTAATAATAAAGAAAATTATTATAAAATATATTATTTTATACTTAAAATGATTTCTTAATTTTTTTATTAATTTTTATTATTTATATAATTTAAATATGTATAATTGTTGAGATATATTTTTTAATTACATTTGTACATAAATAATATAAAATGAAATATATAACAAATATTTTGTTTTTTCTATATATATATATCTTGATATCTTATTTCATAATTATATATATATATATATATATATATATATATTAATATTATTTTATTACATATTATTAATAAAAAGATTATAACATCTTGATTAAATAATTATCACTTTATTTTTATATATTCTTTATGGTATCTTTTGCAATATATAATGTAATTATTATTAAATTAATATTCTAATTTTATATATAATTATGATAATGTTGATTTTTATATGACTTGAATTTGAAGAATATAACAAGTTGTTCATAAATATTAACAGGTTCACATTACTTGTTATGATTCATTAATGAATATATAAAATATTTTATTCATATTTTTTTTAAGTCGTGACTGTTGAATTGAATATGACTTTAAATGTGATCGTGACTGGACTAATTAAACAAGATAATGATGTTTTAAAAAATAAAATAAAGAAAAGTAACTGGATATATATTATTTTTATAATAATAAAGACCAAACATCTTGTCAAAATATACAAGAAATTACTTTAAAAAAAATTACAAGAAAAAGAAATTTGTGTTTTTGAGATTGATGATCATAATTATTACATGAATGTTATACCCATTAATATTTTTTATAATAGTATATTATTCAATTAAATGAACGAATTATTTATCTTATTGGTGATAGGATCGTTAAAAAGTATTTATTTTCATTAATATTTCATGTAATTATACTTAAAATAATATTTGATTTTATTACTTTAATATTGATTCTGTTTTTAAATTGTTTGAATTTCAAAAAATTTATATCTTTTCATAACATGATAATGAGTAATCAAATTTAAAGACAGTAATATTAAAATATATTAATTATTTTTAATTGTTTTTTCTATTTATTTTATTTTAATCACATATGATTAATATATTTAAATTATATTTATTTAATTGTCTAGATAAATATTTTTATTTTTTATCAATATAAAATAATTTATATAAATTATTGTTTTATTTTTATCTCAAATTTTATATTACTAAAGAGAGTGGTGTTTCTTATAATTATGATTTATAAGAATAATGTTTTTCCTTACTTTATCAATTATTGCGTTAAATTCTTAATAATGTATATTATTAGTTTGACCCATGCGATAAAATAAGTGTTGATGTGTGTTATTATAAATGTCTCCTAAGAAATAATACTATACACACCTCTCCCAAATAAATATGATTCTTCGGTGGGTTTCTCGATTGTATCCTTTCATATATATATATATATATATATATATATATATATATATATATATATATATATATATATATATATATATATATATATATATATATATATATATATATATATATATATAATCCACCTGTTTTATCAAATAATATTTTTAAATAAAAATAATATTATTTTATTATAAAACATATATATAATAAATTAATTTAATAAAATAATCACTTATTTTATAGATAAATATAAAAATAAATCTCTACTACTTATTATTCAAATGAATAAATATTTTAAACCATTACATTACTTAAAAAGATGAGTTTCTAATTTGAAGAAAATAGACATCTTTTTTAGTAATTTAAATATTATATTATTATATCAAATATAATTTATATTTATATTTATATTTTTTATTTTTTTAAATTATTTTTTTAATCAAATAAAAATTGGTTTATTAATAATTGATGGTTTTTTGAACAAAGGACCAAAAGAGAAAAATAGTATAGAGATGTTATTGAAAGAGAAAATAATCGACCTATTATTACATACTTTATATACACGCATTACATCAAGAATATATAAACATAATCTTTATAACTTAAAATGAAAAGTTAGTTCCATCTAACATCTTAATAGAAACCATCATTATTAATTGTAATTATTGAATTATTATCCAACATAACCCTTTAAGGCTTTGTGAGAATCCAACTTCAACTTCTTCATTCTCATTTCATATTTTATCCTTCTTCTGAACTTCTCAATCGATGTAACTTTAACCTATTAATCTTCAATTATTCTTGATTGGTTTTGTATTCCTCTCGTTTACAAATAACTCTTTTTTATTATTCACTTAGGATCTTCAATCGTATATTTAAAACATATTAGTCCAGGTTCGATCTCAACATATAAAGCTAGATGAACTAAATCATTCTTTTCCTCAATTTCTCTGATAATTTGTCTAATTATTATAATTGTATCATTAGTATTTATCACATAACCGTCGAGTCATGTTTGTGTTTTTACTTATCTTGCTGATCGATTTCTTCTTGCGTTGAATTATTGAATCGATCGATCTCTTCCCTTGATTTTTTCATCATAAGAAACATCGAAACCAATATTCTTGTTTTTCTTCATCGAATTCTAATCCCAGCAGGCTTTCTCATCGACAACAATATCACTGTTGATGATAATCTTCTTCATGATACAACTTATAAGCTTTTGGTTAACGATATCCTACCAAAATTAGTTTCTCACTTTTGTCATCGAGTTTTCTCCTCCTCTCATCAGGAACATATCTCAAAGCAATCAAGTCAAACACCTTTAAATGCTTTACATTCGATTTTTTCCCCAACCAAACTTCTTCTACTGTCTTCTCCTTAACTATATTAGTTAGACATTGATTCAAAATGTAAACTGTAATAGTTACTATTTCACCAAACAAAAAATGTGATATACTTTTATTCTTCTGACCATATTCAAAATCGTTTTATTTCTTCTTCCAGTAACACCGTTGTGTTGTGATGTATATGGGGTACAAGTCATGCAAAATACCTTTTCCGAACATAATAATACAAATTCACCATTATTATACTTACCACCACCATCTGATCTGAAGACTTTAATAACTTTGTCACTTTGTTTCTCAACCAAATTTTTGAACTCGACAAATCAGTTAAAAATCCCTAATTTTCTCTCGGGCAAATATAATCATATTTTCTTACTGAAATCACTGATAAACGTAACAAAGTATCTATTTCCACCAAGTGAGGATACATTGAAAAGTCCACACACATCGATGTAGATGACTTATAACACTTCTTTACTCCGGATCTTAATCCACACCTTGAAGAGTTTCTTATTTGTTTCCCTAACATACAACTTTCACAAATATCTTTACACTTTTGAATTCAAGACAATCTTGTCACCATATCTTTCTTTGCAAATTAACTAAAATTATCGAAATGTAGATGACCATACTTCAGATAACATAACTACTTGACATAAGATTCGATACAACTGCAAAATACATATGATTCGATATTGAAATATTAACTCTAAAGGTCATATTTTTACTAAGAGGAGCCTTCAAAATAAGTGTCCCATTTTTATTGAGAATTCTTAACATTTACAAAAGTTGGCTGATACTCAATAGGTTGTGCTTTATGGCTAGAACGTAGAGCAAATATAAAATTATTGCATATTTTTCATCTCTTCTTCTAATCAAAATATTTTCTTTCCCTTCACAATTTATTGTTAAATTATCTACAAACTTCACCTTCGATTTAATCTTTTCATTTAATTCAACAAACCAACCAGTCTGAAACGACATATGATTGGAACAACTTGTATCCAAATACAAATATTCTCCATATGTTTTTTTTTGTTTTGTCATGATTACCATCAACAATAGTTTATCCTCGAAGTATTCCTTTTTTGCCACATTTACTTATTCATTATTGCTTGAACCTTTGCTCCAATAATTAATTGCATAAGTGTAACAATTATATTGTAAATTGTTTTTATCATAACTAGATTGACCATCTCTCCATTGTGAATTTTTGTCTCTTTCACCTCTCGATTATGAAGAACTCTTCTATTGTCCTTTTGAACCTCGACTTCCCTTATTTTGCCTCCAAAACCTCTTTCATGACCTCTCTTGTTAAATTTTTCTCGATTACCATCTTTCTTCTCATTTTCCTTAGCTAATAAGACTTGTTCTGAATTAGATTTATCATTTGTTCTTTCACATAAATGTTGCTCATGAGCCTTTAACGACTCGTGTAACTCTTCCAACTTTAACAAATCCAAATTCTTGGATTATTTGATCGCGAGAGAAATCATATTGAATCTTACATCGAGGGTCCTTAACACGTTCTCCACCACCATCACTCTTTCTTCTAAACTTTCACCACACAAATTCATTAAGTTTGTGAGAGAGAACAATCTTATAAGTATTTTTGAATGATTTCTTGAGTTTCCATCTGCAACAACTCATATTAATGACGTAAGGTTTGAAGTTACACCATATTCAATTTTTCTACTCCTACATAACTCTGTGCCAATATATCACATGCTTTTTTCGTCGTGTTTTCCAATGAATTCTTCTTAAACTTGCTTTCATCGACACACTATGAATGTAAACATAGAGCTTTATAATCACGTTTTTTTGCATCATAAAACATAACACGTTATGCCTTGGTAGAGTTCTCGAGAACCTCATCTATCCATTTAGAACAATATCCAAGACTTCTTGGAACCCAAAAATAACCCTCATTTTCACGCACAAACTATCATAACTATTCAAATTTTGTTATCTAGAATTGACATGTTGCCTCGCAACCCAGTTTTTGTCATCGACATTAATCTTCTCAAATCTTGAAGCTCTTGATACCACTGTTAGCATAAAAAGACTTGTACAAGATATCATGAGAGAAAGATAGCATAGAGAGAGGTGTTATCGAAACTGAAAAATAATTAACGTATGATTACATACCATGCAAACATGTGTTACATCAATTGTAAACAATATTTATAACAAAAAATGGAACGTTAGTTAAGTCTAACATCTTACAATTGTTGAATTATTATCCAACATTAACAATTTTACTTTCTCCCTATCTCTTACCCTCCCACTTCGTTCTCTATTCTCACCCTCCTTCCATCCTCTCCGTCGCTTCCTTCATCACCTCCTTTTTCTCCTTCCCCATAAAAATGTTGTTGCTTCCCCTTTCTGTTGTAATCGCCTCACCTTCTTGTTGGAAAATTAATAATAATAATAATAATCCTAATTTTGATTCTAACGATCAAACATAAACGTAATCACATACTGATAAACATGCTGTAAACTGAATGCAAAAGCGTACCTGAATTAGCCATAATGATGATGTCTTTGTAGAGCATTGTATTGATCTTATGGTCTTCCACCTAAAGAGCACCTGTATTTCCCTCTTGATTTTCTCTCTTGATGGGGATAGAAAGAAAGGAACGAGATTGATAGTTACGTTTTGTGTGTGTGCTCCCAGAAGGGGACCATGACCCTTTAGATAACCAGAATTTGGTTAATTACTTAAGTTTTAATATTTCCAATTTGACCCCTCATCAAATTAGAAATTGCTCAATGGTCTCTACATAATTTTATTTTCATGACATATGCTTTTAGCAAAAACTTTAATTTAGTCAGATCACTTTATTATTTGGCTTAATAAATAATGACCCTAATACATTTAAATTATGTATCATATATATACATGACCCAAATTTTGCCAACACTTCTCTCATACTCTTATCATGTTTATATTTTCCTTTTCTTTCTCTTTGATGACAACTTAACTCTTCCTTAAATGTACCTTTATGAAATTCATGACTTTTTTTTTTCTAGATTGTATGAAAAATAACCAATTATTCATAAACGATTCATCCAGTCATTTGTCCCACAAAGAGATAGGTTAAATAGTCTTCAAGAGAAGAGTCTTAAGGGGTGAAGCCTATGACTAAGCTCTTCTACCCCTATTTTCCTTTAAAGCATTTTTACGAGTTTAGTATAGAGAGAAAGCCAAATTAAAGAAAGAAGATATGAGTATATTATTTCTATTGTGATACTTAAAGTTAAGGATGACAAAACGAGTTAGGCCTGACCGACCGACCTACCAACGCACCTAAAAAATGGTAAGACGGTGTTGGTGATTTTAACTCACTAACTCGTTTTGGCCTGTCCTGTCTAGTCCACAAACTCAGCGGGCCAAGAGCGAGAACAAAGGGGGTTAGCTCGCTAATCCACTTTAAAAATATATCTATATATATATTAAAAAAAGACTATAACTAAAAATATTATATTTTTTTGGTGTTATGTTATTGAAATATGTAAATATATTATAATATTAAATATTAAATTATAAAAATTAATCAATTAAGTTTAATTTATTGATTATAATTAGTTATTTTAATACATAAATATAATAATTTTTTAATTTATCTAATAAAAATATTAATTAATAAATAAAAACTTAAAATCATTCATATAATTAAAGATATATTTTTTAAAAAATACATATAAAAAAAATTGATATAAAAAAAATATTGGCAGAGTGAGTCGTGTTTGTAGCTTATTCGACTATGACGAACCAATTCACTCAGTCCCATATCAAGATGGACGGACTCATCCGTTTTGTCATTCCTACTTAAAACTACACACTTTAACACTTATTATATCACATGACATCAAACCAATAACATATATTTAATGGTCATAACTAAAAATTTAATGGTATAATGGTAATTAATAATATATGAAAAACAAAAAAAAAGTAAATATTTATAATAATCATTATATTTAAATGTTTCTAATATTATTTTAGAATAATCATTATATTTAAATGTTTATAATATTGTTTTAGAATAATTAAAAGAATGTTTGAGATTGAAAAATAAAATTGGTTTACTAATATTACAACAACTAATACATTATTCTCAAAAGTAATATTATTTTTCCTTCTTTATAATTATAGGTTCTCAAAAAGCTACAATGTATTGTTACCAAATGGTACCATTAGATTAAAAATAAAAAATATAATTACACTCATTATAATCTTTTGCTTGTGACTTTTGGCTTTGAAAGATAATAGGAACATCTCTAAAGAGAGTTTTTAATAAGAGTAGTTTAAGAATAAAATTGAATATTTTATTATGGTCCTATAGTTGAGTTGTTTATACAAACAACTTTCTTTCAATTTTAAACAACTTAGATATGAGACTAATAATAAAATATTCACTTTTATTCTTGAACAACTTCCTTTAGATGCTCTAATATTGTCACCAATCTAAAATCATTTACTTATGATTATAGGGATTTAAACCCAAGTCTCCACGATCATATTATACAATTCTCACCATTATTCTACAATTAAAGTGTTATTATATTTTTTTTAAGATATTCATTAAGATATTACATGTCACCAAAGAAGTTAACTATAAAGTGAAAAAAAAATTATTATATTATTTAAATTTATATAGAATGATATTTGTATACAAATACACTTATTATTATGGATATAATATAATAATTCATATATTTTATGGTTTTAATTTAATATTGTTATGTTTATTTTATCTAGAAGTTTATGAAATGGTTAATTCAATTAGTTTGATAAAATAATAATAATAATAATG
The DNA here is from genome assembly GCA_963425845.1 of Sphenostylis stenocarpa. Lineage (NCBI taxonomy): Eukaryota > Viridiplantae > Streptophyta > Magnoliopsida > Fabales > Fabaceae > Sphenostylis > Sphenostylis stenocarpa. The sequence continues at coordinate 25,554,884 of OY731399.1, read as the reverse complement.
AAATTATATCTCATATTTTTTATTCCATATATTTATTCTAACAAGGAGTCATATTTTTTAATTATTCAACATTAAGTATTATAAATAACTATGTAATATCAATTTACTTTATTAGTATTTATATAATTTAAATATTTAAATTATATTTTTTAATTATATTTTATATCGTAAATTCAATATCTTATTTTATTAAATACGAAAAATATAAATATTGATTATAATAAAAATGCTATTTCATATCTTAAAAGACTTTGTTTATGTAAATATTTCATTTGAAATCCAAATTAAATACAACCCCTTACTTTTGGAAATATAAAACCATAAAACAATTATTTCCTATCTTTCACTTGTAACATAAATCATTAAATAAATTTATTACTGGTTATAACATTTAATAAATTCAATAAATATATTTGATAATAATTTTATAAATTTAATAAATAATAAAAATATACTAAAATAAGTAGGGGTGTCATATTACTCGCAATGAAGAAAAAAAGATAGAGAATCTGTTGAGTGTCGTGAGCCACTCAGGCCTGTGTCGGTGGGAGGGAATATTCTGCTTCCATTTCCTTCCCTCCACCAACGCAGAGCAGAGAGTAAGAAATGGCGTTCAAACTCAAATCACTACCTTTTCCTTTCTCTCTTCACTCCTCTCCCCGCCAAAACCCTAATCTCACACTTCCAAACCATTGTCTTCCTCGTCGTTTCGCTGCACCTTCCCTTCCTCTCAGTCTCTGCCTATCAAGCACAGCCTCAGCATCCAACTTTCATCGCACTGCCTTCGTAACCGCTCGTGCATTTCGAAGTGATGAACTCGCTGAAGGAGGCGAAGAGGACAAAGAGGAAGAAATATCGAGGCAGGGTGAGAAAAAGGAACTAGCGAATCAAGGGATATGGAGTCAGATGAAGGAAATTGTAATGTTTACCGGTCCTGCAACCGGACTTTGGATATGTGCACCACTTATGAGTCTCATCGATACTGCAGTTATTGGTCAGAGAAGCTCTATTGAGCTTGCTGCTCTAGGTATTGTATGAGATTAATCGTTGCATAATCCACATGATTGGATTTTCTTTATATTTTGGAAATATCACTTTTATCTTATTTTAATTTCCTACGAGCAGGTCCTGCTACTGTTGTTTGTGATTACATGAGCTACGTGTTCATGTTTCTATCAATTGCCACTTCCAATATGGTTGCCACTGCCCTTGCTAAACAGGTTGGTAACAAACGCGTGAGATTATTAGATGCTAAATACGATAGTGTGTCTTCTTATGAAAAACTGAGGCACGATGCACGTTAGGTTCAGATCTGTTATGTTGACACCATAGATGTCTTAAGTATAGTGAGTGAAGTTATGTCACTCTTATTTTGCACTACAAGGGAGGATGGTGCCCCGCGGTTTTGCCATTTTCGTCACTCACAAGTCTTATAACATGTTTTATCCTATACATAGCTTGCATGTGAGGACAACATAGAGTTAGGGATCAATGAATAATTTAACCTAATATTTATTAGCTGCAACGAGCCAGCCAGATAATAGAGAGTGATTAGGTACAACTAAATAACAGATTATTTGATATTAGATAAGCTATTTCATTATCTGCATTTGTTATTATTGTAACTAGATACCGTATCTTCTTCTAATTTATATGTTTCTGTTTTTCTACGTGTCTATTTATGCAAGTGTATGCCGATGCAAAAATCAAGTGAATACAAATCTCTTTACCAGATTGATCTATGCATGTTGGTGATTAGGAACTTAATTAAGTGACTACAGCTTAACATTCTGTGGAGATGCGATGATTTATCAATTATTTTTATTTTTTTAAACTTTCAGGACTTATACTGCTCTTTCATGAGTTTGTGTAGGACAAAGAAGAAGTGCAACACCACATATCTGTCTTGCTTTTTGTTGGTTTATCTTGTGGCATTGCGATGCTTTTGTTCACAAGGTTTTTTGGTGCTGCAATAATAACTGGTATTGAAAATGGAGTGTTTTATCCATTGTGTACTTCAACCCATTTTGGATAGCTAGAAATCACTTGAGCTGAAAGTTAAGCAGAACCAATCCCATAATCGATGATTTTTCTATTTATGCCTTTTCAGCTTTCATCGGGCTAAAGAATGCACACATAGTACCTGCAGCCAGCAGTTATGTAAAGGTTTGTTTCTACATGATTTTATATACTTTGATTTAAATAAAGACTGCAATACATGCTCTATAAATTCTAGAAGTTACAGAACTTTTATGGAGAGAAGTAATTTATGAGTTCATTAACTTATGTTTTCATGTAATTGTAGATAAAGGAATTATATAACAATGTTTTTTTTTAAAAGAGCTAGAATCTTGCAAATAAGATTTGGTAAGTTAATTATTTTTCAAACGATATGTGATGGCGTTCTCATCCACTTGATTTGCTGTAGTGAATTTTCAGTTACAGTTTTCTTTTTCTTTTTTCAATTTTAGATTCGAGGCTTGGCATCACCTGCTTTACTTGTTGGATGGGTTGCTCAGAGTGCAAGGTGCAAATAAGCTATTTATTTCTAACATCTGATTTTCTGATGTAAGTGGTTGGAAATTTTTTATGTCAAATCTGAGATACTGCTCAAATCTTGACATTCTACTTCATGTAGCAAATGATATCACGATGAAATACAGTTCAATATAATAGTAGATTATATCTTGATATTTGATTGGCTAAAATTCTTTTGCTAAGACATTTCTGAAACAGCATCACTATACGTGGAATATATATTATCTATTTCTTATATTTTAATCAAAGTGTGTATTTTCCTCTTTCTGGTTTTTCTTTAAGAAATAACTGTAATAGTGAACAACCTTTTTAAAGTTGTTCTCACTATTTGCAGAGCTTAATACAATACCAAATATCAATGTTTGCTTTGTCTGATTTGAAAAATATGCTAAGCAGTGACTTATTATGTTAATTGATGGTTTTGGTATTCATGTTCTGCAGTCTTGGTATGAAAGATTCCTGGGGACCCTTGAAAGCTTTGGCTGTTGCTAGTTTTATAAATGTAACTGGTTGTATAATTTTGTGCATCTGTTTAGGCTACGGTATTGTAGGAGCAGCGTGGGCTACAATGGTTTCACAAGTATGCTGAACTAACTCTTATTTATCATAATATATTGAATTGATTATATATGGTTGTACCTAGTCTCAAAGTACTAAGCTCATTTACACTGCTTTTATCTTCCCTTGCTGCTTCTAGGTTGTTGCTGCTTTCATGATGATTCAAACTCTAAACATGAAGGGATATAATGCACTTGCCTTCTCCATTCCTTCAGGGAAGGAACTTTTGACTATATTTGGGCTTGCTGCTCCTGTATTTATGACAATGATGTCAAAGGTTGTCTCTAGTGTAATACTAGTTCTGTAGCTTTGTCTGCAGTAGTCTAACCTTTTAATATAATATGAAGTTCTGATGTTTAGGTGGCTTTCTACTCACTACTTATATATTTTGCTACATCAATGGGTACACATACTATGGCTGCTCATCAAGTTAGTTTTACTTCTGTCTCTGTTTTGTGACTATTCCTATCTGTTTTTTTTTTTTTTTTTTTTTTTGAAAACCAAATTCAATGCTAATGATAGCATAAATTCTTGCTTCAGGTCATGGTCCAAACATATTCCATGTGTACAGTATGGGGTGAACCTCTCTCCCAAACTGCTCAATCATTTATGCCTGAATTGATATATGGAGCAAATCGGAGTTTGTCAAAGGTTAGTGTTTCTAATTTATAATGTTGCAAATCATAAAGTCTATGCCCTTTTCTCATTTCTATGGTTTTTGATCCCCCAATCCTTCTTATCAAACAGGCTCGATTGCTTCTAAGGTCTCTTGTGATAATTGGAGTTATACTTGGATTATTGTTAGGGATTGTTGGAACATCAGTTCCTTGGTTATTTCCCTACATTTTTACACCTGATCGGATGATCATCCACGAGGTCAGTTTATTTATTTATTAATTTAGATTACATATTTTGTTTAGATTTTAAAATAAAATAAAGGACCATATTTTGTGTCTCTCTTAAAAATTAATCGTAAGAGTTGAATTAGTAAATAAATATAAGTTCTATAAATACTATTGGTGAATATGATTTAAAATGTGTTATTGTAAAGATTTTGTGAAATAAACCAGCCACCACGTGTGACAAAGCCTTAGTGGCCATCAGCGAGGTGATGATTGATAGAGCTGAAGGTATCAAGTTCGAATCCTAGGATTAGATGGAATTGCAGAGATTCTTATGAATTATAATATTTTTGAGTTTAGACAATATATAACTGTTAACTACTATATTCGTAACCATGCAGATGCATAAGGTGCTGATTCCGTACTTTATAGCCCTCGCTGTAACACCCCCCACTATCAGCCTCGAAGGAACATTGCTGGTATGTTCACCTTATCTTCTGTATCAGTGAGAAACTAAGCATATAAAACTACTAGGTTCTTGTTTCACACTTGCCCTTCTAAGATGTTTAAGATCTTTGGGTGTGTTTGGGTAAACTGTGTATTCGAAAGTTGCACGGGCGTCTCAAAAAATGGCACAGCCATGTAGTCTGTGACGCAGAATGAGGCATGCGATTTTGAATTTTACAAATCCCTTTCCCCGACATCCACATTATGATCTAAACCCTCGTCCCCTTCTCAGATGTGCCCCTCTTTGACTCACCCCGCAAATCTTCATCTTCCTCGTCCACCCAAAACCTCCACGATCACTTCTTTACAGCTTCAAAATTCAACAAATTTGAAGTTGTCACTATTGTGTCTATTTCTTGCATGGTCCTGCACAGCTTCCAACAGGTTTTGTTTCTTCTGCAATTCAATGTTTCATGCAATATAACAACTCCTTGAACAACTCAAGTAATGAAAAAAATCCTCCATTATCCATGCAATAGCTTGTGAGTCCTACTTTTTGTGGTTCATTAACTCTCTTGAGCTCATCTAGTTTCTGTTATTTCAAGTTAAATTAATATTTTGGTATCATATTATCATAATGGTATCTAATGCTTAATTTGATGATTATTTAGTTTTTTGCCCAACAGAGAACTCATTCAAAACAAGGCCATCTGTACGTGTCACATAACAACTGCTATTGTAACCTTAATGTCTGTTTACTCGTGCAGGCTGGGCGGGATCTGAGATTTATTAGTTTGTCAATGACTGGATGCTTTTGTGTTGGTTCACTAGTATTATGGGTAACCATCTCTCCTTGAACTCCTTGCGTACAAAGTAATATTGCTAGGTCAATATGCCTGAACATGCAATTTTTTGTGATGCCCAGGCCTTCAGTACTAGATTTGGTTTGCTAGGCTGCTGGTTTTCCCTCGCAATATTTCAATGGGTAAGAATAAGATCTAGAGCTAGGGCTATAGTAAGTTAAATACCAGTTCTTTAAGTACTCTGATTTGCAATTCTTTTATGGTTGTTAGGCTCGGTTTTCAATGGCCCTCCAGCGCCTGCTTTCTCCCAAGGGCATTTTATACTCAGAAGATACAGACCAGTATGAGCTGCTAAAGCTAAGGACTGCCTAGTTTGTGTCCTTGGTTTTATATTTTATATTTCATCACACAAGTTACAAGACAGAACAATGTTGGGTCACCTCAACCCGCAGGTGGTTAAGCCATAGTTCAGGACAGTCCACAAAAAGGTGGGTCAGTATATATATTATTAATGAATGAATTTTCTTTTGAATACCTATATATATTGTTACAGTAATAATTAGCATGAAAATTAATTCAGATCCTTAAAGTGGTGCAAATTGTATTTATTTAATAGTATTGTATGAATTAGTACTTCAGTTGTAAACCGTAAACTAAAGGCATTCAGAATAATCATATTTCCCTCAATAATTTTGAAAAATAGTATATGCTTGAGAAATGAAACATTTATTTTCTGACCTTGTATTTTCTTATATTTAATGAATTGGGGTGAACAGTGAAAATTTATACTTGAGCTTGTTTTGTTGTATTCCAGAACAATAAGTTTATTATAAACATGTTAGTGTTTATTTTAAGATTGCTAAAACATCTATATTAACTTCTCTTTTTTACTTTTAATAATTTTTTTGTGGTACGACTGGTTCACTTTTATTTTATTTCTATTAAATAAGTTGCATATTTTTTAAAATATTTTTTTCATGAAAAGTATTTGGCCCAACTTTTTATTTTAAGGACAAAACAAAGTCAACAAAAGAAAATGGACTGAACACTCAATTTTTGTAACTCTTCAATTTAGGTGCGTTTGACCCATCTTTGTTGGATTTTTTCTCAAGAGATTAAATCAAATTTTATTCATTAAAATATCTTTAAATAAAAACATATTTTCTTAAAACAAAATTTGCGAAAAAAAAAAACTCCTGGTGAAGTTGGTCTAGAGAGAAAACTTTTACTGTTTATTTAAGGCTCATTCACACAATCTCTTATTTGTATACCAACTTGACTCAAAGTACTGTTTTTGTTAATTTTAATGTTAAAATTTTCATCTACTTTTTCATTAAATAATTCTCACTTTAGTTATTTAAATTATTTCTCATTTATTAATTGTGAAGACTTGGAGGTGTATGGGGTTGGGATTTAACAAAAAAATTTGAAATAAAAAAATAAAATAATAATCAACATTTTGTAGATTGAATATTAATTAATTTATTATATCTTAATTTATGAAAAAATAATTGAATGCTATTTGGTTTGTTATATCTACATTTTTTTATAATTTTAATCAAATATCACTTATTTATGCATTTTATTTATCAAAGAAAAAGGTCAATTTCTAATATTAATTAATGAGTTTACACTAACTCACATATTATTCAACCATATAAATTTTTAACTAGAAGACTTTTTTATGTTATTTTAAAAAAATTGATTAAATATAATGTACTTTATTGATCACTTAAAATCAACTAACATCACATTAATGTGAAATTAGTTGCACTGATTTAAGAACAATTGAAAATGAACAGAATGTGAAGAGAGAGAGAGAGAGGAAGGAATATGGCCCTTGGAGGATCAATAATGTAAAATTATCAATGAAAAGACACGTACAAACGACAAGTAGAGGGTTTTCAAAGGAGCTTTTGGACAATGACCATATGCCTGTGCCCCTTCCATCATTCGAGGAGACTTTAAGTTCAAATCTTGTGACTGGGTTCTTCAGTGAAGATCATGGAGACAGAATTGACCAACATGAACATGCACCTCCAACGTCAGTGTTTTTGAGGCGCGGGAAAAGACACCATGCAATGCAAATAACATCACTCATTTCTCAATAATACCACTTTTTTCCCCCTGAATTTGATCGCGTGAATGAAAACAAAATGGATGAAAACATTTAATTTAGATGACCCTAGATTCTGCAACCACATATCAATATCTGATGCTGACCCAGATAAGAAAAAAAACTGCTTTTATTTCCAACGTCATATTTTCAAAATAAAAATCCAAAATTTGCCGACACCTAACGATTTTAGGTTACAAGAATCAGTTTAGCATTGTGAAGACAAAGCAGAGAGTGAAGAATGGCTTTCAAACTCAAATCACTACCTCTTCCTTCCTCTCTTCACTCCGCTCCCCGCCAAAACCCTAATTTCAAACTTTCAAACCTCCGTCTTCCTCGTCGTTTCTCCGCACCTTCCCTTCCTCCCACTCTCTGTCTCTTAACTGCAGCCTCAGCATCCACATTTCATCGGTCTGCCTTCGCAACCGCTCGCGCATTTCGAAGCGATGAACTCGCTGACGAAGGCGAAGAGGAAAAAGAAGATGAAATATCGAGGCGCGGTGAGAAAAAGGAACTAGCGACTCAAGGGATATGGGGTCAGATAAAGGAAATTGTGATGTTTACGGGTCCAGCAACCGGACTTTGGATATGTGCACCACTTATGAGTCTCATCGATACTGCAATTATTGGTCAGAGAAGCTCCATTGAACTTGCTGCTCTAGGTATTGGATGAAATTAATCGTCGCTTAATTCACATTATTTTATTTTATTTTATAATTATGGAAATATCACTTTTATCTTTTTTTAATTTCCGACGAGCAGGTCCGGCTACTGTTGTTTGTGATTACATGAGCTACGTCTTCATGTTTCTATCAATTGCCACTTCCAATATGGTTGCCACTGCCCTTGCTAAACAGGTCGGTATAAAATTTATTGGATGCCGAATAGGATGCTGTTTTGTAACAAAAAATTGATGTTTTTATTGTTAGGAATATATAATTAGTGATGTTATTACATAGGAATACATGCTGAATCAGATTTTGAATTGTTTTGTGATTATCCTCACAAATATTATCACTTGTTTGATCCTATGTATAACTTGTATGTGAGGACAATGCTCTATTGTAACATTTATTAGCAGTGAGGAGCTGGTCACATTGATTGATATATGTCTTTCATTAGAAACTTAATACTGACACCTAAACCTTCAATATGCAATATTTAAACATGTGGTAATGCAATGACCACATCTTTATCTAATATTTCTTGATTTGACTAAATCTACACAATCTTGTAGACTTCAATCTGCATTTCTAACTTCTGCACTTTCGAAATTTTATACTAATTTTTCACGAGCTTGTGTAGGACAAACAAGAAGTACAACATCACATATCTATCTTGGTTTTTGTTGGGTTATCATGTGGGGTTGTGATGCTTTTGTTCACAAGGCTATTTGGTGCTGCAATAATAACTGGTATTGAAAATACAGTGCTTTAGCCACTTGAGCTCTGACACATTCTGGATAACAATAATTCACTTGTGCTGGAAAGGGTAGTAGAATCAATCGCATAACTGATGATTTTTAAATTTATGTCGTTTCAGCTTTCACTGGGTCAAAGAATGCACACATAGTACCAGCAGCTAGCAGTTATGTAAAGGTTTGTTTCTACATGATTTTTATCTTTTGATTTAAATAAAGACTGTAATTGACATTCTATGAATTCAAGAAGTTACTTAACATGCTATTTATGGAGAGAAGTAGTGTAGAGGGCGTTTACTTGTGTTTTTATTTCCCGTTTTCACCTTTTAATTACAAATCTGCAACCTTGTTTACAATTTGTTTCCAATTTTCAAAGATTTATACTGGAAATGTTGAAAACGGCATTTTTTTTTCTGTTTCTTGTGGAAATCCTTAAAAACAGATTGAAAATAAGCTGACTGTTTTGCAATTTGAAGATGAAATGAAAAAGGGAAATAAGAGTGCAAGTAAACACCTCTTATATTTCATCAATTATGTTTTATTGCAATTCTAGAGTAAGTTAATATAACAACGCATAAACTCTTTTAAAGAGCTAGTAAGATTTTGCTTTATGTTTCATGATTATAAACTGTGGTGTTCTCTGCTTAATTTACTGCAGTGATTTTTCGGTTACTCTGTTTTTGTTAGATCCGAGGCTTGGCATGGCCTGCTTTGCTTGTTGGATGGGTTTCTCAAAGTGCAAGGTGCAAATATGTTTTTTTATTTCTAACATCTGATTCTTTGAAGCAAGAGGTTTTATTCAATCTGACTTAATGCTCTCAAGGCTTGATATTCTACTTCATGTCGCAATGATTTCATGTGGAAATACTAGTCAGTATAATAGTTTATTTGTCTTGATATTCTGTTGGAAACTCTTGACTAAGTTTCCATTGCTTTGACATTTCCGAGATAACAAGGTTACTTTACCTCCATAGGTTGAATATATATTGTCGGTATCTTGTATTTTGAACAAAGTAAGTTTCCTCTTTCTAAACTGTGTAAACAACCTTTTTTAGGTCGCCCTTACAATTGCCAGAGTTTAATATAATACCAAATGTCAATGATTGCTTTGATCGATTTCAGAAAAATAGCGAGCATTGGCTTATTAATTTAATTTCACATTCTGTAGTCTTGGTATGAAAGATTCCTTGGGACCCTTGAAGTCTTTGGCTGCTGCTACTGTTATAAATATCATTGGTTGCATAGTTTTGTGCAACTGGTTAGGCTATGGAATTGTAGGGGCAGCGTGGGCTACAATGATTTCACAAGTATGCTGAGCTAACCCTTATGCATTGTAATGTATTGAATAGTATATATGGCTCTATCTACTGTTAAAGTACTTGCTCTAACTCGTTATATATGTTTTTCTATTCTCATACTGATTTCAGGTTGTTGCTGCTTACATGATGATTCAAACTCTTAACAAAAAGGGATATAATGCACTTGCGTTCTCCATTCCTTCAGGGAAGGAACTTCTGATGATATTTGGGCTTGCTGCTCCTGTATTTATGACAATGATGTCAAAGGTTGTCTCCAGTACTATATTAACTTTGTTGCTTTGTCTGGAATAATTTAAGCTTTTAATGTGATCTTAAGTTCTAATATTTAGGTGGCTTTCTACTCACTGCTTATATATTTTGCTACATCAATGGGTACACATACAATGGCTGCACATCAAGTTAGTTGTACTTCTGTCTCCTGTTTTTTTATTATTCCTTTCTTTGTCTGCTATCTGAGCTTTTTCCAAAACCAAATTCGAGGCTAGTGATAACCTAAATTCTTGCTTCAGGTCATGGTCCAAACATATTCCATGTGTACTGTATGGGGTGAACCTCTCTCCCAAACTGCTCAATCATTTATGCCTGAATTGATATATGGAGTAAATCGGAGTTTGTCAAAGGTCAGTGTTTCTCATTTGTAATTTCATGTCACAAATCATACTCGATGTTCAAAGGTCTCTGCCCTGTCCTTATATCTACGGTTTCTGATCTCTCGTGTATGGTTGACATCCATGCTAATATAACAACTATCATTTCTGATCAATTCTTCTTTTTCAAATTATCATGATCTCAACAGGCCCAATTGCTTCTAAGGTCTCTTTTAACTATCGGAGTCATACTTGGATTATTGTTAGGGATTGTTGGAACATCAGTTCCTTGGTTATTTCCATACATTTTCACACCTGATCGGATGGTCATTCAGGAGGTTAGTTCATTCCTTTTATAATTTAGATTTCATATTTGTGTTGTCTCCCCTTTTGTGCTTAATCCTTTGCAACTTGTTTGAAAATGTGTGCCGGATTTGTCCATCAAGTATTAGAAGTTAAATCACTATTTTTCCTTGGTTGTTTTGTTCTTTGAGAGTTTATGATTGTAAATTATTATCTGCATAATTATATTTTTATAACCAGATCAGTCATTAAAACTGTAAATGTAATAGTTCAGAGTTTATGTATTTGACAGTGGTTGAAACAATGAAATTTTTACACACATTCATAGAGTAATAAATAAATATTATGCTCATAGAAACTATGTTTGGTTAGATTTTAAAATAACATAAAAAGACTTTATTATGTGTCTTGCATTGTTAAAAATTAATAGTCGAATCAATAAATAAATAGATTTAACTTACACAAATAGTATAATTAAAATAGATAAATATTAAATTTAACACAATCTAAAAGCAATATTATGCAAAAATTGAAATAAACAACCACAGGTGACTAACTTTAGTGACCAGCAGCATGGCAGGTGATGAAGCTGGAAGTATCAAGTTAGAATCCTGAGGTTGAAGTTTTACATTTTTATACAAGAAGGTCAAACCAGTTAAGTACTATGCAGGCTGGTTCCCTTAGGTCTTAACAGGTTTTCAAATACTTAGTTAATTAGGTTGTTGTACTGAATGAACTGTTTACTGAACCAGGTTAGACCAGCACACACGCAACAGGGAAAACAAATTGAAATGCAGCTGTTTTTGTGAATTATTATATTTTCAAATTTAGACAATAGATAACTGTTAAATGTTGTGTTTGTAATCATGACCGTGCAGATGCATAAGGTGCAGATTCCATACTTTATAGCGCTGTCTATAACCCCCCCTACCCACAGCCTCGAGGGAACGTTGCTGGTATGTTCATTTTCATCTTTATATCTTTATATAAATGGGACAAATAAGCATATATAACTTTTTTCAGTGTTCTCTTGAAGGGTGTTCAAGGACTTTGATGTCTGTGTTAAACAGTATGGTGAAGCGTTTATTTTATAAGCTCTTATCATGAGAGTTTATGTTATAAATTTGAGTATAAAACTTATTGAAATAAACTAGGCAGTACTTGTTCTAGTAAACTTTGTTAAGAAGCTTATTAAAATAAGCTAAAAGTGATCAGTCAAGCTATTTTACTCCCAACACAACAGTCAAACTTGCTTTATTTCTAGGCTAAAAAAGTTTTTTTTGTCCCACTATTATTTTTTATTTTTATTTTTACTTTTTTCAACTTCATCTCATTATTTTCCGATTCAATTTGTTCCCACTTTTTTTTAAAAGGGAATCAATTTGACCTCTTCTGTCAATTACTTTAAGATACTAAGAAAATATGTTATATGATGTTGACGTGATAATACTTGTTAATGTCATTAATAAATCTGGGTAATCTGATATATTTTTTATGATGTGATTGATATATTAACATATATGTTAATGACACGTCAACATCATGTGACATTTATTATTAAACAATTTAATAGAATTAATAAAAGAAACTTAATTGATTCATTTTGAAAAAAAAAAATCAAATTGACACAGAAGATAATAGTGAGGCAAAATTTAAGAAAGTAACACAGTAGTGGGATAAAAAGGCCATTTAGACTTTTTTATATTGCTCGTTTAAAACAGGGACCTGCGCGTGACATAACAACTGCTATGTAACTTTAGTATGTTTACTCGTGCAGGCTGGGCGGGATCTGAGATTTATAAGTTTGTCAATGACTGGATGCTTTTGCGTGGGTTCAATAGTATTATGGGTAACTTACCTTCCTTAAGCTCTTGGCTCACATAGTAATCTTGGTTGCCCAATTTTGCCTGAAACAACCAATTTTTTGTGATGCCCAGGCCATGAGTAGTAGATTTGGTTTACTAGGCTGCTGGTTTTCCCTCGCAATATTTCAATGGGTAAGAATAAGACCTTGAGCTTGAATTTAGTTGAAAGCACTAGTTCTTCAAGTATTCTGATCTGCAATTTCTTTTATGCTTGTTAGGCTCGGTTTTCAATTGCCCTGCAGCGCCTTCTTTCTCCCAAGGGCATTTTATACTCGGGAAATACAGGCCAGCAGAAGCTAAGAAAGCTAACCACTTAGCTTGTGACCTTGGTTTTATGAAATATGAATACCATTCTATGCATTTGCTAAAATTGATTTTAGTTAAAATTGATTTGAAACTATGTATTTCATGTATGGATATCTTTATTTTAAAAAGAAATTTGTAGCAAAACTTAGTATCATTTTTTTTTATTTAAGTTAAACTATTTAAAATTGTTTTAATTCATTTAATTCTAGACTTTATCAACTTTTTTCATGTGCCTGAAATAACAGAAGTTTCAATTGCAAGTAATTCTAACGTAAAACTACAAAATCTACCATGAAACTAACTACATTCTATATTACATTACCATTGTAATACAATACACAGCAAGTTACTCGCTCCCTCAAACTTTCAATACTCCTAATTGAACAAGAATGCGCGGCCACATTAATTGCAGTTTTCCAATAATTTTTTATCTGTTTCTTATAGTAAAAGATGTCTCTTGTTACCAACAAAAGATTGTTCGTTGAAAAGAAATGCATTTATCAAGGTTACTAAGTTATTTCCAACACAGTGTGTACAACATTTCAGATCAAGAATAATTGCAAATACAATATATTCATCGCGGCAGAATCTACTGATTTGGTCTTTATCATCGTTATGCTCTCCAGCTGTGGTCACAGCCATATTCTATCATCGAATTGAAGCATTCTTTGATTCAAAACGAGCTTTAACAGCATTTTCTTCTGACCAAACGACCTTCGGTTTTTATGCATGCAACAGCCTCAAGCTTGTTCAGGCAAAGCACCAGGAACCTCAACATTATTAGAATGTGATTTATGACCTATTTTTTCTTCCTTTCCATGATGAACCAGGCCGCGAAAATTTCTGTACTTGATCCCTACTCTGCAGTTTCACAAGAGCATTAGGTTAGGGAAACAGAAATTGAACACAATAGTTATGCAAAACAACATAACGGCACATCATTTACCTTGTTTACCAGTCTTGGTTTTAGTTGCTTTTTCAGAATAACGCTACGAACTTGTTTCTTCTTTTCTTCCGCTTTCAATTTGGAGACACTGGGCCTGTAAATAATCAGAGTTCGACCAATCTGACCAACAGCCACCGAACCAGTTGCTTCTTCCAATTGCTTCACCACATCATCTAACTCACCTGGACAGCTCCTATGTATTTTAATCTGTAAATGCCATGCGAAATCCAAGTTATGATCCAAGACTTTGAAAATCTTTACACAAAGCAAGATGAAACAAAAGATGAAGACACAATAACATAAACATTTATCTGAGCTAAAAGATAAGTGTCTGCAGTCTCAGCAACCGAACGCAGTGACCAGTTGAGATAAAATCCACACAGACATAAGTGAAAGAATGCATCCAGACACACCATATATCAACTAATTTATGTAGAACACTGAAGTTTATGAAAAACATTCAAATAATCAGTCAGGCAAAAAGAAAACACAACTATCAAATACCATCAACGGGTCCAACAATCCTAAATCACAACATGAAATCATGCAAAATGGCAGTTACACCAGCTAACCACAAGAAAGCTCCACTGACAGTGAACCAATTAAACAAGGGTCTCAATGAAAGTAATTGATTCACACCTTGAGAAGTTCATTGGCTTCAAGGGTCTCAATGAAAGAGGTTGCAACATTGGACGTAACACCAGACTTTCCCACCAATTGGGTCTTGAGCTTATCCCCCAAACTGTGAGCATAAGACGCAAGCTCTTTCCTTTCTTTCACACTCAGACCCGGCACCTCTAACTTCAGCCTCTCTTCCCTCTTTCTCTCCAACGGTGACGATGTTGAACCCAATTGGGCTTCTTCAAAATCGCCTCTTTCACTTTCCAATTCATCATTTGCAATCTCTGTTTCCTCGCCGTCTTGGGAAACCACGAGAGAAGAGGAAGGGGCGACGAGCGATTTTCGAAGCGGTGGGAAATAAACATGTCGAAGGGGTGTAGATACACTAATAGGAGAGGAAACAAAAAGAGGTTTGAGGAAAGAAAAGAAAGAAGAAGAAGGTGACGGTGACAATGGTTGTGAACGAAGAACAAACATTAGATGAGAAGAGGCTGCTGCTACTGCCGCCATTTTCGTTTGGATGAATTGTGAGAATATCTGATTGATTTGGACACAGGTTTGGATTTGGAAAGATAGTATTGTAAACAAAATAATATGTATAAATAATTAATATAACTGCAAAATGGTATCGTACCAGGGTGTTTGGTCTAGTGGTATGATTCTCGCTTCGGGTGCGAGAGGTCGCGAGTTCGATTCTCGCAACACCCCAATAAAATATATTTTTCTGAATGAACATTATGCTTTACGGTTTTTGCAAATATTTTCTTGTCAGGTCTCAAATGATTAAATCTTCAATTTAGTATTAACCAACAACCATAAGATAATTATATTTATTATAATACTTGTAATTCCTTTAAATTGTCTGATATAAGAAGAAGACTTGGAAAACCCAAAGATTAAGAAAAGTATTTGATGAACACTACATATTAAATCATGATTGACACAATAGTAAAACAATAAGGCTCTTGATAACGTTTTAGGCACTATATTAAATCAGGCGATAAGTAACGCAATAGAAAATTCAACCTTCAGTATAATGCAAAAACAGAAGAAAAAGTAGGCTTTACAACGGGTTGGAGATGAGTTTTGTCTCTTCCACTTGGTTTCCCATTTTTGTAATTATTTTTGTTTCGTTTCATTTTTATTATATTAGAAATTAAGTTATATATATTTTTTATTTTCAAGTTTTCTTCATCCTATTTATATTTTATATTATTTTTTTAAAATAATTATATTTATAATAAATTAATTTTTTTATATTTTTATATTTTTTATATATAAATAAATATTTATATTTTTTATTATTATTAATTAAGTATATATTTTAATTTATTATATTTATTTTAAGATATTATTTTTTTAAAATAATTATATTTATAATAAATTAATTTTTATATTCTTTTATATATAAATAAATATTTATAATTTATTATTATTATTTAAGTATATATTTTAATTTATTATATTTATATTAAGATATTATTTTTTTAAAATAATTATACTTATAATAAATTAATTTTATATATTTTTATACTCTTTTATATATAAATAAATATTTCTAATTTTTTAATTTTATTATAATTAATTAAGTATATATTTTAATTTATTATATTTATATTAAGATATGTATGTAAAAAATGTTTATCACTTTTTTATACAAAATACTTCAATATTTTCTTTTCGTTTTAGTTTTGTAGTTTCTGTTGTACACTAGACTTGTTTGAATTTTCATTGATATTTAAGTATTTAATCTTATACTGGACTATGTTTTTTTCTTTTAGAGATAGTAAAATGAGTTAGTCGGTCTTACTAAAAAATGGCTAGACGGATTGGTGAATTTAGCCCGTCTACCCACCTTGCCTAGCCCGTTGTTGATCTGCTTTAAAAAATTATTTATATATTAAAATTAAAATATTGTAATTAAAAATATTATATTTTTTGTTTTATGTTATTGAAGTATATAAATATATTATAGTATTATAATTTAAATTATAAAAATTAATTAATTAAATTTAAATTATTGATTATAATTAGTTATTTTAATTAAAAAATATTATATTTTTTCAATTTATCTAATAAAAATATTAATTGATAAATAAAAACATAAAAATTATTCATATAATTAAATATATATTTTTTTAAAATAATATAAAAAAAAATATTAACAGTCGACCAGCACTTTGGCGAGACAAGTTGGGGTCTGTGGCCCGTTCTATTTTTGACAAGTTAGAGATGGGCGACCAAAATAGAACGTGTTAACCCGTTTTGTCATCCCTAATTTTTCTCACTTTGAATGAGAATTTTATTAAACACTCACATTGTATCAGTTTAATTAACTTTTGTCTTCAGTTCGTCATTTCATCCATGGCGACTCCTACTCCTCTTTTTTATCATCTCATGAATCTTGCAAATCCTCTCTTTCTTCGTCTTGGGGAAAATATTGCGCTTGTTCTTGTATCTCCCTTTCTTGCTAATAACAATTATCAATAATGGAAGCATGACATACTCGTTGCACTTGAGAGCAAAAATAAAGAAAGGTTTGTTCTAAACACCTTTTCTTTTCCACCTTCCCAAGATCCCTCGCACGAGCTTGGAACCGTTACAACAAGATGGTCATTTCTTGGCTTACTCAATTGATGACACTTCTTATCAAGCAATCGATCATGTGGATGCAATATGCTTCTGTCATCTGGAGTGATCTTCTTCAATCGTTCTATTGTAGTGATAAATTTCATATTGTTGATATGCAAGAAGAACTCCAAAGTTGTCAACAAGGTGATTCTACATTTTCTTAATATTATACGCATCTTTGAATTCTTTCAAAAGAGCTTTCGTAGTATCAAACTATTCTTGTTTGCAATTGTGCTTCTTCCTGCACTTGTGGATTAATCTTAAAGATTCAAAAAGAACGTGATGATAGTTGCGTTATCAAGTTTATCCGTGGCCTTAACGATGACTTCTCCCAAGTTCGTTCCCAAATCATATATATATGGAACCTATGTCAACTCTGGTTAAAATCTTTTCTCTGACTCTCCAACAAGAACGTGAATTCAGTAGCTCTTTCCCTCCTAATTCTCAAGATTCTATTGTTAAACTTAGTTTTCAAGACAATTCCAATAAAAATTCTTTTAGTACTCATGGAGGTTCCTCTAATATTCGTGGAAGGGACGCTCTAACAAATTTGGTAGATGTAATACCAAGTATTGTGATCACTATCACATAACTAATCACACTTTTGACAATTGTTGGATTAAATACGGACTTCCTCAAGGTTATCACCAGAATCCTAAAGTTAAATCTACTCTTCTGAAATCTTATGCTAGTATGGTTGAATCTGATTCATCTGTTGTTATTAATCTTTGATGTATGTCATTTTACTCTTTATTTCTTGATCTAAGAGCATTTTCTAAGCTAGTTATTTTATTCATAAACCATACATTTAACATCTTTTCATTAAAAGCATAGCATAATTCATTTTTTCTTAATTTGTTGCATTTTACGTAGTTTTAGCATAATAAATAATATACATGCATACATCTACATTGCATATTTCTTTTTCTTCTTTTGTAGGAGAGGTAATTTGAGATAGGTCAAAGTGATGGAAAGAAATGTCCAAATTGAAGCCATCAAGTTTCACTCTTCTTGGAAGCCCAAGTTTGCTTATGCAACCCACTTCCAGAACGTTACAAGTAGAAATTTTGAATCAAGCAAATTAATCGGTGCGGGAATCCAATCTAGCTGAATTAAAAGCCAGCAGGAATAAAAAATAAAATACAAATCAGTGTTGGATAGGGATGACAATTAAACACATCCCCGTGGGGACCGACCCGTCCCCGCCCCAAGTTTGAATGGGAAAACCCGAGTTGACCGGGGCGGGTTCAGGTTTTCCCCGCTTTAAAAAGTCGGGGGCGGGGATGGGTAATGCAATCCTCACCCCGACCCCGACCTCGTCCCCGCCCCGACTTTATATTTAAATTTTAAAATATTAATATTTTAAAAGTATTTTCTTTTCTTTTTCTATTACATATAAGGTCATTTTTTTATATTTCACCAATTTTTATTTTTCTTATACCTATTTTTTAATTTTTTTGTCTTTTTTAATCTTTTATATCAATTAATTTATTACATTATTCTCTCTTTTATCTTTCAGTTTTTCACATTTTCTTAATCTCTCTCATCAATTTGTTTTTTTTTTCAATCTTTTCAATCAATTTGATGAACACAAAGTTAATTTTTTTATTCTTTATCTTTTTCTAAATATTTTTCATAAATCTTAGTAGTAAATAATATTATTTTATTTATAATTTATATTTATTAGGTTTTATTATGTCATTTTTTTATCTTATTATTCTTATTTATCATATATCAAATTTTATCTTAATAAAATAATTGTATTTTAAAGGATTAAAGGAATTGATAATTTAAACTTTTATTACTTTGAACTAATTGAATAATAATTAACTTATTAAATATTTTCTTATAAACTATATATTTCATATTTTTAAATGACAACTTAAAAATGAATTAACTTATATATATAATCAAATGTTTGAATATAGTATTATAATAATAATATTATAAGTATTCAAATATTTAAATACAGTATTATAATAATAATGTTATAAATAAAAAATGATTAAATATTTCTTTTACAAACATATTTTAATATAAATATAATAAATTAGAATGTATATTTAATTAATAATTATTATAAATTTTAAAATTATAAATATTTATTTATATATAAAAAATAGATAGTAAAATTAATTTATTATAAATGTAATTATCTTTTTAAAAATAATATAAATCGGGGACGGGGCGGGGAACCGAAACCCAGGCGGGACGGGGATGAAAACTTAATTTCTAACCCCGACGGGGATCGGGGCGGGGATAATTAAAAAGTCGGGGCGGGGATCGGGGAGGCAAAACCTGCCCCCGCCGTTGCCATGCAATCAAATTTTACAATTATTTATTTGAGAAATATTTGATTTTATTGTAATTAATTTTAGGCTTAATTTATCTTGTTCAAACTCCTATAAATAGAGGTCTTAGGACAACCCACAATCATAATCTCCTAGCCTGGGATGAGAATTGTTGTTTTGTCTCGCTCCCATTTTCTTTTCCTACTCTCAGTTCATTTAATTTTTAGTTAGGCGAGTTCATCTACTGCTACAATACTTCTGGTTTATTCTCTTTTATTTAATTTGCAATTTCTATTGAATATTCCAGTTTATCTTGCTCTAGTTATTTTATTTATTCAATGCTCATATTAATTTCTACTTTTTAATTGTTTAAAATTTTTATTCTAGTATTGCATAATTTTCATTTTCAATTCATCTCGTTTCCAATTCGCAATTTAGTTTTAGAGTTATCACTTTCAGAAATTTCAAATTTAATTAGTGCACTATTTTATTTCAAAGTAATTTTTGATTCATGCACTTTTAATTAAAAGCACTTTATCTTAATTTTATAAATTTCATTTATTTAAATTATGTTTCCATTTAATTTTAATTGTCATCAATCTTCTATAACAATTTGATTTTAAATTTTATTATTCTGTATCAATTTATTTCTTTTTCACTCTTTCATTCATCCCTTATTTACTGTTGTTTACTATTTTAGAGATAATGATATGTGATAGTGAGTATGATCCTATAATTGTGTCCTTGTGAGATTCGACATGGGTTAACTATACTGCATTAGTTTAACAACTTGTTTAATACTTTTTATCAGTATTTTGTGCGACCAAAATGATGTTATCAATCTTCCTACCATGAAGAAAGACAAAATTGATGCTCATTTTGGTTTCTCTAAAGAACAATATGAAGAAATTATTGCCTTATTACAACAATCAAAAAATGTTTTTTCTTCTCTCGTTGTTATTAATCAATGTATTGTAACACCTTCAAGTTTTGTTTTTTCCTTTTCTTCTTGGATATTAGATAATTGTGCTACTAATCATATATGTTTGTTTTCAAAATCTCAAATTTATTCCTCCTGTCTCTATATGTTTACCCAATCAACATTCTGTCATTCCTAAATTTTCGGGTACCATAATCTTAGACAATCTTGTTCTTCATGACACTATTTTTGTTCCTGAATGTTCTACTAATTGTTTTGTTGTTTTTCACCAAAGCCATTGTATTCTTTTGAAAACCAATACCTTTCAGATGATTATGCAACTAAAAGCATTAAAGTCTGTTTTATCTCCTAGGAGGTTATAACTTGAGTGTATATGTAACCAATTTTTCTTTACCACATTTTGTCCTTACTAATAAAACTAATCCTTGTAACTTGTGGCATATGAAACTTTGTCATCCATCTAATAAAAATTTACAAATTATTACCTCTCAATATTATGTATTTGTTATACTTCTATTGTTGCTTGGCATTTGTTAAACAAATATGTTTAAAATACTCTTCTTACAACAGTAAATCCACTTCTTCTTTTTTAACTCATTCATACATATATATGGGGTCTTGTCTCAATTTCTTCCATTGATGAATACAAGTATTTTCTAACTATAGTTGATGACTATAGTCGGTTTACTTGATTTCTTTTCCTTAAAACTAAAACTTAAGTCATAATTATACTTCAAATTTTCATCATTTTAACTAAACATCAGTTTTCTTGCAAATTAAAGAAAATAAGATCAAATAATGTTAAAGAATTTCTCCTTAGTGATTTGTGTAACAGTAAGGGAATTTTTTCATGAAGCTTCATGTGTTGCAACCCTTCACAAAAGGGAATTGTTGAGAGGAAACATCAACATCTTCTTAATATGTGTAGAGCTCTTCTTTCAAGTGAAAATACTTGACATTTTTTGTCTTATTCTTGTTAAATTACCTACTCTTTTTCTCAATAATAAATCTCCATATGAACTTATTTACTCCATAAAACTTGAGTTTACATTGGTTGTTTATCATACATAAGTACGATCACTAAAGGAAGAACTAAACTTGATTCCAAAAACTTAAAATGTTTTTTTCTTAGATATAAATCTAGAACAAAAGATTATGATTTGTATGATCTACAATCAAAGTCCATTGTTGTGTCTAGAAATGTCATTTTTCATGAAAACAATTTTCCTTATTACTTATCTTTGTCATCTGATCATTTCTCTCCTAACAAGGGACGACAAAACGGGTCAGGTCGCTACTAGAAAAATGTCAAATAGTAACCGAAATCAGTGACTGAAAAAGTTAGTTACTATTAGTGATCGAATCAGTAATCAAATTATTATTTTTTAATTTAGTAACTGAAATAGTAACTAAATTTTCGGTCACAATAAATCGGTTACTATTTCAGCCACTTTATTATTTAATTTACTTTTTATTATTTAATTTAATTTTTTAATTTTTTTAATTATTCTAATTAGTATCTAATTTTCACTCCTCTCTCGTTATCCTCCCAACTTTCATCTTCTTCGCACTGATAATCCTCCAAAATTTTATGTTCTTCATGCTCGACGACCCTCCCAAATTCACCTTCCCGCTCACAATTTCACTCCCTCTTTGTGACCTTGTACCAGTGACTATCCATCATTGTTCGAGCTTAATCACCTTCGTCTCTCCAACCCCAATCCTCAACCCTTCTATTCAGCTTCAAAGATCTTTAACCCAGCATGCATGACCTGACCTCAAGCTTGAAATCCAACCCAGTGACCTTGAATCTCAAATCTGAGTGACCAAAACACCCAATCAAAACCCAAGCAACTTCGAATCTCAACCTCAGTCTCAACCTCGACGAACTCGAGGCCGAACCCCAACTCTGGCGACATCGAACCTCAATGTCAAGCCAAACCCAATTGTCATTTTGTGAAACCCAACGCAAACCCAGCGGAGCTCGAACCCTAACGCATACCCTAGTG
This sequence comes from Sphenostylis stenocarpa, assembly GCA_963425845.1. Taxonomy (NCBI): domain Eukaryota; kingdom Viridiplantae; phylum Streptophyta; class Magnoliopsida; order Fabales; family Fabaceae; genus Sphenostylis; species Sphenostylis stenocarpa. The sequence goes on along the minus strand of OY731399.1, from coordinate 25,532,342 downwards.
ACGTCGAACTCTAACCTCGAGCCAACCCCCACTTTAATTCGGTCGCAATTAGCGATTGACTGATTGCTCAAGGATGTGTAAAAGATTATATATTCAATGTATGTTAAAAAAGTTCAAGCCAAACTGTTTTTATAGAAGATTTTCAAAACTGCTGGTTTAATTAATCTGTTAAAAGTGCAGTTTTAATCATTAAAACTTCTTTTAATCCATTAATACGTTCTTGATTCTTTAACAGATTTATTTTAAGCGATACGACAACGTTTATATCAATTAAAACACTTTACAAAAAATCTTCTAAGTTGATTTAATCGATTGTTTCGCGATTCAATCGATTGAAATACTCGCAAAACTTTCTCGTAAAACTTTTCAAGTTATTTTAACTGATAAAAATAAGTTTTAATCGATTAAAACGTCTGTCAGAAATTGTTTTAATCGATTGAAATGAGATTTAATCGATTAAAATAGTTCGATCAGTCATAATCGCATTCGATCGATCATAATTGAAACAATATAATAGCGGTTCCAGGTTAACCATTATCTAAGTGAGCTTTTAAGAGCGGTTCCTGTGTAACCGCTATCTAAAATGTATTTCGCTTGAGCGACACTCTTCTCGCCCGAGTGAAACGCCCCCTGCACAAAATTGGCATTCTCGGGTTGTATTTTGCTTGAGCGACTCTAGTCTCGCTCGAGCGATATTTGATTTTGATCGATTAGATTTTCGAAATGATCGATCATATTTGATAATTTTTTCAAATAATTAATTATAATCGATTAGTTTTCTAAATTATTGATTAGAATTGATTAGTTTTTCAAATAATAGATTAGAATTGATTAATTTCGAAATATATACTAAAAAATTATAATTAAAAATATAAATTAGTTAAGAATATTGACTATTGTAAAGATAAAGTAGAACATGGGAGGAGATGAGGATGATAATATAATGATAGAACTTACAAAAATGTAGAATTGAGAAGTTTGAAACAAATAAAATTAAGAAAATAGATATTTAATTACACTTTTAATAAATTTAAGATAATACTAGTTTTGATTTTTATTTTTAAATATTTATTTTAATTATTTAAAACAGAGAAACTATAATTTTAGTTTCTAGCTACTGAATTTAAAGAATTAAATTTATTATTATTTAATCTTTTAATTTTAGTATTAAAATTTTAAATTATATTTTATTAAATTAAAATAATTACAATATATTTTTCTACTTTGAGAATGAACAATATAATTAAACTCAAAATTGACAATATTATAATACATTTTTGAACTCTTTTGGATTAATTTTTTTTTCCTAATTTTTGATAAAGTTAATTTTAATATTTAAAAGTATTTAACATTTTGAATTTTGAAAGGTTTTCTCTAATAGAAAATTTAAAAACATAATATAAAAAAAATAGTTAATATAAGTTTTCATTATGATCGGTCATAATTGCATTCGGATCGATCATAATTGAAACCATATAATAGCGGTTCCAGGTTAACCGCTATCTAAGTGAGATTTTAAGAGCGGTTCCTGTGTAACCGCTATCTAAACTGTATCTCGCTTGAGCGACAACCTTCTCGCTCGAGCGAAACGCCCTGCACAAAATTGGTATTCTCGGGTTGTATTTCAGCTTGAGCGACTCTAGTCTCGCTGCGATCGATATTTGATTCTGATCGATTAGATTTTTGAAATGATCGATCATATTTGATAATTTTTTCAAATAATTAATTATAATCGATTAGTTTTCTAAATTATTGATTAGAATTGATTAGTTTTTCAAATAATAGATTAGAATTGATTAATTTCTGAAATATATACTAAAAAATTATAATTAAAACTATAAATTAGTTAAGAATATTGACTATTATAAAGATAAAGTAGAACATGGGAGGAGATGATGATGATAATATAATGATAGAACTTACAAAAATGTAGAATTGAGAAGTTTGAAACAAATAAAATTAAGAAAATAGATATTTAATTACACTTTTAATAAATTTAAGATAATACTAGTTTTGATTTTTATTTTTAAATATTTATTTTAATTTTTTAAAACAGAGAAACTATAATTTTAGTTTCTAACTACTGAATTTAAAGAATTAAATTTATTATTATTTAATCTTTTAATTTTAGTATTAAAATTTTAAATTATATTTTATTAAATTAAAATAATTACAAATATTTTTCTACTTTGAGAATGAACAATATAATTAAACTCAAAATTGACAATATTATAATACATTTTTGAACTCTTTTGGATTAATTTTTTTTTCCTAATTTTTGATAAAGTTATTTTTAATATTTAAAAGTATTTAACATTTTGAATTACGAAAGGTTTTCTCTAATAGAAAATTTAAAAACATAATATAAAAAAAGAGTTAATGTAAGTTTTCATTATGATCGGTCATAATTGCATTCTGATCGATCATAATTGAAACCATATAATAGCGGTTCCAGGTTAACCGCTATCTAAGTGAGCTTTTAAGAGCGGTTCTGTGTAACCGCTATCTTAACTGTATTTCGCTTGAGCGACAATCTTCTCGATCGAGCGAAACGCCCCTACACAAAATTGGCATTCTCGGGTTGTATTTCAGCTGAGCGACTCTAGTCTCGCTCGAGCGATGGTGCAACCGCTATTAGAAGTGCTCTTTTAAGAGCGATTCGAGTGGAACCGCTATCATATACAACCAGATTTTTTTATTATGATCGATTATATTTTCGAAATGATCGATCATATTTGATAATTTTTTCAAATAATTAATTATAATCGATTAGTTTTCTAAATTATTGATTAGAATTGATTAGTTTTTCAAATAATAGATTAGAATTGATTAATTTCGAAATATATACTAAAAAATTATAATTAAAACTATAAATTAGTTAAGAATATTGACTATTGTAAAGATAAAGTAGAACATGGGAGGAAATGAGGATGGTAATATAATGATAGAACTTACAAAAATGTAGAATTGAGAAGTTTGAAACAAATAAAATTAAGAAAATAGATATTTAATTACACTTTTAATAAATTTAAGATAATACTAGTTTTGATTTTTATTTTTAAATATTTATTTTAATTATTTAAAACAGAGAAACTATAATTTTAGTTTCTAGCTACTGAATTTAAAGAATTAAATTTATTATTATTTAATCTTTTAATTTTAGTATTAAAATTTTAAATTATATTTTATTAAATTAAAATAATTACAATATATTTTTCTACTTTGAGAATGAACAATATAATTAAACTCAAAATTGACAATATTATAATACATTTTTGAACTCTTTTGGATTAATTTTTTTCCTAATTTTTGATAAAGTTAATTTTAATATTTAAAAGTATTTAACATTTTGAATTCGAAAGGTTTTCTCTAATAGAAAATTTAAAAACATAATATAAAAAAATAGTTAATATAAGTTTTCATTATGATCGGTCATAATTGCATTCGGATCGATCATAATTGAAATCATATAATAGCGGTTCCAGGTTAACCGCTATCTAAGTGAGATTTTAAGAGCGGTTCTGTGTAACCGCTATCTAAACTGTATCTCGCTTGAGCGACAACCTTCTCGCTCGAGCGAAACGCCTCCTGCACAAAATTGGTATTCTCGGGTTGTATTTCGCTTGAGCGACTCTAGTCTCGCGCGATCGATATTTGATTCTGATCGATTAGATTTTTGAAATGATCGATCATATTTGATAATTTTTTCAAATAATTAATTATAATCGATTAGTTTTCTAAATTATTGATTAGAATTGATTAGTTTTTCAAATAATAGATTAGAATTGATTAATTTCAAAATATATACTAAAAAATTATAATTAAAACTATAAATTAGTTAAGAATATTGACTATTATAAAGATAAAGTAGAACATGGGAGGAGATGATGATGATAATATAATGATAGAACTTACAAAAATGTAGAATTGAGAAGTTTGAAACAAATAAAATTAAGAAAATAGATATTTAATTACACTTTTAATAAATTTAAGATAATACTAGTTTTGATTTTTATTTTTAAATATTTATTTTAATTTTTTAAAACAGAGAAACTATAATTTTAGTTTCTAACTACTGAATTTAAAGAATTAAATTTATTATTATTTAATCTTTTAATTTTAGTATTAAAATTTTAAATTATATTTTATTAAATTAAAATAATTACAAATATTTTTCTACTTTGAGAATGAACAATATAATTAAACTCAAAATTGACAATATTATAATACATTTTTGAACTCTTTTGGATTAATTTTTTTTCCTAATTTTTGATAAAGTTAATTTTAATATTTAAAAGTATTTAACATTTTGAATTACGAAAGGTTTTCTCTAATAGAAAATTTAAAAACATAATATTAAAAAAAGAGTTAATGTAAGTTTTCATTATGATCGGTCATAATTGCATTCTGATCGATCATAATTGAAACCATATAATAAGCGGTTCCAGGTTAACCGCTATCTAAGTGAGCTTTTAAGAGCGGTTCCTGTGTAACCGCTATCTTAACTATATTTCGCTTGAGCGACAATCTTCTCGATCGAGCGAAACGCCCCTACACAAAATTGGCATTCTCGGGTTGTATTTCGCTTGAACGACTCTAATCTCGCTCGAGCGATGGTGCAACCGCTATTAGAAGTGCTCTTTTAAGAGCGGTTCCAGTGGAACCGCTATCATATACAACCAGATTTTTTGATTATGATCGATTAGATTTTCGAAATGATCGATCATATTTGATAATTTTTTCAAATAATTAATTATAATCGATTAGTTTTCTAAATTATTGATTAGAATTGATTAGTTTTTCAAATAATAGATTAGAATTGATTAATTTCGAAATATATACTAAAAAATTATAATTAAAACTATAAATTAGTTAAGAATATTGACTATTGTAAAGATAAAGTAGAACATGGGAGGAGATGAGGATGATAATATAATGATAGAACTTACAAAAATGTAGAATTGAGAAGTTTGAAACAAATAAAATTAAGAAAATAGATATTTAATTACACTTTTAATAAATTTAAGATAATACTAGTTTTGATTTTTATTTTTAAATATTTATTTTAATTATTTAAAACAGAAAAACTATAATTTTAGTTTCTAGCTACTTGAATTTAAAGAATTAAATTTATTATTATTTAATCTTTTAATTTTAGTATTAAAATTTTAAATTATATTTTATTAAATTAAAATAATTACAATATATTTTTCTACTTTGAGAATGAACAATATAATTAAACTCAAAATTGACAATATTATAATATATTTTTGAACTCTTTTGGTATAATTTTTTTTCTTAATTTTTGATAAAGTTAATTTTAATATTTAAAAGTATTTAACATTTTGATATAATGAGTATGATAATATAATGATAGAATTTACAAAAATGTAGAATTGAGAAGTTTAAAAAAAAATTTAAGAAAATAGAGATTTAATTATACTTTTAATAAATTTAAGATAATACTAGTTTTTAAACCTTTTTCTAATATTTGTTTTTAAAAATATAATATCATTTTTAATATTTTATAGATTTTATATTTATATATTTATAAAATTAATTGGATTAAATTTATTATTCTCTCATATATTATTATACATTTAGCGTAATTTTAGTTTATTTAAAAATTAGAATACAAATATACTATACCAATATACCATTATATTATTTTCATTGTATATAAATTACAAAATTAATAATTTGTATACTATACTATACTATCATATTATTTGTATACTATACTAATAGTATAATATACTATATTATAATATTATTTGTATACAAAACTAATATCTTTATATATAAATATATAAATATGGAAAGATATAAATATATGTAAAAATATAAACATATAAATATATATAAATATGTAAAGATATAAACATATATCTTTAATATTTTGTAAATGTAAATATAATTTATATATATTTTTAAATCTTTTTCTAATATTTATTTTTAAAATTTAATATTTTTTTTCAAATATATAAATATATAAAGATATAAATGTATAAGGATATAAAAAAATATATAAATATATCAATATATAAATATATCAAAATATAAATATATAAATATATTAATATATTAATATATAAATATATCAATATATAAATATATATATATATATATATATATATATATATATATTATATACAAATATATCAATATATCAATATTATCCCCTCATATATTAATATACATTATTAGCATAATTTTAATTTAATTAAAAATTAGAATACAAATATACTATAATATACTAATATACCATTATATTATTTTCATTGTATATAAATTACAAAATTAATAATTTGTATACTATACTATACTAATATATTATTTGTATACTATACTAATAGTATAATATACTATATTATAATATTATTTGTATAGAAAACTAATATCTTTATATATAAATATGAAAAGATATAAATATATGTAAAAATATGAAGATATAAATATATAAAAATATAAATATATGTAAAAATATAAAGATATAAATATATCAAAATATAAATATATCAAAATATAAATATATCAATATTTAAATATATATTAAAATATATAAATATATTTTTATTTATAGATTTTATATTTATATATTTATACGGATATACATTTATTTGTATGTAAATATAATTTATTTGTAAGTTATTATTAAAAGATCCTAGTAGCTTAGTGGTTAGAGTTTCAGCCTTCCAACTCTAAGGTATCGGGTTCGAATCCCGACAATGACAATAAACCACCTAATAATAAGTTAAACTTCTAAAAAATATAATATAATTAAGAGATAGGGAAAATAAATAATAGATATAATAAATATGTAAATAAATAAAAATAATTAAATTTGTTATTGATTAACTTTTTCATTGATTTAGTGACCGATTCCAGTTGGTCACTATTTCGGTCACTATTTTAATTAGTAACCGATTTTGCACATTTAGTGACCGAATTTTCGGTCACTATTTGGTGTTTTTCTCGTAGTGGGTCCGGCGGGTCGACCCGCCAGCCCGCCATAATATGGCGGGGTGAGTTGGTGTTTTCAGCCCACCAGCCCGCTTTGGCCCGCCCCATCAAGCTCGTCAACCCGCTGAGCCAACCCGCGGGATAGGGCAAGCTAGCCCGCGTCCCGCCTAATTAATAAAAAATAATTTTTTATTGTAATAAAATTAATTATAAAGATAATATATAAAGTTAAAAATTTTAAAAAGAAAATTAAAAAAGTTTCACTCTCATAGAAAATATTATTCTTACTCGAAACATAATTTTCTCTCTTGTTCTCCTTGTTCATCCTAAGCACTAATTATTTTTATCCTTATGACTTGAATTAAAGGTGTAAGAATTAATCAACAAAGAATAATGTGAAGTTTTATCAAATAAAAAAATATAGGTATTTGAAATTTTCAATATAAAAAATATAAATTTTATAAGTTTTAACGTTATATATATATATATATATATATATATATATATATATATATATATATGTATATATATATATATATATATTTGTTATTATTTATTATTATGTATATTTTATTATTGTTCTAAATTATAATTTCTTAAAATAATGTATTGATTTATATTATTTCAAATATTATTTATTATTATGTATATTTTATTATTGTTCTAAATTATAATTTCTTAAAATAATGTATTGATTTATATTATTAAATTGAAATAATATATTTATATATATATATTGAATTATTAACAAACAAATAATAATTTTATTATTAAATTTATTAAAAAAAATATTTTAAAAAATAAATTATTTTTTTCTAAATTATGACGGGTCGACCGCTAATCTACCCTTGGCGGGGCGGGCCAAGGTCTACGACCGATCATGACTATAACAAGCCGACCCACCGCCCGCTTTTGGCGGGACGAGCTGATCCGTTTTGCCATCCCTACTTCTAACAACACTGATCCTAATATTTCTAATATCACTCTTTTTTATTTTTCCTATTTACCTGTTTCAATTGCCATAGTTCCTAGAGAGGATAACAATAATGATTCTTTTCTTATTTCGGATACCTCTCAAGTTACATTACTTGGTCATAGAACTTCTCTTAAAGTTAAAAACAGGCCTTGATACTTAGATCAATACTATTATGGTGTTGCTTCCACTTCTCAATCACATTTCTCTACTCCTTATCCCATACATTTATTTCTTTCATATGATAATTTCTCCTCTGACCATACTTCTTTTCGTCACAATATTTCTTCCCAAGCTTAACCCTTTTTCCTTTAAAGAAGCTTCTCAACTTGCTTACTAGAATGAAGCCATAAATGCTGAATTAAATGCTCTAGATAGAAACCACACTTGGTCATTAGCTCCCCTTTCTCATGGCAAGAAACCAATTGGCTACAAATGGGTTTACTCGATCACACATAAACCAAATGGCTCAGTTGATAGATTTAAAGCTAGGTTGGTTTCTAAGGGGTTTACTCAAACTGAGTGGTTGATTATTTTGAGACCTTCTCTCCTGTTGTGAAGCTTACCAATGTTAGAATTCTCCTAGCTTTGGCCACTACTAGCAACTGCTTTATACACCATTTTGATGCTGATAACACATTCTTTCATGGTTATTTACATAAGAAATCTATATGAAGCCTGCACGAGGCCTTTCTCTTCCTCATCCAACATTTGTTTGTAAGCTTCACAAGTCTCTATATGGTTAAAACAACAAGCAAATTTACTTGGCTGCAAACCATCCCCTACACCTTCAGATCCTTTTATGAAAATCCATGCAGATCAAGGCACGCTTCTCTCGGATCCTTCTCCCTATAGACGACTTATTGAATTATTACTGTATTTCACTAACACCAGACTCATTATTAGACTTGCTTGAATTTCCTTTTATATTGAAGCATCCTTTACCCTTGTATGAGACTTTATTTTTCTCACTTTCAATGAGAATTTTATCAAACACTCACAATATTATGATTATTATATACAATTTATACTATCATACCTCCACTAGAAATTGGTTAGGCTCTGATACCATTTTAGACAGAACTCCCTTCTTATCCAAACAACATGAATTCACTAGGACAAACTTTAGCCGTCATGGCAATAATGTCCTCTCAATATTCATGTTATTTCTCAATAAGAGAGGAACTGCGATGAGATGGTTTAAGGATCATAAAATTTCTAATATACGAGATCCTCAGAAGAGGTGAGTGTAGAGCATACTTGCATCTAAGTATGGAAGAGATAACATAAATTATATACTTCAGACTTTCAAACAAAATAAAACTAAAAAAGAAGACATTTTTAAGAAAGGAACTTTGTATTCAATTTATTCTTCCTTGAGTCATTACAAGCCTTTCTATTTATAGTCACACTATACAAACAAAAGTGAAAATTTTGCTAAACTAAATTAAAATTGGACCTGAAAATATCATACAAATTGAAATCTGAAGTTTAGGTTTTAACCCAAACCTATTATGGCCTAATATTTTACAAACAATATAAGATAGCATATATCATTCCGGATAAAGTAAAGTGGATTTTTTCTTATTTTCAATGACACGTTTGTAGTACATGCAATGACCACGTGTAAAGATAAGGGAATCTTGTTTTAATAGTTTTTCATGATGACAATCATTAACTAAAGTCTTTACTTTGAATATGATCTTATAGAATTCGAACAATTCATCTATCGAGCTTCACTCCAAGTCATGTTTTCGTACAGTGGGTCCTAGTAAGGATATATCTTTTTGTGAAGCATAATCTCTTCCACCAGTTCTTAGTTGTAATTATCTGTTAATTCTTTAACCTTTTGAAATTATTCCTTAAGCACATAAAGCTCGGTTATTGATTTGAATAATCTTATCTTTTTGGAACCATCATCTTTTGGAATGATCATGTTTTCACATAGATGTTTGGCCAACCGATTTTTGTAGTTGTCATCCAAAGGATATGTTTTAAACTTCCCTAAATATAAACTTCATTTATTGACCATAAATGTCCTATGTGATTCTAGAAATATGCACGGTGGATAATAAAGATAGAGGTGAGAGAATCAAGAGAATTTTCAATCATTCTTCTCTGTCATTGAAAATCTAAAATTCTTGTCTCCACCAGGACAAAGGTGAAAACTTGTTGGGAATATTACTTTATTATCTTTTATTTAAATTAGGTATTGAAATATTTTTATCATCTTTTAAATGAAGATAAAAGGATATTAGGTTATTATTTTTATTTAAACAATTATGATTGAAATATTATTAATATTTAATATTTTGTCATATTTGTACTCTATATATAGAGTACATGAATAAAATATATACCTATATGATATATATTTCATATATCAGAATACATATACACAAAATCCTAAAAATTGTTGGATCTGTTTGATGATTAAATTCTCATTAAGAAAGTTGAGTAGCTCTTCAGCAATGTAAGGTTGAGGTTGATATGACCCTTAAGAAAAATGCATTCTCAAAAAATCAATTTTTCTTTAGGCCAAAGGGATTTTCTTTTCAAAGAGCATTATCTCATGTTAATGGCATATTTTGAAGATCTGACCCAATAACTTGTTGTGAGAGTCTATGTCTTTAGAGAACAGTAAGATATCATTCATATAAATAATAACTTTGTCTAATATGGTTAAAAAAACTTTGTCATGGCTTTTTGGAATAGTGAAGGGGCTACTTTTAGCCTGAAGGGCATAATCTTCCATTGATATTGGACATTAGGTATGCAAAAATTTATCTTATATCTATCAGAATAAGCAATATCTAGTTGCCAGAATCTAGATTTGAGATCAAACTTTGAGAAAATAGGAGCTTCTTTAATTTACCTTAACGTTTTAGGTTGAAGGTGGTGTCTATGTCACTTAAGCTTATGTCTCATTAGTATTATCTTTCCGCAGTGAATTCTCCCTCAAAAGACCCAATAGTAGTATCAAAACCTGGTTTGTATGGTGATCGACGATTTAAGAGTGGTTCCTATATCGAAAGTCTTCCTGACAGTGCATTAGATAAATGTGTCCCGTTATGATGAATGACGGTACAAGAAAGGGTCACTAGTGAGCTTGAGGGGATGTACTTATGTGAAGGAAATCTCATTTAAGGGGAAGTTTGTTGGAAAATCCAAATGTGAGTATAAGTCTCACATTGAGTAAGAATGAGAAATTTCAACAACATATAAGGAAGAAAAATGCATAACTCAATGTCTTAAAGTTTTAGTTTGAAGGTGGTGTTAATCTCTTATGTTAGTTGGGTTCATGTCTCATTGGTGTTGTGTCCCACTCAAAAGGATCTAACAGAAAGATGGTTAGTACTACACTTCCGGCATGAAGAGTGAACTACGTCTTCTATGAAGAGAAATGACTAATCTAATAACTCCATAATAAATGTGAGTATACCCTTCATTTTACCAATAGCTAATAAGATATTTGATAATCTCAATATTGTGTTCTTTTGTGATTGCGGCTAAATAACACTATCCATTTTGGAGGATTAGACATATTCTTTAACCTGAGGTCTTTTGGTGAAAATAAGCCTAAATATTACTTGAAAGTAAATTTTTACCTTTTGAATATAGTATAAGAACTTAAGAGAGGATTGTATGTCTCTGAGATTTGATCCAGAGAGGTAAGAGTATTCTATGAAGTTTTCTTATTTTTAATAAGATGGTTTTTGAAATAATTTTTGGGAGAGAAAGAGTATAGTTTAACAATACAAAACCTAACTCAAGTGGTGTTTGGTATCTTGAAAAGTTGTCCTGTTCATTTTTTATATATAATTTTTACTTGTTATATTACATGTATAAGTTAATTTTTTTAAAGTTGGCATTTTAAAATGTTAATAAATATAAAATATATATAATTTGTAAAAAAATTTAATAAGGTCATTCTTATTTAATTAGTATAAAATAATAAAAATTTTAATTATTAATTATTTTTAATTTTTTAAAATATAATTATTTAATAGATATAATTATTTTATTAAGATAAAATTGATATATGTTAAATAAGAATAATAAAAAAATAGTAATGATTTAACAAAACTTAATAAAAATAAGTTAAAAATAAAATAATACTTCGTATTACTGATATTAAATATGAAATATTTAGTGAAAGATAAATAAAAAAATAATAATTTTTTATTTCTTAAATAGGTTAAATAAATTGAAAAAATTTAAATAAAATAAAAATGTGTGAAGAACTAAAAAGTAGGAGAAAGAGAATAATATAATAAATTAATTGATTGAAAAGATAGAAAAGGATAAAAAATATAAAAAAATATAAAAAAGAAAAGAAAAATTTATGTTTAAAAAATTATATTTAAATATAAAATTCAAACGGAAAAAATTATTGTACCTATCTGTTACATTTTAAAACGAGACAAATCTACGGCCATTCAACCTAATTTATTTTTTTTTTAACCTCGAAGAGAGTACGAGGGTACAAATTTCATTACCATAAATAGGATAAAATAAAGTTGCACTCTTTTAAACATATTATGCTCTTATTACAGAAATTAATGAACCTCGTTCAAAATCAACGACGAAGGAAGCAGCTCCCAATAACTATATTTTGCATTATTTATAAAATGAAGGTTTCCAAATTTAACAAACTATGGGAATCAAATAATTTATTAAGCCATGTTGTTTAAATTCAATAAAATATTGTGTGCATTCTTTGTAAATAAAAATAAATATATGTATACAAGTATTTGAAATAATAGATTTACATTCATTTTATAATTATAAAAGTTCCAAAATTCGAAAGAGTTAATTTAAATTCGAAAGCAATCAGCTTCCGTTTCCGCATTACATAGTTCCCAAATTCTCAAAGGCAAAGGTTTTAGAAAGCCACAAAGACGCGTACAAGTTAAAAAGTACAGAGAGATTGTCGAAGGTATCATAAAAAAGGCTCCAAAGGTGTAGAGGACAGACAAGCTCTACTTTCCAAACGGCCACCTCCAGAAAAAGTCCCAACTTTGCACCATTTTAGCCCAACTTCAGAAGAGAACAAAACTCCTCCTATGACTCACCAATTAATTTTTATTGCTTCAAAAGGGTTAAAATCTTTTGACCCCACAAGCACAATCTCAAAAGGAAATCAACCATTCAGTACTTAGCTCTGACCCCAGACAAGGTTAGTGACCTTTGACTTCATACATTTCTCCAGGCGTTGACTATAGCCCTAACATGCCAGATTTCACAAAACTAACATCAAGAATTTGAACTTTCGAAGCAACAAATTGCGACATTACTAGAAATAGGAACATAAACGATACGACGCATTAAGATATATTCCCAGAGCTTAAAAACAAGTTAAACTTTCGTAGAAGCTATATATATATTATATAAAGAACAGAATACCAACAAAGTAATACTGCAATGACTATGCTTGATTCAGAGTTGAGGCTATAACAACATCCACAAGAGGAAGAAGGGTGGACCCCACCACACAATCTCTACTTATCATGGGATGAAGTGGCCAGGATCCACCCAACCCATTCGTGGAACTTTTCAAAACCGGATTCACAATTTGAAATGATATATCATTACTACATTTACCAGAACAAAAAAAAAAAAAAACTCGTATTAACAAATACAAAGAAACATGAAACATCTTTGAGCAACGACAAAATCTTTGGCACAATCTTGCATTTCAATCTTGTTAACGCCCAGAGAGATTCCCAATTGTGCGTTGCTCTCCCTTGATTACACCATCGCGAGGTGGGTTGAAACACACTGGTAGAACATCCTCGGACTCGCACGGAAAGTTCATAGTTTCGAAATGCTTCTCCAACGTCTCCTTCCCCTGCATTGTAACACAGAATATATGAGACCCTATTCTTGATGTTACCGAAGAACTACAACATCGATACACGACACTGTTCAATGTAAATTAAGTCTCTAAATTGGCATTGTAGTTTCTTGATATGAAAACTTGACAAATACTTATTTAGGTCTCTCGCAAAAGAAACAGTAATTTACCCATTTTAGGAAAAACTCAAAATATTTTTATTAAATTAAAATGTATCTATAATCAGGTAAAGAGAGAAATATAATAATTTAACCTGTCAAGAATAATAATATTACTGGTTAAATAGAAACAATGATGATTAAGTCTAATCTATGATTCTATTGTGTATGTGACCATACCTGCAAACGTGCAGAAACCACTTCACGTATCTTGTGGGACTGGAACAAGTCCCATTTCAGATGCGAGGCTGTCCAAAGAAACTTCCACGCTGCCTGGGATTCGGTGAAGTTCACAAAAGCATAACCCTTGTTCATCCCACTTCTGCAGAACAAAATCATGATCAACGGTTTCCACACCATTTCACACAGAAAAAGAAAATAGATAAACACAAACAAATTGTAACTTACTGGAAATCAATTGGCAAATAAACGAAATCAAAAGCTAAAGAAGTGATTGGCTCTTCGCATTTCTGTTTACCGCATTCTTTGATTCTTTTATTCAAATTCATGCAGTGATTGTCCAGAAACTCCACCAGCATGTCTCGGCTGCGTCAGACACAACGAATAGAAGCAAAAATTGCGTTAAAAATAGTCTCAAACATCAAAATTTTCAGGGAAAAAAAAAGAAAAACGTAAAGAGACTTTTAAAATTAATGAAAAAAATGAAAAATAGGGAATACGAAGGGGTATGAATCGTAGATTACATACGTGTATTTGCTAGGAATATTTTTTATCATGACAGTGGTTTCATTCTTCTCGACATTAACAGGCAACTGAGGATAAAAACGTTTCTTCTTAGGGTAAACCCTGGGGCACTGTTCATCCGGGTACCTCGTAACTTTTCGGTTCTTCAAAAAGTCAAAACTTTTGTGTTGACCATTCGCTTCTCCCTTCGTTCTCTGCGCGTAAGCCTTCATTCTCATACCATCAGAACGGTGACCATTCACTGATCCGCAACTAATGAAAGCCTTACACACTTGTTTCTGCACAAGCCCTTTTGCGCCATCCGTTTCGGCTTCAGCAACAACCACCTCGTCGTTCTTCTGGGGCACTGCATGCGCTTCCACGGGGCTAGGGTCATTTTCTATGTTATGAACAAGGGGTGTCTCAGCTTTAGGCGCTAAAGGGATGGTTACGGGGGCATTATGAGAGATCATGGAAGGTGGTGGAACTATTGTGGTGGGGTAATAATAGATGGGGTAAAGCTCTCGATAGGGGAATGAAGAACCGTAGTAGTAGTAATAGTAGTAGTGGTCGTGAGGAGTGATAATGGAAGTGGGAAAATTGGGGTATGGAAAGAATTGTTGTTGTTGCTGAAGGTGGAGGTTATTGGTTGGAACAAATTCTTGTGCGTCTGGGTTCAGAGAAACCATGGTTGGTTGGAGAAGAGTTTTATTATACAGAAAAAACACGATGAATAAAAACGATGATGATGGTAGAATGCAACGAAGAGTGATGATTGTATGCCTTTTCCGATGAGAAAGATGAAATAGCTAAAAGACTGTTGAACGAATGACTTACACCTCCATCTGCTCCTCCTTTTATAGATGTAGTATACTGAATTTTTTGTCTATGATTATTATCAATTATCAATTAATTTAAGATTATCATATCTAAGATTTTATTTAGATACGGTAAATTTTGATATGTTATATTCACACTATAAGTTAGTATTTCTATCAAAATAATCTTTAAGTGAAATATACAATGAATAAATACGATTATGTATGAAATAATATTCAGGATAAGATTATATTTTTGGAAAAAAATATGTATAGAATATAAATCGGGATAATAATATCCTTAGAAATTATTTTGTTTCCTTGTTTATATTATCATGACAACTGAATAACGGATTAGCAAATTCTATAGCGATTAATTAATCTTTTAATTATTTTTATACAACAAATTTAATTCTATCTCGCCGCGGTAACCAAACAATCTAATATATTATTTTTATAATTGATTAAGTATGTTATATTATATATTTATATATAAATCTATAACATGTTATTAAACTTAAATAAAGTAAATTATATAATAATAAAACAAAACTAAAAGAAAATAAATTATTAAACTTAAATTATATAAATATTTTGGGAGAGTTTGTTAAAATAATGTTTTTAAATGAAAGAAAAATGGAAATAAGAAAGATGGAAAAGGTGGTGAGATAGAGAGTAGGAAGTATTAGTTATGATGGAAAAGGAAAGAAGGAAAAATAATAATAATAATAATAAATAAATAAATAAATAAAAGAGGAAAAGTGGGGTAATGATTACGTAAACATTTAATGCATGGATCTGATTTGGACTGAGAAGTCACTGTCCGCCGGAGAAGATTATTATTCAACTTATTTTAATAAATTATTATTTATAATTTTCAAAAAGAAAAGTATATTCCAAAAATACTATTTATTTCATGATTCTTCTACTTTCATTAGCAGAGGATACTTGAAAAAGTGAAAAAAAAAAATATATATATATATATAGAAAATAAAAAAATTTAAATTAAAAGAAATAATAAATAAATAGTAAAAATAAATTTATTCATTTAAACAATCAATAATTTATTATGAATATAATTTTTTTTAATTTTTTTAATTATCATATAATCGATTATCTTATTTTTAAAATATTTATTATATTTGATTTCAAAAAAATTATAAATAAATAAATGTAATTTTTTAGTATTTGATAATATAGAAATTGGTGAATGAAAAAGTATACTTCAGTTTATTTGGTTAAAGAATGAGACGAATGATAAAATTGTGATATAATTTAGATTTATAATAAAATAATATACTACTCTAAATTATTAATAAATTTATATTAATGTGTTTAAAAATATTAATGAGAAATCAAATATATTTTAGTACTCGATCTTCTTCCATTAGAATCTTAAACATGATTTGTATTTTTATCAATATCTTGAACTAAAGGAGAAGATAGATCTGTTACCAAAAATGGGTTCTTCTACACAAATTTTGGAGATCTTCAAATTAATATATGGTAGGAGAAGAATAAAAGAAACTGAAAAAACTAAAAATATATTTAAGATTTCAGTATAAAATCAATCGCTGTAACACGAATTGAACGAGATTTTATGAAATATTGTACTTTATTTCATACGACAAAATATATTAAAAAATTATAATGTAACAAATATTGTAACAAAGATATTCAACAATTCTTAACTCTTGTTAAATATCTTGGTTATTGATTTGAAATCTTTTATCAAATCTCTCAAGGAACATCGTGTTGGCAGATTAAATAATCACCAAATAGGAAGTAATAATCACTATAATTTATAATGTTTGTGATTGTAATAAATCAGAATTATAATAAATCATTATTCTAATAGTCATGGTTCTTGATCTAGAAATAATATATTGTACACCATTTATTCTAGAAACTTATATTGCACTCTTTACATTTTTATTTATTCAAACAATATTTCTTGTTTCTTAAATATACATCGTTTAAAAAATGTGTTTCATAAAACAAGTAATTTGCAAAATTAAACTATAATAAATACTTTTCAAATTACCCTTTTTTAATATAGTTTTTTATTCTAAAAAGGTTTGATTATCATATAAATGATAAAGAATATTAATTACTTTTTATTTTGTTGATTTATTTATTTAATTTACCTTTCTTAACCCCCAATTTTTTCGGTTAGAGAGTAGACTTTTACAAATGAAATATTATACACAGGATTTTTTGTTTATGTAAACAATTTCAAACCTTAAACCATAAATTGAATAAAAAAAATGAGATAGAAATTTGAGACTCTTCGAAAGTGCAAAGAAAAATACAACTAGCAATTATATAAATAATAAAAAATAAATTTTAATTTAGGAGACATTCATAATCGACTATGACAGGTCTTTCTTTATTTCTCTTTTATAATAAATAATAAATAATTAAAAAGATTAAATATAGAATGATTTAAAAATTTATAATATCAAACTATCATTTATTAAAAAAAATCAAAACATTAAAAAATAATTGAAATTTAAAAATACTTTTAAAATCTAAACAACAAAACTAGATCAAAACAAAACAAAAAATTCATCGCCTGATACTTTCAAAACAAAATTTACAATGTCGAACTATCATTTATTTTTTTACTAATTTATAACACGTACAAATTAAAATTACTCGTAGAGATATATAAAAAAATATTAACGCACTGTAAACAAATAAAAATAAAGACCACAACGAATTAATATTTTAATAATTTTATATCTTTTAGCAAAGAAATATTCAAATTTCGAAACAAGACCTTGATATTAAAAAAAAAAAAAACTGTCTTGTTTGTATGACTAATAGAAAAAACTACTTTCAATATATATATAGAGAGAGAGAGAGAGGGGGAGTGTGTGTGAGAGAGTGAGAGAGAAAAAAAATATATTTATTATTTTATATCTATGTGACATTTTAATCACTCCGATGATCTAATCTCATTGATTAATTTTGTATTTAATAGTTATTAAAATTAAGAATATAAAAAATATACTATATAAGTCATTATGAAAACTCTACTCTCTATTAAAAAAAAACTAATTGCTTTTCTATTTATCAGTTTCGAAAGGCACTTGTTTTTTTTTTTTATGTTGAACATATGCATGGAGAAGTTGAATGGTTTCCTGAATGTGTATACGAAGTATACAATATTAACGAGGATTTTATGTATAAAAATAAGAATATATGATTATGAATAGTAGCATTTAATTATAAATATAATCATATATTTAAGAAAATTATGAATACTTTTTAGAGAAATTTAATAAATTAATATTTTTTAAATAATTTCACAACGATAGTTAAAAAAATGATATTTTTAATTTACTCGAAATAAAAGATGAAATAGTATTTTGTAAACAAAATTATTTACAAATATTTTAAAAGTTTAACAAATTAATTTATTGAATTTATATTAAATAATACGACTTCTTTAATCTATAATAAAAGATTGAAGTCATTCTTAGATAATACTACCTGAATCAAATATAAAAACTGAAATCGTATTAAATAAAACAATTTCTTCATTATAAGATTATATTTAAAAATACGATTAAAAATAAAATTATCCCTTATGATAAATTTAAGGGAAAAAAATATCCTTCATTTTAATACATAAACACACGTTTTCTTGTATCAATTTTTGCAGCGACTCAATAATGGGAAACCTTATATTTTAAAATGTTAAATCTTAAAAATAATAAGATGAGGTCAGAAATCTGAATTATTTGTTAATTATTAAAAATTAATAATGATGGAGTAATTTTAGTAACCAAAATTATTTATTTAATTAAATTAATATTTTAACTTTTAATAAATTATTGAGATTGGTAACATTCTCATAAATAATTATATTAAAACATAACACTAAAATATTTAACTATTTAAATATATTTAATTATTTATATTATTTATATTATATATATTATATATAAACATTTAAAAAGAAACATTATATATAATATTTGTGGTACATATTTTAAATAAAATATAATGAAAAATTTAAAATATAAAATTTATTATAATTCAAATTAATATAATTTATTCACTTGTTGTAACATAATTATTATAATTCAAATTAATATACTATAACAAACTAATGATAATTTTTTATAAATATAATTATTAAAAAGTATTTTTAATATTAATAAATAAATTGACCATAAATAAAATGTTGAATCTTTAGTTTGAAAATTATATTCCATATCATCAACATTCAAAATAACAAATATTTGATTTTATTTTAAAAAAATTTACATGTGTTAAATTTAACTTCAGAATTTGATATAATAAAATAAATCCTTATGGTAGATTATATATATATATATATATAGAGAGAGAGAGAGTGCAAGCAAGCTAAATCACATAAACGTTTTTCAATATTTCAATCTAATGTTTTCCTTTGTATTAGTATAGTATAAGTAAAGTTATAATTTGTTTAAATATCTCAAATTAAATATATTATTTATATCTTAACATAATATATTATTTTTAAAAATTAATATGTTAGTTTACTGTTATTTACAAATTTATAAATATATTAAAATAATGAACTGGAGAAAATATTAAAATTAAAAGAAAATAAAAATGAAAATAAATAGTAAATTTGAGATCGAGATGTCTAAAGATTGAGAAGATAAAAATCAAGATTGATGTTGTATAAATCAAAGGGGTTAAACCGATATCAAGACACTAAAATATCAAAATAGTATCGAGATGATAGGAATCGAATAGGTGAAAAATCAAGATCAAACAAGTAAAAATTGAAAGTTATTAAAAATGGAGAATGTAAGTAATTAAGAAGTTAATCGAGAGACACGTAAGAAATCGAGATTGGAAAAAACAAATGATCGAAAGATGCAAATCGAAAAATTAAATAATTAAAACTTCATTCTAATTGAAAAAGTAATTAAGATAAAAGTTAGGTGGTCATAAAGCATCAAAGATTAAAGTATCGAATGATGGTCAAAGTCGGATGAGAAATTGAGAGATACATTGGCGAGAGCAAATAATAATTTCAAATGTAAATCAAAGACTTTAAGGGATTAAAAAAGAATTAAGGAGATATCGAAAAAGACTTATTGAGATATATGGACTTAAAATAATGGAGAAAAGGCAAGATATCTATTGAGAAAATGTTAAGAAAGACAACTGCACAATTGAAGAAAACAAATGATAGTTAAAAGTATTACGTGCCAATAAAACTGTTCGAGAAAGGAGGGAAATGGTTATAGGAAAAAACATTGTTTGTATTTCATTTTATTTTAATTTTCTTAGCCGTTACACAAAATAATGTAAAATAGGATGAATTAAATATAATTAAGGATGACAAATTGTTAGAAGACACTGAAAAAACATCATGACCAAGGAAATGTTATTTCAATGTAGTTATTGATAATTTGGGTTCAATGTAGTTATTAACAATTTGGGTCACCACTTTCATTAAGTCTCTTTATCAATTTTTTATTTTTTCTTTGATAATGGATTAGATTTATTTTTATTGAAATTTATCTTCAAAGCACATTTACTTTTCTCTTGCACTTTACTTAAAATATTTGAACTTATATTGAAAATCAAATTCATACACGAAAGATCATTGATAAAAATTAACATTGTATTAATTATTGAGTGGTTAATATTAATAATGAAGAATTAAGTGATTATGATCAAAACATATAATTTTATAAATTAAAAAATATTTACGTCTAAACTAAAAGAACTCACATAATAATAAACCGATTCATCTTGACATATTAATTTATCTTAAAAAAAATAGCATGCCTAAGCATTAAAATAAAACCAAGTTACACCAAAACACTTACATTAATACATAATGTACCTAACATACAAATTGCAATTATATTTAAAAACTACTAACATTTTTTTATGAAATTCAATAAACTAATATTTTGTTAATTATTCCACAATGATACTAAAAAACATTATATTTTTGAATTGATTAAATATAAAAGATGAAATAGTATTTTATAAAGAAAAATATATTTAAAATTAAAAAAGTTTAACAAATAAATTCATTGAATTTATATTAAATAATACAACTTATTTAATCTATAATAAAAAATTTGAAATAATTAATAGATAATCCTACTTAAATAAAAAAATATAAAATTTAAAATCATCTTAAATAAAACAATTTCTTCGTTATGAAATTATATGTAAAAATAAGATTTAAAAAAATATTAAGAAAAACAAATATTCATTTTATTACGTAAACGCACATTTTCTTGTATCATCAAATTTAGTTTTTGCAAGGATTCAATAATAAGAAATCTTATTCTTAAAATGTTAAATCTTAAAAATAATAAGATGATGTGAGAAAGAAATCTTAAATTATTTATTAATTATTAAAAATAATATAATGATAGGGTAATTTTAGTAATGAAAATTAATGCTTAGTTTGACCATTGGAACATCTTACCAACAATGACATTGAAATTTACTATAATATTTAAGAATATAAATATATATATATATATATATATATATATATATAATTATTTATATCATATATCTAAATATGTCAAAAGAAATACTCTCATATTATATAAGATTTTTTATATATATTATAAAAAAATTAAAATATAATAACATTATAATTATGATTCATATTAATACATCACACAAATCAGGATAAATTAATAATAATTTATTTTCATTCATATAATTACTACAAAATATTTTTCAATATTTACATCATAAATAAATAAATCAAACATAAATATATAACAAATCTTCTGTCATCGTATATTGACAACCAAAATCATTAAACATTTGACTCTATTTTTGAAAGACTCACATCCATTGAATTTAAACTTAGATTTTTATGTTACATTATTTTTCCTACATAGATATTTTTAACATAAATAAATAATTAGAACATAATTCCTTATGTAATAAGATAAATCCTAATGATTTATCCGATATAGTTATTTTTCACATCACAAACTACATTACAAAAACTTAATTCAACTCTCCCTACTTAATATTTTCTTTACCTCGAAACCAGGAGTTAAGATATTTATTTCAAAATCTTAAATTCAATACATAACTTACATTCCAATATAGTACCTCATTTTTTGAAACTACTATTTTAACTTACATCAATGTTTCATAAATATAACATACATAATATTTGATGTTATTTTAATATCTAAGTCATATATACCATTTTTCATATTAAAACAAAAATATATTTTTCTTATTTAATCTTTTTTTATTCTTGATCATAACTTTTTCTATAATTTTTTACTAATTCTTCTTTTATTAGATTTGTTAAGTTAAGGGTATCAATTTGTATATGTGAAAAGTTTAATCTAATATCATAACTATTTTTTATAATTTTTAAACATACATCAAACTCATGAAAAATACCTTTTTTGAAGCAAAAAATTTCTCTTAAATGAAAATACATCAAAACAAACCACATTTTAGTTGAAAGTTTTTCTCTTAAACCAAATATTATAGTTTGAGCAAAAATACATTTAAGAGAAATTATTATCTCTATTACCCATTTTGTTTGAATAAAATAAGACATTATATATGAAAAATACACTTAAACTAGTTTTTATACACCAAACACAATCCTATAATACTTTTATTATACAATTTATCTCTAAAACATATGTACTTAGTCTAAATAATTATTGTACCCTAATATTTCACGTATCTTTAATCTAAATCAGTGTATACAATCACAATGTTCTATGGAATATCAACAACGAACTACGCAAGTAAATTTCAATGTGACTCACAATCTAAATCATCTATTATTTGATGTTAAGGGATCCTGAAATTTACAGTTGTGCCTGTCCATTTTCCCAAATACTTCATAAAGGTAATAATTGATTGTACTATTGTCTCAATAAATTCTAATAATTATTTTAGCTACCCAATTAGTAATTAATGTAGGTATTAATTATATCGTTTCATGATTATTTTTCGTATTCCAACTTAAACATCAGTGCCTTTTCTGCTCCTCCCACCTCTCGTCTCTGTACTCTTCACACAGCTGGGTCACATTGAGCCCAAATCCTTACATAGCTTGGTCTCGTTGACTTCAGTTTCCTTACCTTCTGTTTGTTGCAAGTGATTCACTGTTTTAAAGGATAGAAAAGCGGGATGTTATTCGTTTGTTGTACCTGATATGAGAGGATTTGCAGGTGCGGATTTGAGGGAGAGGAGAGGAAACAGTGCATCCACGCCTCCTCTAATTTATGAGAGGATTTGAGAGGATAACAGAGAAAGACACATCATCAACTGATAAATGACTTAAATACCCTTCTCCATTTCCTGCATGTGAACATACAGTGCATGCACGCCTCCTCTAATTTATGCAATATATGATAGCGGTTAAATCTTAACCGCTATTATAATAGCACTTCTAATAGCGGTTAAAACTTAACTGCTGTTATATAGCACTTCTAATAGCGGTTAAATCCTAACCGCTATTATATATTTTCAGATATGATCGAACAATCAAAAAACTTGTTGTATATGATAGCGGTTCCCCCAGAACCGCTCTTAAAAACAACTTGTAATAACGGTTAAACCATAACCGCTATCTAATATATACTTTAGATAGCAGTTACAGAGGAACCGCTATTATATCCTCCAATTATGATCGATCATATGAAATTATGATCGAGCGAGGATGGTATTTCGCTCGAGCGAGAGTATAATCACTCGAGCGAAATACAACCCGAGACTTAAAATATTTTTTTGAATATTATGTTTTTAAATTTGCTATTAGAAAAAACCTTTCGTAATTCAAAATGTTAAATACTTTTAAATATTAAAATTAACTTTATCAAAAATTAGGAAAACAAAATTTATCCAAAAGAGTTCAAAAATGTATAAGAGTATTCTCAATTTTGAGTTTAATTATATTGTTCATTCTCAAAGTAGAAATTTATATTGTAATTATTTTAATTTACATTTTGTGATCTTCTTAAAATTAGCATCAATAACATTAGACTTTACATTTGATTCATACCTAACTAATTATAGATTAAAAGGAAAGTGGTATAACCATGCATTTTACTTTTCTATTTACCTTATTCTTTTAATTATTTTATATAATAATAATCAAAATATTCACATTCATATGGGCATTTTCGAAAATAATATTATTGTATTATTGTTAAAATTAGCATCAATAACATTACACTTGATCTTCTTAATTATATTGTTCATTCTCAAAGTAGAAAATTATATTGTAATTATCTTCAATTTATTAAAAGTGTAATTAAATCTCTATTTTCTTAATTTTTTTTGTTTCAAACTTCTCAATTCTACATTTTTGTAACTTCTATCATTATATTATCATCCTCATCTCCTCCCATGTTCTACTTTATCTTTACAATAGTTAATATTCTTAAATAATCTATATTTTTAATTATAATTTTTTAATATATATTTTGAAATTAATCAATTCTAAGCTATTATTTGAAAAATTAATCAATTCTAATCAATAATTTAGAAAAATAATCGATTAGAATTAATTATTTGAAAAAATTATCAAATATGATTGATCATTTCGAAAATCTAATCGATCAGAATCAAATTTCGCTCGAGCGAGATATAGTCGCTCAAGCTGAAACACAACCCGAGACTCAAGAAACTTAAAATATGGTTGTATATGATAGCGGTTCCACTCGAACCGCTCTTAAAGGAGCTTATAATAGCGGTTAAACCTTAACCGCTATCTAATATACACTTTAGATAGCGTGCTACGAGGAACCGCTATTATATCCTCCAATTATGATCGATCATTTCAAATTATGATCGATCAGGATCGTATTTCGCTCGAGCGAGAGTATAATCGCTCGAGCTAAATACAACCCGAGACTGAATCTTAAAATATTTTTTTGAATATTATGTTTTTTAAATATATAATCAATGTTAAAATATGGATAATTTATTAAAAGTGTCGAGGATTTGAAAAGTGATCGATCATTTGGAAAAGTGATCGATCATTTGCAAAATTATATCTTCTAAAATATAATTTATTTTCATTTTTATAATATATATACAAATGAAAATAAGTTATATTGTGGAATATATATTTTATATTATAGTAATTAATATAAATTATATTTTAGAATATGTATATATATATATATGTAAATATAATTATATATCAAAATAAATTCAAATTCTAGAGCCTTTAGATAGCGGTTAATCTGGGACCGCTATCGGATGTGAACATATGATAGCGGCTCCAGCTTAACCGCTATCTAAGGTCTCGAGGAATTGAAAAAGTGATCGATCGAGTGCAATTATGACCGATCAGATCTGTTTCAATCGATTAAAACACATTTCAATCGATTAAAATAACTTGGAAAATCTTTGTACAGAGTTTCAATCGATTAAAACGCGTTTCAACCGATTAAAACAACTTTGAAAAATTTGAGTAATGTTTGATTTAATTATTATTCTATTTTCACTGTATTTTATATTTGTTTTAAATAATAATTGACAATTATATTATTAGTTTTCATAATTATTTGTTATTATCAGTCAATATTAATTATTATTTTATATTTTATAATTATTTAATTATTAGTCAAATAATTTATTTAATATGTCAAAATTATTTGAATATGGATATGCAATGTACATAATTTTGTAATTGTTTATTTATATAATTTTTAATAACTATTTAAAAAAGTTAATTTTTTAAATTTGTTTCCAATTACAAACACTTTTAAATTTGTTTTTTCTTTTAAATATATAATCAATGTTAAAATATGGATAATTAATTAAAAAATTATATTTATAATCATTTGAACCTTATTTTATACAAAGGGTAAAATGGTAATTTTCTTAAATAATCAATTAAAATTATAATTTTTATATCTCATATCAATCAAATCATTCATAATTTCCCATAAACTTTCCTTTCACTTTCCATTCATCCAAACAACTTTAATTTCATCTCCATTTCTCTTCAAATCCTCCTTTTCCACTCTCATTTCACTCTCAAATCACTCAATCAAACAAAGCCTTAGGCTAGAGTATTTCCACTCTCTCCTTTCCATTCTCTATCGTCTCAAATCTTCGAAATCGGGTGAGCTTTCTCCTCTCCTCAAATCGCGCAAATCTTCTCAAATCACTGCAACAATTCCATCTCTCATTTCGCTCGTGAGTAATCGTCAACAAACACAGCTTAGAGTAATTTTGCAATAGAATAAATTTTAGTTCAAACATGTTACTACTTTATTTTTTGTTTAATTGGTTGTATTATTGTTATCCCCTTTTTGAGTAACAATAACCATCTTTGATTTACAAAATAAATAAAGCTTATAAACTCATGTAAAAAAATTCAATTAATAAATGAGACTTATTATAATATTTTTAAACTAATCAAAATTTATTTTTAATCAACAAAATTTATGTATATGCATCTAGATATTACATGGAAGATCTCGAATTTACATGTCAATATTCTAAAATTACGAAAAGAAAAAATTATTTTATTAAAAATTCTGCTAGATTATAAATCCATTTTTCTATTACAAGAATATTAAGACATATTTAAATTTTAAAAAGATAAAAGAAAATATATATACTTAAAAATAATTATAAAGAGATACTATACTTAAAAATAATTATAAAGAGATACTAATTATGTGAGAATAATTTTTTAATAGTAATATTTTCCTATTTATATGATGGGTAAATTACTCTCTTATTTATTTTTTTAACTAAATGACAACATTTAATTATAAGTTAAATTAGTAACTTTTAAAATCAAATTAACAAGTTTTTCAAGAGGTGTTTTAGCAAAATATTGTCACTCTCCTATTAATTTTAATCTATAAAAATTTAAAAAAAATCGAGAAAGCCATAAGTTATGAAGATTCGTTAATTTTTTTATTTATAATAAATTTTACCCATGAAAATATTGTGATAAAAAAGTGTGCTAGATGTCTGAATATGAAACACAAATTACATATTTTGTTCCATATAAAAATAACTGATATCGAATGATTGATTAAAATAAGCACAGGATCGTCTTAAAACTTTTATTTATTAACAAAATATGACCAATGAAATACTTAAATTAAAATAAGCAAATAAACAAGTGTTACTAGTATAAAATATTACAATTATATGATTATTTCTAAAGATGTTGGTTTTACTTTTTATATTGATTTTTTTTTGTCATTTTAAACTTTAGATATAATCTTTTAGTTTTTATAATTTAAAAATATTTTTCAAATTTTCTTTTCAAACATTTTCTGCTCAAATTGAACAAATACTTTAAATTATTTTTTTAATGCATATATATATATATATATATATATATATATATATATAACATAATATTTTCAATTTGTTTTCTGCCAAACTTTATGTTGGTTTCTGTATTTTAAAATTAATAAATTAGTTATCAAACTTTATTATATACGTGAATTTATTATATTTATTTAAATTTAATATTTAATATCAATCTTTTTTTCACGTATTTGAAAATATATCTAAAATTGCATTTTTTTATATACTTCGATAGCAATATAGAAAAACTAAAACTAAATTTAACCCAAAAGATATACAAATGTATGAAAATTGTTTATTGGTTAAGATTAACAAAAATGAATGACAACCACCTATTTTAATATGAAATAAGTTTAAAATATTTTTTACAATCAAAGAAAAAAATTGGAAAAAAAGATTAAGAAAAAAAAACACTTACAATTAAAAATGAAAAACAGAGTTTTGGGTAAAGAATTGTTATACGCAAAGGTGAATCTTGGATGATTGATGAAGACGAAGATCTGGTAAGAAAGGGTGTCGAAGATGGATTAGAAAGCGTAATGATTTCATGGGACCCACGTGGTTATGAGTAGCAGAAAATTCAGAATAATGCATTGTACTCCATCGACGCCACAATAAGTTGCAGTACTTTCTATATCAAACCAAACCAAACACCACTTACAACTGTTACGTGGGTGCCTTTGCTGTTTAATTTTGCACTCACAGAAACTTATATTAAAAATATACTCTTTTTTTTTTAATACTCAATATTCTAAACTTGTTTTTAAACCCTGCAAAACACGTTAATTACATACGCAGATCAATAAATTGTAAAAAAATTACTTAAAATATAATTATTAAACATATTAAAGTTTC
Source organism: Sphenostylis stenocarpa (assembly GCA_963425845.1). Taxonomy (NCBI): domain Eukaryota; kingdom Viridiplantae; phylum Streptophyta; class Magnoliopsida; order Fabales; family Fabaceae; genus Sphenostylis; species Sphenostylis stenocarpa. The sequence continues at coordinate 25,503,713 of OY731399.1, read as the reverse complement.
CTTAATTTCACTTACAAATATTCAACCATGTTAGAAGCCACAACAATAAATTATATTTAACATTTTAATTTTGTAATATAATTAAATTTACAATGAGTACTAATCCATATAAATAGGAAGGACCAGGAAATTTTTAATGAGATTTACTCGATGAGATGTAAAATATTAATTGTTTCAAATAAATTTTTTCCGAAGGAATTTTATGTGATATGGTAAATTATTTAAATTATTTTTTATTAAATAATTTAAAAAATAAACTAAACAAAATAAACAAAGAGAAATTATGATTTTTTAAACTTATTTAAAAAAATTCTATTAAAATAATAATTTATTTAATAATAATGTTATATAATGATTTCATATTTTATTAAGTATTTATTTTAAACATCAATTGAGTAAGCAAACAAATAAATTATTTTAAATTACTTTTAAAATATTTATGACTAAATTAAATATTTGAAAATATAAGGGACTAAATTGAAAAAACCATAAAAGATAAATGGTTATTTATTTAATTTAACCATTCAAATTGGAAAAAAAGAAAATTTAAAAACTGAAGAAGACCAAATCTCATTTAATATTACAGTTTTGTGACAAAGTTAAATGAGTAAATATATGAATCCATGAATAAAAATGTTATTTCAGCTTGTGCAATAATCTCTTAATAAAGAGTAGATTTCAATTTCTTTCATAATATAAAATTTTATTTTGAAGACCATCGAATGATTATGTCATTGAAAATTGTATCATTCGAAACAAATCAAACGAGAATGATTACCTGTACCTACAAGGAAGTTTATGGACATATAATTACATTTCTCATTATTTTTTCAACTTTTTTTAAGACGAAAAGAAGAAGAAGTAGGAGGACACTGAAAGGTGGATTTGTAAATATAAGAATACTTTTAGTGATAGATGTTTGATATTATTATTTGGTGGTGTGTAATGGTGAAGATAGAATCTTTTATTTAATTTTCATTTTGAGGATAGATTTTATTATAAAATCTTAAATTGTTTTGTAGGTTGGATATAATTTTAAAAAAATAAATTATTTTACATATGTTAAGACTTTTTATAAAAGAATACAATTTTTACAATTAAGATATTAATATTTCTTAAAAGATATTGAAAGATATATTAGATGATTTAAGGTGAAGTCATAAAGAGATAAGGGAGAAGAAAAAGAGACAACATGTAATTGGATAGGGAAAGGAAAAACAAAACAGGGTGAAGGTTATTGTAAAAAAAACATCATACCTCTATATATTAATATAATAATTATGAATAGATAAAAATAAAATTAATATAATATTATTATATTAATTGTTTAAAAAAAATGGGTTGTATATCAAACTTTTTCCTATGAAATAGAAACAAAGAAGGGGACATAAAAAAGAATAGATTATTAGATGAATGATTAATTTTATCTATTAGCATAATTAAATTTAAGATAATAATATGAGAGTTTTGTACCAGAATAATGAATTTTAAAAATTACTTATCAATTTATTTATTTATATCTATTTTTAGTTTACTAAGAGAATGTAATATTCTATAAATAAATATTTTGACACATGAAAAATAGCTGCTTTTATCTCATTTTTTCTTTTTTTTCTCATCTCTTACTTCTTTTTATTTAAATTATTTTTAAAAACATATAATTAAATTAATTATTATAAAAAATAAAGGGTCGAACTAAATAAAACATAAAAGTATAAGACTATTTATTAATTTAGTTGTTATAAAAATAAATAAAAGAAAAAAAATCATATTGACCTGATTCAGGTAAGAAATATTGAAAAAATAGGATTCATCCGAATTCATTAAATTTATAGTTTGAACATCAACTTGCCCTGTGAGATCAGTAAGATTTTTATAATTTTAAAAAATACCACTCAAACCAATATCGTTGATTAAGATAAATGCAAACGAGTAGGAAATTAAATAGAGTGATATATTTAACATGGTATGAATTAAATTACAATACACCAATTAGAAAACCTTGTTGATGGACAATCTATACAAAAGAGTTGAAGTCTTCATTGGTGCTTTGGAACAGAGAGACAAAGAATCGCATACAAAACAAACACAATTTTCTTACTTAAAAACCAACATAAAAAAACACTGAGGAACAGCACCTTGGTCCTTTTAACAATTTCACTCAATATGCTGAAGTTTTTACTGTTAATATTGATTACGTCAAGTATTCAGGTTTATTTGCCTTTTCAAACAGAACAACACTATGCCAACTATAGGTATGTTTCATAAAACAAACGAGATCTTTTTGAAAAACATGTAATTTGGAGGCTTCTAAACAGTACTACAAGCATGACATGTTCATATTCATATGAATTGGAATCCAATTCCATAACGTATGAAACTCCATGTTGAAACATTCTTCGGTCTTCATCCACGAGAATATTCATTTTTTTTTTCATGAGAACAATTTGAATGAAGAATTGCTCCTTGTCACCATGATCAAACAGGTGGGCGTGTGATAATATTATCAAAAAATATTTTGTTGATCACCCTTTTTTGCCAATAATGCAGCTCCATAGGCAGCTTCTGTTTGATTTGCACGACTCACAGGCAAACCAAGCACCCTCTCACGAATCTTTATCCAGTTCTCATTTTTGGCTCCTCCACCAGCAGTGAAAACTTCCTCTACCTGGCTTGCTCCTAGCTCCTTTAGCAACCCATATGCCTTTGCCTAAAATACCATTCGAGAATCCTTCACATTTGGCTCTTGTGGATGCGTGAAGATCCACTTGTTTCAACAAAAATAGGAAACAAAGACAGTCTAAATGAATCAGAAGATTTCCAGTTTTACCTCTATACGCGCAATAGATTCTAAAATCCCATGCAAGTACTCAACATCATTTTCTGGACGTGGATGTATCCTGCCCAAAACTTCAAACTTGGTTATGAAAAAGAAATGTTTTTTACTTGTTCAGATAATATTTTCAATGAAAGCTTAAAACAAGAAAATTTAAAATAAATTAAACTTTTTTCTATAAGTTGAGATTAATTTGTGGTGAAGTTATAAATCAGCTTTCGAATGGGGGTAGAGCTAGCAGAACCAAATTTGGCTTTGTCACAAAACCCCAAATGAACCGGTCATTGAAGAAATAATTAAAACTGATTCTCTATACTGAATTTGAGACATCATTTGTCCTTTCCAAAATTTGGCTCAGTCACCCAAAAACTTTACCTTGGATTGATAACTTATTTTAACGAAATAATTGGTTTTTGTTTTTGTTAAGAGACATTTTGGGAAAAGATTAGAAACAAGATTCCAAACAAGCTAAAAATGAGATGGGAATTGGATTTGAACTCCAAAAAATGAGTGTTCCAAAGGAAAAGCAGATGGGATTCAGTACCTTGGAGCCAAATTTGGATCTGCAACTGGGAATCTTTCACCTGCTTTTGGCAGAGGATAGTAGTCCAGAAGAGAAGTTTGAGAGGGATTGATCTGTTCACTCAGTTTCTGTAATTGATCATCGGTGAAAAGCTGTCTTAGAATGGCTCCACCAGTGTTTGAAGCACCACCAACAAGCCATTTATCATCAAGGCGATGGCTGTACACCCCAAACCGAGAATCCTCAATTCTTGTGTTGCTGAGTAGTTTAATAGCTAGTGTTGAACCCAATGAAGTGACCTAATCAATGACAGTACGAGAAACAAAGTCATAAAAAGCGACGTAGTATCACAGATAAGGAACATGACTTAGCAGAAAGACTTCTACGCAACAAATTTCCAGTGTCAAAGCTAATAAGCTATACATTCTTCTTGGATGCTAAACTGAATAGAAAATCTGGAAAAATACGAAACTTCCTATTTAATTACCAATCAATAAATACAGCTTCGTACAAAACTAAAAGTTTTATATGATGGATAAAGAATAAGCAAAGTAAAAAGATAAGTATCGTTAAAAATAAAATTACAGCTTTCCCAGGTTGACTAGCACGCGCTGCAAGAAATGCAGCTATACTGTCGGTGGTTCCAGTGCATACAACACAGTCCTTTTGAAAACCTGAAAGGATATGCATTATACATGATTTTCAAGTTTATCGCGGCAAGCTTTTAATCAGGATGTTAAAAAGACTCTGATGTCATTATATCACAACAAATAGCACACAGACATACAAAAGTAATGTGCTACTTAGATACTAATAAAAAACAGCACCCAGATAAGGTTGTACATAACAAATTGGAAGGATAAAAACCATATTAATGGGTTCCTAGTAACAAACAAGTGCCTTGAGTTGAGTGTACTCCTTAAGTGTTCAATACACTCTATTCAATGTTCAAATTAATTAAAAAAACCAGTATTAAACAAGTTTTATATTATGTATCAGATATGCTTTATTTTTAAATAAATAATACAAAATCTGTTCTCCCCCAACCAAATGTCCTAGAGTTTGCAATTGCCTATTAATAAGCTTTATCACTAAAAACAGGAGACTAAAACCTAGCCCTCTAGGTTTGATTTAGTTCTACAGAAGGCTATATTAAATGGAACATATTACCACAAAAGGGTTTTAGGTACAGATTCTCATTGCAATTGCAAACAATGTATAAAGAAAACATACCATATTTATTTACAATTTCATCCTTTAAACAAGCAATTGGAGTTCCGGGAGCAAGAACTGAAGGTAAAAGATGATAATATGGTTGACAGACTAGCCACGAAGGATATGAATCTACTTCAGGATCATAGCCAACCTGTAAAACATACAAACTGGTTAAAATTGCAACATAGACATAAATCTCCTAGCTGTGAAAACACAATGGTGATAGACTTATTAAATGGTGCCTTGAGAGCATTATTATAATCTGTAACTCCAAGCTTTCCATGAAGAAGCCACAAAAGCCAATCTGCTTGGTGCAACAACAAAGCAGGTTTTTTATCCGAACCAACAAGATTCCACCACGAGACAAGTTTACACAAAGTGGACGATCCAGTGCAAACCGTATGGTTTGGAGGAGCAATAGACTTCACCAATGGTAATGCATCAGAACAACTCTCATTGTAAAGAAAAGGTCTCCACAACGGTTCCCCTGTGTAACTGCAACACCAGATTCCCATTCCTACTTCAGAATTCAGATACACATTCTTTAATTAAATTCAAATTAACACAAAAAAAATTGAACAAAATAAAAAGTGAAAATCAATACTCATCCACCTATCAACAATGATAGTAGTGGCAGAAGTCCCATCAATGGAAATAGACACAACGTGTTTGCGAAGGTCAAGTGGGACATCTTCAAGCAGAGAAAACAGTGTCTCCTTCCATGAACGTACCCAATCATGTAACTCTCCACTCTTTCTAGACAAGACAAACAGAAACCTCAGTCTACCATATAGCAGTAGTCGAACAAATTAATAACACAAACACTAAACACTTATTCCAGTGGCAATTTCATACTTTTTGCTATTGAAAATCTCCATGTTGAACACAGAATTAATTCAATTCATCATGTGCTGGGAAATAAAAAGGGAAAATAAAATGATACCAAGTACAAGGGGTACTCTCTCTTTGCCTCAGCTTGAACTGTCCCATCTCTGTCAATTATCGCAAACCTGGCACCAGATGTGCCGAAGTCCAACCCCAGATACAGTCTTTCACCTTCTTTCGCACTTGCTACTTCTGCATATTTAATTTTCTGATTACCAAGGGACATTGATGCTGCCCTTTGTTTTCTTACCTTATTACATACCACATTCCCTGCTAGAATAGGATCAAAGTATGATTAGACTACAATGAATTAGGGGGAGTTAGATAAATAATAGTTGCTAATTGCTGTGCTCAAGAAGAAAGATCATATACCACGGCTTTTCCTTTGAATTGATGACAGAGATACTAAAACGGTGTTTGCTGGGTGGATTATTGAAATAGCGCCAACCATATTGCACTCTTCTTAGCATCTTTTGCCCACTCTCTCCAGGGATAAGGTGTTGAGGAACAAGACATGCTGACAATTGACAAAGCCACTCCACATAAAATTAATTGATTCTAAGAGATTAATAAATTTTCTAAACACAATTTTCTAGTATTTTTTATTAGTTCAAAATTATTAAGAACTATGAAATTATAAATTTAGTTAAATAAAAATGACATTGTCAATTTCATATTTCCTAAAAAAACAGTTAAAAGTAAAATATTATTGAAAAAAAAACAAAATTTAAATACAATATCATATTAGAGAGATGATGTTTGTGTTACCTTTTTAATCAAAATTAGAATGTTCTCTCAAAGATTTGTATGGTAAGAGATTTTGTTAATGTTGTATTAATGTAAAAATTTAAATTTAATATAACACCAACAACAGTTACAATATGCTATCTAAATTTTGTCCATAAAAATATGGTGATACCATCATTTATTAAAATAAAAATAGCAAAAGACAGTAAATTACGTTAGCTGACATAATGTTTCTAAAATTTGTCCTAAAAGAATTGTCTTCCTGCCATTTCTCAATATGAAAATAGCAAAAGCATGTAAATTAAGTGGGCTCATGTATCTTTGTAAAACTGTTCCAAGGCCCATTGGGCAGCATATCTTGCATTTTTTTTGAGAAAATTTATTCAATATCCATTTTTAATATATATATGTTCAGTTTAAATTTTATATTTGACATCAATATATTACTAGAGCATAATATAATTATAACAAATATAAATTTGTTTATTATTATGACGTCTAATAAGAATTTATAATGTTATATTATTTTTAAATAAGATTTATTTTTATTTTTTTTTGTTCTTTTTATTTATCATTTTTTATTTTATAAGTTATTTGATAAAATAGTTTTTAAAAAATTTTAAACAATTTATTATATAAAATTTCTCTAATAAAAATTATTTCAAATAAATAATATTTTATTTAAATATTTTAATAAATAATGATCATTTAAAATATTCTTAATACGATAATATTAAAATTAGTTATTGAAACGAATATTTGACGAAAATAAGACATGAAACTAACGTTTTTTTGTACAAAAAAATATTTGATAATACAAATAATTAATAAATAATTCAAAATGACACTAAATAATTACATGTATGTTATTGTGGATTGGGTATTATTTCAAAAATCCCCACCCACTTAAGAAACTATGGACTGATTGTGTTATTTTAAACATTACTCAATATCCATTTTTAATAGAAAAATGAAATATGTTTTTTTTTTTTTGGCAATATGTTATAGCAATGAATTTTCTCAGGCGAAATTGCACAATGGACGCGAAAGTACTACCAGGAGAGCCTAGAACATTATAATAAAAACTGACGGAAACTATGGACCTATTGTTCTATGCCTATGATGAAACCAATATTGCCACAAAACATGAAAATTATGATTGGAACATTGAACTTTGAATCATGAAACATTACTGTCCAAGTTCTGTATGATGTCCCCACTTACACGTGGGTCTTCATTTCAGTTTCAATAACTCATTTGTCTAAATATCTTTTTAAGTTTAAGTTCATATTTTTATATATGTTTAACCCACTAGCAATAATATTTGTTGTCTAGCTACGTGAAGCCGTGAAGGTGACATAAGTAGCTAACTTATGGTCACCGTCACAGACATAAACAAAAAGAGGACCACAAAAAATAGGAAAAGGTTACCCTTATCATCATGCATGTGCCATAAAGCTAACAACATCCACTCAAGGTGGAGTGAAGTGTCCCAAAGTGAAAATCAATCTCTGTGCTTTGTATTCTTTGCCTGTACTCTTTCACAACCAGAATATATATAGACAGAGTCAGATGAAAAATAATATTTTATTAACAAAATATTTGTTTGAATAATTTTTGTTATAAATATTTATAAATACAATTACTGATGACAAAAATTTAGATGATGAAAATATTTTTACAAAATAAAAGAGTGTGATGTGAAAAAATTATTTTAAAAAAGAGAACGATGAAAAATCTCTATCATGAAATTTCAGATATACGTGAATACAATGGTAGATACTTCATTATCTCTGATATAGTATGAAAATTAATTAATATATAATTTTTTTTATGTAAAGAAGGTGTAAAAAATCTCTCTCAAAATATAATAAACTCCATATCAATTGTATATATATTACTAAATTAATTTTGTTAGATTAAATTTGATATATAATTATTTTTTTAAATGCATAATAATTTTATTTATTTTAATAAATAAATATGAAAAGCTTCTTACAAAATACATAATAATTTTCATATTACTGAAAAAAAAACTTATGATTTTTATAAGAGCTTTGACAAACTTTACCCGAGTTATTTTACTTTAAATATTTACGTTGAAATATAACATACCTTCTCGCACTGCATAATACATTTTTACTATGGTACATGCAGTGTGCTTATTGGTTATTTCAAACAATTTTCTACTTTTCTTATGTTTTTCTTCTTCTAATTTTTTTTTCTTTGTTAATGGGGATCTGGGTTACGATTAATGATGGTCTTCTAAATTGAAACATATCTTTATATTAAAAAAATTAAAAATTAAAAATGTGTTAGCTATTATATTAGACACAGCAATATGTACTATTTTTCATGAATTTGAATAAATAAAACTATACTTAAAAATGTGTTTTATATTTTTTCAATTCTTAATCCATATTTTTCCTTTTTATTTTTCTCCACAGTTTATTTTCTCTCATCTTATTAATGAACTTGATCACACTGTATAAAATGGATGAAAAAAAAAACTTAATTTGCAGTCATTCTCAACACTTCCGCTTTTCACTAACCTACTGCATATGTTTTTAGATATAACTATTCATATATAAAATAATATATTTGATATCAAGAGTAGATAATTTTATGCTTAAATTACACATAATTAAGGTTGTGTGTTACTTTCATGTGATTATCTTTCAAAACTCATTATGTCAATATATTTTGGGAAAATTTTGTTTGACAAACCTTTTTTTCTATAGACATCCATTAATGTGAAATTTAAGCTATATCATATAATGATTAAATATTGTCTCAATTACATGATTCATTAAATAATATATTAAAAAAATTATTCAAAAAAAAAAAAGTTGAAGAGGTTAATAAAATTATTATGTTTTTTTATTTGACAAAATATTGTGAAGAAAGAAGTCCCACATCCGTGGGAACTTCAATTGGGGCTCTCCTCCTTCTTATAAAAGGAGCCCCTCCCTCCTTATTTCAACATCCCAAAAAAATTTCTCCTTCTTTCTCTTTTACTTTCCGAGTATTGGTAATTTCCAATTGTAAAGGAAAGGGTAGTCATTATAAAATTTCAATTTTTGCCTATTGTTAGTGTTATTTTTCTAGTCTCTATTTTAGTTGTGTGTATTTGTGCTGGTACTCTGATCCTAACAGTGGTATCAGAGCTGCGTTCGAGTCCCGTTGCGCTAGTCACTAGAATAGTGTTGGTAAAATTCCGAGTATGCTCCGTGGTTGCGGTTTAATCCGATCTTCCACATCGGAAAGGAGTTGTTACTTGGAAAAGGTGTGGTAGTGTGAAAGTACTATTGAGGAAAGTTACGGCTAGGAAAGACTTGGTACTTAAGCGTGTCCATTAGTGACCCACCTCTCTTTCCTGGGAACCTACTTGGTGTACTCGGTTCACGTGCCTACTACTATTGTTCCAAGTAGACAATACTATTCATAAGTGAAAGTTGCATAAGTGGAAACACAACCATGGCAGCAAAGTACGAGATAGAGAAGTTCAACGGGAACAATTTCTCGTTGTGGAAATTGAAGATGAAGGCAATCTTGAGAAAGGACAATTGCGCAGAAGCAATTGAGGGAAAACCTGCAGAAATGGCGGATAAAGATTGGAAGAAAATTGACAGCAACGCTATTGCAAATTTACACTTGGCAATGGCAGACTCAGTTCTATCCAGTGTTGCGGAGAAAGATTCTGCAAAGGAGATTTGGGATGCCCTCATTAAATTATATGAGGTGAAGTTACTTCACACAAGGATATTCCCGAAGAGGAAACTCTATACTCTTCGAGATGAGTGAGTCCACATCGGTGACTGGACCACATCAACCAACCGAACACCTTGTTTGCCCAATTAGCGGCAGCAAATTTCAATATAATTGAGAATGAGCGTGCAGAGCTTTTACTTCAGAGCTTGCCAGACTCGTATGATCAACTCATCATCAACATTACAAATAATAATATTGAAGGACAACTACACTTTGACGATGTTGCCGGAGCTATTCTAGAAGAAGAATCCAGGCGAATGAATAAGGTAGAAAGTTCTAAACAAGCAGAAGTTTTGACAATGATGAGAGGAAGATCAACGAAACATGGCTCAAGTGGGAGTCAAGATCATGGCAGATCGAGCTCTCGAAACAAGAAGACTTTCAAATTTAAATGCTACTACTGTGGCAAGAAAGGGCACACGAAGAAAGAGTGTTGGAAGAGGAAGAATGAAGAATCAACCTCACAGGGTTGCGTTGCGAGTACTTCGGAGGAAGGAGTAATTCTGTAAGCGAAGCGAAGAATCGGCTCTAATGGCGGAAACGAATTTCATGACAAGTGGATAATGGATTCAGGTGCAACTTGGCACATGACCCCACACCGAGATTGGTTTCAAACCTACGAGCCTATCTCAGGTGGATCCGTGTTCATGGGAAATGACCATGCATTAGAGATTGCTGGAGTTGGTACTGTCAAATTAAAAATGTATGACGGTACTATTCGTACAATCCAAGAAGTACGACATGTGAAGGACTTGAAGAAAAATATATTGTCTATAGGGCAATTGGATGACCTCGGCTGCAAGATCCATGTTGAAGGAGGAATCTTAAAGGCAGTGAGGGGAAACATAGTTGTCATGAAAGCAGAGAAAATCATGGCAAACTTGTATGTGCTTATGGGAGACACCTTGCAAGAAAATCATGCAACAACTGCGTCAACAAGCCAAGAAGAAGCGACGGTAACGTGGCACCGTAGACTTGGACATATGTCGGAGCGAGATCTCGCAGATTCTTGCGGAACGTGATCTCATACCCGGGCTCAAGAAGGTCGATTTACCCTTCTGTGAGCATTGTGTGACAAGCAAACAACACAGGTTGAAGTTTGCAAGAACCACCACAAGGAGTAAGCAAACTTTGGACTTGATCCATTCTGATGTCTGGGAATCGCCGAAATTATCTCTCGGAGGAGCAAAATATTTTGTGTCGTTCATCGATGATTACTCGAGGAGATTATGGGTATACCCTATCAAGAAGAAGTCTGAAGTATTTGCGCGGTTCAAAGACTTCAAAGCACAAGTAGAACTTGAGACCGGAAGGGGAATCAAGTGTTTGAGGACAGACAATGGAGGAGAATATGTAGATGGAGATTTTCTAGCATTCTGCAAGCAAGAAGGAATTGTGAGACAATTTTCTGTTCCACACATGCCTCAACAGAATGGTGTAGCAGAGCGGATGAATAGAACTCTTCTAGAGAGAACCAGAGCTATGCTGCAAACTGCAGGCATAACAAAGTCTTTTTGGGCAGAAGTCGTGAATACTGCCTGTTACTTGATAAATCGGTCTCCATCAACAGTAATTGGGTTGAAAACTCCTATGGAAATGTGGAGTGGAAAATCAACCGATTATTCTTCCTTACATGTGTTCGGTTGTCCCGCGTACGTAATGTACAACACCCAAGAAAGGACGAAGTTGGATCCAAAATCCAGGAAATGCATCTTCTTGGGATATGCTGACAATGTGAAGGGGTATCGTTTGTGGGATCCCACTGCCCACAAAGTTATTGTTAGCAGAGATGTCGTCTTTGCAGAAAATGAACTGCAAAGCAAGCAGATAAATGACAGCTCGGAAAAGGACAAGACTATAGTACAGATAGAGAAGAAGACTTCGGAACATTCCTCTGAGTCAGAGGAGGAGCATGAAGAACATGAGCCAAATGAGGTGGAAGAAGGAGAACTCCGACGATCAATAAGAGAAAGAGTCAGACCATCTTGGCATTCACAATATGTGATGACAAGTCTGAAGCACTTGGTGGATTTGATGAAGACATAGATATAACTTAGGTTGTGGGTGTGTAGATGATTAGGTTTTTAAGTTTAAGCACTTAATCTCTTGATAGGCCATTATATTTTGTGATAAGCACCTTAAAATGTTGCATCTCATTGAAAATCATTTTTCTCGCATGAAAAACTTACGTTTAAATATTAAAAGAATAAACTAAGTTTTTTTCAATCTGTTGAAAAGGATTTTCAATCTGTTAAAATCTCTTATCATAATAAATGGTCATACATAATCGAAAATTAAATTGATTGATTCACAGAATCAACAAGTTAAAATAACTCAATGAATTTTCAATATCAAGTTTCGCATTTTCAATCTGTTGAAATGATTTTAAATCTGTTGAAACAGAAAGACCTTTCTCAGTCTAAGAGTTTTTAGAAAATCAATCTGTTGAAATATTTTTTCAATCTGTTGAAACAGAGATATTTCTTTTAACTAAGTGTTTGCAGGAATTTAATCTGTTGAAATGATTTTCAATCGATTGAAACAGAGAGCTGTCATTTTTCATTAAGTTGTTTTAATCCATTAAAACTCGAATCAATCGATTAAATGGAACTTTAAATGAAATCAATCGATTGAATCGATGTCTTAATCGATTAAATGGAACTTTAAATGAAATCAATCGATTGAATCGATCTTTTAATCGATTGAAATAATACTCTGATCGATCATAGTTTTGTTCTAATCGATCATAACTCATTCTGATCGATCATAGTTTTATTCTGATCGATCATAACTCAATCTAATCGATCATACTTCTGTTTTAATCGATCGAGTCTCTTCTAAACCTGCTTTATCGCTAACCAACTTATCTTTTGACTCTCTAAAACAGCTTTTAACAGATGAAACGTTCTGCTTTTTCTGATTTACTCTATATATACAGATTTGATCTATCTTTTGAATATACAATACAACACACTACTTGAGAAAACTTGTGAAATCAATCTGTGAAACTTTCATACGTGACTTTCTCTCGTATTCAAGAATCTTTTTCATATCATAAGGTGTCTGTGATCAGAATTGTGGTCATTCAAAGAGAGAAAGTGCTCGATAGAATTGGTTCTGGACAATTAGAAACTTCAAGTCCAGGTTTTTTCTTTTCATATTCTTTTGTAAAGTTTGATTGTGCAGGTTGGATTGTAATCTGCACTTGGTACAATGAATCGGATTTGGTTACTCGGGTGGTTTTCAAGATTCTGTCTTGTGGGTTTTGCAAGATAGTTCTTGGGGTAGATTGGTGAGTATCTACCTGGTTGTAATTTTCACTTGGTATTAGTGGAACTTGACTCGGTTTGTCAAGAACTGGATGTAGCTCCGGATTAGAGTGAACCAAGTATAAACTTGTGTGTTAATATTCTTCTTTCATCTCTTTTAATTTCTGTCTTTAATTGTGCTGTGTTTAAATCAAATTACCTTTGCAAAGATTGAATAAAGATAACTCATTCTTTCAAAAGAAAGTAAGATTTGCGAAAAAGTTTTAAAGTTTAATTCACCCCCCCTCTTGAACTCAACCATTAATTCTTTCAATTGGTATCAGAGCTGGTTCTTGTAAGTTACTCAAGGAATCGGTCCAATGGTTGAGGGAAAGATGAATTTTTTAGAAGGAGCCTCCATAAAGAGGCCTCCACTTTTTTCTGGTGTGAATTATTCTTTCCGGAAGGTTAGAATGAAAATCTTTATTGAATCTCTTGATAGAGGCATTTGGGAAACAATTGTTAATGGTCCTTATAAACCAACTCATACTGTAGATGGTAAAGTAGTCGAAAAAGATTGGGCTGAATTAACTGATGTAGAAAATAGGAAAGTCCAATATGATTATACTCGCAAAAAATATTATTACCTCTCGCTTTAAATCTTGATGAGTTTTTCAGGGTGTCTCAAGTGTGCCTCGCCAAAGAGATGTGGGAAATTTTAGAGGTTACACATGAAGGAACGTCTGATGTGAAAAGGGCAAGAAAGCATGAGTTAATCGGGGACTATGAGTTGTTTAAAATGCAGCAAGGAGAAACAATTGCGGATGTGCGTAAAAGGTTCACGCACATAGTCAATCATATAATTGGGTTAGGAAAGACTTTTGACAAAGAAGAGTTGAACATCAAAATTTTAAAGTGTTTGGACAGAACATGGCAACCAAAGGTGACAACAATATCGAATCAAGAGACTTGACTGAAATGACTACCGCTTCACTTTTTGGTAAGTTGAGGGAACATGAGTTGGAAATCAATCGGTTCAAAGAACAAGAGAATGCATAAAAGAAAACTAGAAATATTGTTCTCAAGACAATTGAAGAAAACAAGTGGATCTCGAAGAAGATGAATCGGAGAACCTGACTTTATTGGTTAAGAAATTTGGAAAATTTCTTAGAAGAAAGAACAGAATTGGCCAAGTAAAAAGGTACAATGATAAAAAGATCGAATCTGTTCAAAATAATATTACTTGTTATTCTTGTGGTAAACAGTGGTCACATAAAGAGTGATTGTCCGAAAAGACCAAGAATCGAACAAGAAAGAATCAAGATACAAAGGGAAAAAGGCTTATATAGCCTGGCAAGACAATGATTCATCTTCCAGCTTCGAATCCGAAAGTGAGGAGGTGAACCCGTGTTTGATGGTCGGTCGTGAATCCTCTTCATCACATGTAAGTTCAACTCCTATAGAGAATGAAATGAATTATAGCACATTACTAAATGCTTTCAATGAAATGCATAGTGAAGCCGTAAATTTATCTCATACAAATAATCGGTTGAAAGGTTTAAATAACTCGGTTAGAAAATAGAGTTAAAGTTCGGAAAATGAACTATTAGAAAGCAAAACAGATTTAGAACATCTAGATATAATCTATGCATCTCGCGAATAATGTTGCTGCTAATAAGAAGTGTGAAAAGTGTATTATTCTGCAAGATAAGGTTGATTACTTGATTAAAACTTTGTCTAAGTTTACTCAAGGTAAAGAGAATTTAGATGCACTTCTTGGATCTCAAAATTGTGTTTTTGAACATTCTGGAATCGGGTACAAACCTAAGATTGGGGTAAAAACTAAAAAATATTTGAACTTCTTTTCATACAGAAAAACAACAAGCATCCCCTTTCTCATCTTGTCATTACTGCATGAAGAAAGGACATACTATAAAATACTGTTATGCTAGAAAATATTTTGTGCCGCAAGGTAGGAAGAGATGGGTTCCAAAACATGTTAAACAGAAAAATTGACTCCTAAGGACCCAAAATACTTAAGGGTACCAGAAAAATGTTTAATTTGTTTGCAGGGACAAAGTCTCGGGAATCCCTTGAAGTTCGGAGCTACGAATCAGGTTCTGTTTGTCTAAACTGATTATTTTAATTGATATAAACCAAGTATTAATCGATTAAAATAACTTACGTAAGATATTAGTAAATCTGTCTGCATAGCTTTTAATCGATTGAAATGCGAATCAATCGATTAAAATGTTCTCATGATTTGAGTTTTAGCTGTTTTAATCGATTAGAATGAATTTATATCAACTAAAATCACTAAGGTATCAAATTTAATCGACTCATTTTCGCTTTAATCGATTTAATTTCTGGTATCATCTTCTAGATCTCTTCCAATACGTGAAACAATCGATTCTTTCAAGTATTATTCGATCATTTTACTATTACATTTTCAAAACGAATATTAAAGACCAAATTAGTAAAATAATTTGTTTAATCAGTTTGTTCCCGAAAATCATTTTCAAAACATCCAAATGAAATTCGGTCATGCATATAGAGTTTATAATTTAAGATTAAAATCAGTTGAAGAATCAAGTACATGTTGTGTTTAATGAGTCTTCTCGAGTGGTGCGAATAGAACAACAAGTACTCGCAGATGAAGAAGAATTAACTGATAATTCTTATCAGCTTGAAACATGCCAGTAACACAGATCAGCAGTATCGTTGAAGAAGATGATCCATCAAGTAGACCTCGCAAAAGTTGATCCACCAACAATTATCGAAGAACAGGAAGAAGATGTTCGGAAGAGCTTCCTAAAGAGTGGATTGTCCCAAGAAATCTCTCTCTAGACAATGTCATCGGGCAAATTAATAAGGGAGTATCTACTAGACATTCTCTTAATCAATTCTCGTAATCATATGGCATTCATTTCACAAATAGAGCCTAAGACAGCTTAAAGAAGCATTAAATGATGAATACTCGGGTTAGTGCCATGCATGATGATCTTAATCAATTTGAAAGAAATAAAGTGTGGGAATTAGTTCCTAAAATCAAAGATATCAATGTAATTGGTACTAAGTGGGTATTCAAAAACAAGCTAGATGAACACGGCATTATTACTAGAAATAAAGCTAGATTGGTAGCCAAAGGGTATAACCAACAAGAGGGTATTGATTTTGATGAAACCTTTGCACCTGTAGCTAGACTTGAAGCTGTTAGATTATTATTAGCTTATGCCTGTTTAAGTGGTTTCAAATTACTACAGATGGATGTAAAGAGTGCCTTTCTCGAATGGACTCATCAATGAAAAAGTATATGTTTCTCAACCTCCAGGGTTTGAAGATCACAAGCATCCCGACCATGTCTACAAATTAAAAAAGGCCCTTTATGGTTTAAAGCAAGCACCTAGACAATGGTATGAGAGGTTAAGTAACTTCCTAATTGATCAAGGGTACAAGCGAGGTGAGGTTGATAAAACTCTGTTCATT